>CM060962.1:122251867-122256867 GCA_030765045.1 Tenodera sinensis
AGATAAGATTCAGTTTTGATAAATTCATAACACAGCTGGGATTCAAACCACACGTTTTGCCATCATATATACATGCTTTCATCTCTAGGTTTCTCATCCTGACGTAACTTAGAAATCTGGGTCCTAAACCTGCAACAAAATGATGAATGTTTGTGATTAGGTTTATGGTTAGACCGCCCGCCTCTCACAGAAACGGCTGGGTTCGATCTGAGGGAACTGTATGTGGTCTTTGTGGTGGACAAACAGCGATAGGTGAGTTTTCTCCAGTTTCTCCTGTTTCCACTGCTATTTATACCACCAACTGCTCCATAATCACCATTACTTTCATACATTTCACCATCATTTCATACCAGGAACTTGGATAGTCTCTGATCCAGAGTTGGTCTCTACCTCGACAAGCATCTGTAAATCCAGGGGTACAAGTGCCTCATACGAGGAGCTTAATAAGAGAAAGAAGAAAGGTTAGGTTTATGGAGACGACCTTTTCTTCACCGCTAGATATCTTGTGTGTTGCAGAATAAAGGTTTCCGCACTTTTGTTTCTTTTCTTTGAAAATTTAATCACCAGCCAGTAAAAAGTAAACAAGGAAAATTATAAACCTATTATGAAATAAATTAGGCACATAAAGGCACACCTTCCATATTCGGTTAATTAAATTAAAGTAATTCTAGTAATAATTATGTGTTCGAGTGAATCATCTGCTCAGAAAGTCATATTGGATTAATGTAGTTGTATATTCAACTATTTTATAGTGAGGCGCAACAGCCTTTTCTGGGGCAAGGCCTACCGCCCGGCCGCTGCGTCACCCACCTCTGCCCCACGGGCGTCATGAATAGGGTGCAGTACTGGAGGGTGGGACGTGATCGGCGCCTCGGTTTTCCCAGCCAGTATATGTGGTCTTTTCAACCAGAGACCGCTACTTCTCAATCAAGTAGTTCCTTATTTGGCCCCTCAGGTACCTACCGAGGCTCAATGCAACCCGGAGCAGGTCTCCCAGCGAAAGAACATCCCCACATCGGTACCGGCAATCGAACCCGGTTCTCCCACTTGGTAAGCAGCTGCACTACCACCGCGCTAAGGAGACTTGTAGGTAAACTTATTAAGATAGGTGTTAAGATATTGAGGTGCAATACTATTGTTATAAGTGTAGTAATTTTCTTTGGATAACTGTAACACAATATGGTGTTGTGCCTTAATATAAATGGAGTTCCCGTGCTTGCGTCGAACGTAGAAAAACAACAAGCAGCTTATTTTGGAGCAAGCACTAGAAATACATGTTACTTTAGCTCAAAATACAGTTGAAGTCTATAATATCATTAAGTGTTATGTGAAGATTAATACTGAATTAGAGAAAGCTGTAGTAGTATAACTGCCCATTGATTATACTAATTTGCAACTGTGTTAGTTTACTTCCATTGTCTTTGCCAGTGAATTGTGTTAGTAATGAGTAGTAAGTTGTGAGATCTTAGTGGTAATTGTGGTGCCTGTCTTGGACTGTAATAAAAAGAGAAGCAGGTGGGTACTCAATACAAAATGACCTAACGACACTAAACGTTGACAATCAAGAAATTAGCTAGCCTCCTGAAGTTACGGACATTTTTAACAATTGTTTTGGATGCAACTAACAGACTAAATATTAATTATGGAAGTAAAGAGGCAGCATTAGAATTTCTAAGACCAAGTTTTACAAATGTAGTGCCTGAATTTAAAGTAAGTCTGACAACACCTGATATAAATAAAATTATCCACGCTTTTAAACAAAGAATTCATCTGGTTACGATTTAATATCAATAAGATTTTTAAAATGATGTTCAACTCAAATTAGCATTCCCCTTAGTTATTCATTCAATGACTCACTAAAGACTGGAATTTTTCTTGACAGGATCAAATTCTCAAATGTTATCCCTTTTCAAAAAGAGGGTTAATGACATGTTATTAGATAAAACAGATAGCATTAAATTTCTGAGACTTCAAGTAAACAGGCATTTAGATTGGAAAGTCCACATTAAGTATATATTACCCTAACTCAGTTTTGCTAGAAGGGCACTGATAAATTTGGGTTCCATAGATACACTTGTATTTGTATTCTATACATACTTAACTCTATCATGGAATATGGAATATTATTCTACAAGTCAGTAGAGAGTAAACAAAAATTCCTTATGCAAAACAAGGTTATAAAAATTATTTCCAACGCCTATACAAGACGCAAAGATCTTTTTAGAAGACTGAAGACACTAAGCCTACCTTGCATGTAATATATTCTCGATCTTAAAATTCGTTGTATGCAATCGAGCCACATTGATAACAAGCAATGGAATTCATGAGATAAACATTAGACAAAAGGATAATATCCATCATCCCAGTGCATAACGTTTTTTGCTTCCAGAAAGGTGTATACTATGAAAACATAAACATATTTAATGCTTTTCCTAATGAACTGAAGGGAAAATGCTTTTAAAATTGTTGCTAAAGAGTACCTATAATAGACTGGTAACACTATGTAGCTCTGTACGTAGTATCTAGCTGTTTTAATGGCAAATCGTTATCAATTATATTTAATGACTGCTCGAAAGCTGATACAACAGAATAAGCAGACGTATAGGTTGTAAACGCCTCGTGAAAGTTTAAAACCAAGTATTGCAATCTATGTGTTTGTATGTATGTATGAATATGTATATATATTATGTTAGTCTTATAACTGCAGTGAAGTATTTGATTTTGATTCTTACATGATTACAAAAGTATTCCTGCTCTGTTTCATATTGCCTGTACATAACGTCTTCTTATGTTCAATATTCAAGTCTACTGTTTATGTATAGGTATATGCAACTAAGCTGTACATGTCCTTGACATGCTCAATGTTCACATGCCTTTCATAGCTACTACTGAACTCGATGAAGACAATCCGATCTAATTGAACTGAAATCTTGGTAGCTTGGATAATAACAGCATCAGCACGGAAAGCTGCAGATCAGCGGTTCAAATTGCGTCAGTATAATTTTTCAAAGCTGACTCTTTTTACAGGTTCTATTATTTTTTGTGAACTATTTACGAAGCATAGGCTCTTGGTCTTAGAAAGTAATCAAAACGCTTGCAAGAAAGGTGGGAAGTATGACAGGATATATGTATTAAAGTTTAGTGAAGAAGTACACGTGGGGTGGTCGATGAGTTTCTCAAGGGGAATTGCTGGGGAGAGAGCCAAAAACAGACGGTTTCATCCCTTGGCCCTTTGACTGGCAATAATATCACTGGTTGAACATATACATCTTTATTACTCGTGTGTAACTCTGTCAGAAGTCGGGCAGCCGCCCTTCCAGACTTCGAACTCGAGGTAATATCAGTTTTCCGCTCGGTATAACAATTATTAACTGTCTCCTTCTCTTGTTTCGGTTTCATCTTTTCCCTTCTTTTCTTTTATCTCACATTTCTACTACATTTATTGTTTCTCTTCGCTCTCTCGATGTCGTTTCTTTTTCATTTTCTTGAGCTGCTCTTGTATCATCTGGGATCCTAGAGAGTTGTTAACATGCGGATTTGGAATATTGACAGTAGACCCGTTACTCCGGTCCAGTACTTTGAAATTAAAGCGCGTAACTTAAATTAATGTTTGAGTAGTTGTTTCCCCCCTTGTAAATGGAGAATTTACCTTGAGAGCATTATATTGTGTATTAGAAATTCAAACACAAATTTAAATTACAATAATTGAAGAGAGATCCCAAGAACACGTTATGATGAAATTTTAAAGCTATCAGAACATATTTCCGTTCTCTGCCCGTAAAGCCATAGTTAGTTTACAACTGCACAACAACAACAACAACAACAACAACAACAACAACAACAATAATAATAATAATAATAATAATAATAATAATAATAATAATAATAATAATAATAATAATAATAATAATAATAATAATAATAATAATAATAATAATAATAATAATAATAATAATAATAATAATAATAATAATAATAATAATAATAATAATAATAATAATAATAATTAGGGCTAGGAAGTTCATGCATTTGCATGTTTTTTCATAGGGGTTAAAAATGTATGATTTTACATTATGTGCACGAATTATGGAATTTTAAGTTATTTGGACATGATTTTATGGTGCATATAACTGCATATTTTCTTGATTTAGATGAATGCATATTATTTCAATACTATAGCCTCTATATAGCATATTTTAATGATTTTTATGGTTTTTTTCCCCACCTGGATAATATTTTTCATTTTGGCAGTATTGCATATGAATGTGGCGAGAAGCAATGCTGAGTCATGTTGTTGTGTAGTGAATCCCCTGTTTCCATCCTTTCATTATATGTTTGTGGGTAGAGAATAATCAGTGCGTTATCTGAGAGGTTTACATTAACAAAGATAAAGTGCAGGTCAACGCTTTGAGCAGCACGATTATAGCAACGCTTGCCTCTGCGTGGTCTTCAAACGTAACAATGTTGTGAACTGGTTCCCTCCATATTAAATTAGGCGTATGAAATGTTAAAAAGCTCTTCAAGAGCCAAAAATAAAACCAACTTAGAGTGCTAGATTAATTAATTTACAGAAAGAGTTTCGGGTGATTTAATATCTACAGATAATAGGGCACTGTTTTGTGGAGCGTGTGACAAAAATATAGGGAGTGAGAAAAGATTTCAAATAGTTCAGCACATAAACACAGCAAAACATAAGGAGAATTTAATCAAATAACCTGTTCTAAAACAATTAGTAGAGTGTTTAGGAAGTAGGGTTACTGAATTTTCCTATGACTTGTGTCAAGCATTTTTAGCTGCTGATATTCCCTTGCTCAAAATTAATAATCCGATATTTAAAAACTTTCTTGCCAAGTGTACTCAACAACATGTGCCTGAAGAAAGTACACTGCGTAAGACTTATGTAGGGCATTGTTACAATAACGTATTGTCAAATATACAAAATTTAGCGGATCAGTTTGTGTGGTTGTCTGTTGATGAAACCCCTGATTCTGAACGCCGTT
>CM060962.1:122266867-122431867 GCA_030765045.1 Tenodera sinensis
CCACTATATCTTGAACCCTCCTTAAATCTCCTTTTTTATGCCAGAAAATTGCCCCTCTTAACTTGATGGTGTAATCGATAGGCCAAACGCTAATGGAGACTAATAGTGCTAGTATCGGTGTAGTGTTGACAGCTCCTGCATACCGTAGTGGGGGACAGTACAGAACCTTCGGGGACTCCGCCTCGAATTGGCCTTCGTGTTGATTTGTTTCCCGCAACTGAGACCATAAAGGATTTGTGTTTGCGAAATGAGTGTAAGAGGTGAACAATGCGTGTGGGTAGCTCCTATTAGATGAGTTTATGCAGGAGAATCGCATGTCAGATCGTGGAGAATGCCTTCTCTATGTCTAGAGAAACTACTACAGTGTAAGCCCTGTCCTGGTATTCCAGGGCGGCAGCCTCCACTATGCGCAGCAACTGCTGAGGCGTTGACTGACCAGGGCGGAACCCAAACTGATGGGCAGGGATAGTTTGAATCTCCCCGAGTATGGGGGACAAGCGGGCAGGTATAAGCCTCTAGAGTACTTTCGAGAGGACGGAGAGGAGGCTTATGGAGTGACTTTTTGCAGGATGTACCGGATCTTTCCTTAGTTTCAATATGCAGATCTCCCGCACCTCCCTCCAATCGTGTGGAAAGTGACTCAGGGCGAGGCACATATTGAAGACCTTTATGGGAAAGAGCAAGGCCTTGAATGGTCAGCGTAGAGCATTCCGGCATTCGATAAGAGGTCGTACAGGTTCTCCTGTAAGAAATGTTATATCTGCACAGCACCTGGCCGCTTAATGCGAACTTATCTGGGCAGTATAATAGGGATTGATAGCTTTCACTAGTTTTTGTGTCTGTGGGCAAGGATTCTACCGGCATACCTAGGGCAGGATGGACCACACGTGCGCTATTAACTGTCCTTATGCGGCTACGCCCAATCTGTCAGCCTGGTGTGCCACTTTTGAGGCCACCAATAGCTGACAGTTTGTATGACTGGGAGGGGACAGGAGTAGGTAATAGGCTCAGATGTATATTGAGAAAAGATGGAAGTCGCTTTACCTTTTACCGAGGAAGTCCAAGGGCATCCTTAGGCAGACAGTAACTCTTCCTCCTGCGGGGGGCTCTGTGGTCGTATTGACCAAGTGCCCTTGCCAGCTGGTTGGTGTGGTTGTCAGTTTGGTGTATATGGTTCGGGATCGCTCCCTCACAAAGTCCACGATGTAGGGGAGTCCGGAGTGGTTATGTAGAATGTATAACGGGAATCTACAAGCAGTACCACATACCACCCTGTTCTGCAGTCTGCAGCCTGCGAATAGTGTTGGGTGTCGCCGATCCCCAGGCTTCGTATCCATACAGGATCAGGGGCGGAATGATCGCCCGGTAGAGGCGTAGCTTCAGGTATGTGTGCATGGTGGAACACAGAACTGGGTACAGCTCTCTGAGCGTTGCGTGGCCGAGTGCGGCCTTTGCGCGGACATGCTGATGTTAATCCGCCGTCGAGAAGACCACCTAAATATTTGGTGGAGGTTACCCATGGGATATTTCTCCGCCTGAGCCGAAGTGACTGCTCTGGTCGCCATTGGCGAACCTTTCCAAGGAGGAGTGCAGAACGTTTCCAAGGACTAATAGCCATTCACCACTTCACTCCAACGTCCAACGGAGTTGCTGGAGTTCCTGTTCTGCATCATGATAACGATATCGTCCGCATACTGGCACGACACAGTTTAAGGTTCCGTGGGGAAGTCGGACATATATGCTGCAAAGAGTAGCAGGGAGAGTACACTGCCCTATGGAACTCCTGCCGCTATGCTTCAGATTGTTGACAGCCTTCCTTCCACTCTAACTCTGAAAGTGCGGTCCCGAAGGAAGCTGCTAATCAGTGCGAGATAGTGGGGAGGGCAGTTTGTCTGCTTGAGTTCGTACACTAGGCCCTGATGCCAGGTTGTGGCGAAGTCCTTCTTCACGTCCAGCAGCACTGCTGATCTTGAAGTTTTACTGGAAGCCCAGAGCAGCCTTCTCGGCCACGCGCAGTAACTTCATGGCTGTGACCCCGACGAAAATCAAACTGGTGATCCGTTAGGCGGGTGAGTAGTAACCGCTCAAAGACCTTTGAAATGGTTTGGAGTATGCTGATGGAGCAGTAGCTGTTAGGAAAGACCGGGCCCTTGTCGGAATTCAAGATGCACACCACCCTCGCCTCCTTCCAGCAAGCTGTAAAGTGACGGAGACGTTGACATGCATTGAAAATCCGCGTCATTCGGAAGACAGCTCTTTTGGGAAGGTGCTGGAGCATGAACGCTGTGACACTGTCTTGTCCAGGGGATTTATTTGGGTTTAGACTATGGATCTCACAGGTCACAGCTTTCGAGGTGATTATGGGAAGGTGGATCTCCTAGTGGCGCCACCACGGCTCCTCGTAGAGGTAATCCACGGTCGCTTCCATGAGTTCGGTGTACTCTTCTTCTTGAGGGTCCTCCCGGGGTTCCAAGTGTACCTCGAGATGGTCCGCGAGCACAGAGGCTTTCTCCTCTGGCTTGCACGCCAGCCGCCCACGAGTGCCATGTAGGGGATGCTGGTATTGGGTCTTGTCCTTCCTCAAGGCCCTTATGGTCCGCCATGGTTTCTTTTTTTGAAGGTTTGCATTATGAAGAGTGTTTTCCCAGGCTGCCTTTCTATGCGCTCGAAGCAGTCGCCTCGCCTCTGGTATACTGCTCCGCTCCTGGGATAGCGGAAGCGCTGCCATAGCTTCCGGGCTGTTGCCTTGGCTTTTAACAACTATGGCTTTTAACAACTATGGCTTTTAACAACAATTATGGCTCTCGGGTCTGGACTATTGGTGGGAATGCGGTGAGTGTGTGCAAGTACCACATTTAGCACTTGGGAAAAATCCGCCGCTGCCACTTCCAACGCATCGATGTCATTGATGCTTGGTCGAGGGTCGACGGATCGGTTGGACTACTGCATCCCAGTCAGTCTTGTGTATCCAGTCTGAGCTTATCAGGGCTGGCATGGCGGCTGTGGAGTCCATCACGACAGGGTTGTGGTCGGAGTCCAGCTCATTCCACGCCGAGAGGTAAAAGTGCAATCGCATGTTTTTGGTGATCACGATGTCTAGCACGCGGGCAGGATGGAATGTTGCACTTCTCGGCCCGTGCGCGACGAGACTTGGGTCTCCTCTGATGAGGCGGTGGAGCCCATGCCCCCTCTGGTTACTAGTGCGGCTATACTAGAGCCCATGCTTCGCGTTGAGGTCTCCTGCGATGCAGACTACTGGGTTTAGGTTAAGAAGAGTGATATAATCTGCTTCATAGAAGCGATGATCTGATGAGTCATACGCTGCAATCAACAAAGTGTCAATGCCGCCAATGGCTAGCCTAATTGCGGTAGCTTCCAAGTGTTGTAGGGCAGGAACGGGGAAACGTGTGTGGGTGATATTGTATTTAATGAATATAGCTGAACCGCTACCCTGTCGGCCGACCCGATCTGACCGATGGGCGACATAACTTGGCAGCGAGAAGTTTATACCAGCATGTAGGTGTGTTTTGGTGACCAATAGGACGTTAATCTCGTAGGAAAAACCCGAGAATGCCAGGATGTTGCTCCCTTATGCCGTTAGCGTTCCAGAACGCGGCTCATAATGATTTACGCACAATTAGGCCATTATAAGTCGGAGCTCGGGAACAACTGCTGTAGCGTCTCTAGCAGGACTGTATGTTTAATTTGGCCATCTACCTTGTCGTCCGTGAGCTGGTATCCGGGTGGTCAGACCATTCGCTTCTCACCAAAGTGGCCCGGGTTCAATCCCAGACAACAGCATGTGGGATTCGTTGTGGACGAAGCGAAGCTGGGACGAGTTCCCTCCGGGTTATCCGGTTTCCCCCGCCATCTCATTCCACTGGTGCTCCATCTTCATTCCATGTATAATCAATGTCACCACCTGCAGTGCCGTAGTAGTAAAAGCGGGGTTAAACACTGCAAAAATGTCCGTGGGCGCGCTGCTTCCATCTCCGGAGTACAAGAAGTGTCCGCATTATCAGGTCCCGAACCATTGGAACAGTTACCGGAATTTCTCCAGATCTGCCGATGAAATGCTAACCCCAAATGGGGCAAAAGGGGCCGTTGGGGCGGTACGTGCTGGCTGGGCATTTGTGGCTTAGGCCGGGGGAGTCGGCTCCTCAGCAGCTCGGGGCTCTGAACTGGGCGCGGCCTCTCGCTCTGCTGGGGCCACCCGCTGTCTGGCAGCCTTCTTATGCTTTTTGCTGCGAGGGGGGCGTGTCGGAGCCACTCCCCTCCCCTCAGAGGTAGCAGCTGAGGCAAGCGTTGGTTGCACGGCTTCTGCCTGTGCTGGCCCAGTTTGTACAACTTCTGCCTGCTGTACTGTTTTCAGCCCTGCTAAGGGTAGCTGAGAACCTCGCCCCTGGGCGGACTGTTGCCGCATTTGAGAGACCGCGGTGGCTGTCTGATCTTTTGCCAGCTTGCGGCAGTTGGCGCATTCCATTTGTTCCGTGCCTTGTCGCAGTTAACAACGAGGTGTTCCCCCGCACAGCGCAGGCATGCGAGCTTTCGCTCACAGGCCATGCTTGAGTGGTGGAAACCCATGCACTTGCGACATTGGGCTGGACCACCTTGTTCTAGTAGTGTCCCATCTTGACCACAGTGTGGAACAAGGTGCGGACAGCATCTATGGGCCGCATTGCTTGGCCTGGAACTTTGTCCACCACTACCAGGTAGAGCGGCATTGGTAACTTTTTGGACCCTTCCCCGGTACACAGTCTTTTTCAGCTGCGCCGCAGCTGAGACGGAGATGTCGTGTTCTTCATACAGAGCCTGGTTTATTTCCTCGGGTGTACACTCCGAACGTAAACCCTATATGATGCGCCTCTCTACGTTTGGACCTTGGAGTATGAGAAGAAATGAATCTTCTGCTCCCTTAGGACTTCTTTCTCCCTCTCGAAGTCCTCGAGTGTATAGGTTCGAATATGAACCTTTCGAGGTTTCCACTGCACCTCGAAGCCTCTGGCCAACTTGGCCGCATGGAGCCTCATGACGGTGGTATGGTTTGCGAATGTGCCCGCTATTATTTGCGGTATTTTTGTGCCCCTTTTGGTAGGGATGGTTGATCGGTCCCCTGTGGGGGGTGCAACGAGCTCTCGCTCTGTTTTTTGTTAAGCCTGCCCTCGACGACGGTGAAATCGTCGTCTTGAGCAGGTTCGCCCTCCTCAGTTTCTGTCTCAGACAGTGGGGGGTGGGAATTGGTGGCATGTGGGGACACTGGCACGGGTAGTACTCCTTGAAGGGCCGTAGCCTTCCTCTTTGAGCCCTTGAGCCTCCTGGCAGCAGTTTCGACCACTTCAGGTGAGATGTTTAGGGAACTAGTCCCTGGCTTTTGCCCGTCATAGTCGGGTATCACTGCGGTTGCCTTCCGTCTGTCCGCAGATGACCGAGTCCCCTTACTGGAGACGCCTGTAGGAGCTCTGGTTGTCGAACCAGAGGTCCTGACCCTTGGCTTTGGTGATACGGACTCGCTGTCACGTTGTCTGTCAGTCACTGTGTCAAGTAACGGAAAGATAGGCGACAGTAAGAGAGGAGTAAGAAATTGGTTCCTGCTCTCAATGTTGCTATTTGCTATGTAGCGGAGCGATGGTGAAAGCAGCTCACGACGCACATGGGTGGGCGGTAAGCTAGAAGTGGAAATGGCCCGCTGCTTGCCGCTGGGATGACCCTTTCCCCTGCTCCATAAGGGGCGACTCGCGCGCACGTGGCCGAGCGGTTAAACTTTAAGAGGTACAAGGCCCACTGCTCGCCGCTGGTTGTAGGTCCGTGGAACGCCGATTTTGCTGCCTGTCGGTTGCTCAGAGGACTGAAGTCTTGAAGCAATAGCTGCACTGGCTGGCTGCACTAGTTGCTCAACCTGCCACGTGGTGGCGTGGGGATCGCTGTTGCTCCTGCTACTGGGAGATGTTGCCTCTCTTGCTGCGAAGCGGCGAATGTGTGATCAGTGTAGAGAGCCAGAGGCCAGAGGAGGTTCTAGTCGAACAGGGCTTGTCCCGTGTCGTTTCCGCAGTACCTAGCCGTTTCACGGCATAATCTGCGAGATGTAATTGAGTAGAGGTTCTTCCAAGAAATGAGCTGAAAATGTAGGGGTTCTGAACTTTTTTTAGCCCGTTTGGGATGGTTGCTTGGGAGGGATTAGTCCGCGGGCGGATTGTGCCCGTCCATCAACTGGCCGCTTTCGGCCTATCAAGTAGCCGCGCTGATCCTCCCACAAGGTTCAAGCCAGTAGACACGTCCTGAGAGGTGACCTACTAGAAGTTTAATTTTCTCCCTTTTGGTTACGGGTTTACCTCGCTTTTCCCATCTCCATGCTATCCAAGTGGACCTAATATGTCCCTCAGCAGTCCATGAAGGACGATAGTTGGCGTCGCTGTCTCTGGTGATATCTTCCTAGAAAAATTACTAGTTGATTTGGATGGGCTGAAGTTTGTTATACATTGATCAAGCGCGTGTTCTTATCACGTCAATAATGTACGGGATGCTGGAATGGTCATATAGGATATGGCAGGAAATCTCCAGCCAGTGCCGTAGATCGTCCGTAATGCCCGATTCTGCAACGTCTGGAGTCTGATGAAGGTGGAATTTGCCACCGTTCCCCAGATCTCACATCCGTAGAGAACCAGAGGTGGGATAATCGCACGGTATAGTTGTAATTTCAGGCGGAGGGGTATGGTTTTAGAACTGAGGGTGGGATATAACTGCCGGAAAGCTGCGTGCCCTCGTAGCACTTTGCCCCTGACGCGATGCCTATACGTAAGCTTCCGGTCCAGCGTGACCCCGAGATAGTTCACCGTGTTCACCCAAAGGATTCGACGGCGATGAAGCACGAGGTCTCGCGGGAGCCGGTTTGCTATTGCATTAGTCAAGAGAATCACAGAGTTTTTCTCCAGGTTAATTTACATACACCAGGTTTCGCACCATCTGTCGATGGCGTGGAGATGGGCTTGTACTTGCCGGTAGCTGTAGCGGGGATTCCTATTTGAAGCGAAGATCATGAGATACTCTGCATACTGACATGTGTGGGTGTTTTGGTGTGTGGGGAGGTCGGTCATGTAAGCAGCAAAGAGTGCGGCGACAGTACACCGCCTTCCGATTCCAGCGCCAATGGGCCTTTCTCCTGAGAATGATCCGTCCACCTGCACCCGGAAGCTACGTTCCTGAAGAAAACTAGCCACTAAGTAAATATATGGAGGGATTTCGTGCTATATGAGCTTGTGGTAGAGAATGCCTTTTCCACGCCAAGCAATACTGCCAGCATTTTAGCCCTCTCCTGGTAGGCCGGTAGGAGGCCGTTTTCCTCTAGATGAAGTCCGAGGCGGGCCAGGAGGAGTTTCTCGAACACTTTCGAGGTAACTGGCAGCAGGCTGATGGATCGGTAGCTAGACGAGTAAACCGCATTCTACTCCTGCTTCAAAACGCATATCACACGCGCATGTTTCCAGACAGTTGGAAAATGGCACATGTTGAGGCACGCGTCGTAAATCCGAGTCAAATGAAATACAGCTCTGAGGGGTAGGTGCTGAAGCATTTCCGCTGTTACGCGGTCCTGTCCAGGGGCTTTTCTGGATTTTAGGTTTTGTATGGCGGAAGTTACCTCGCTAGGGGTAACTATCGGGATGTGGAAATCCTCGTGATCCGCCTGTCTGACAATAGGTTCAAACTCCTGGCTAGACGGCTCCTAAGACAACACAGGCAAGCAGCCTGGGAAAACACGTTGCGCCACGTAAACCTCCAGGAGGGGAAAGCGTGGCGCATCGTCCCATGCTTGCGAAAAGATAAGACTGTACACCAGTATCCACTGCACAGCCCTCACGGAAGACTTGCCTTCGAACCGACGGAGAAAGCAGAGGCGCTAGCAGACTATCCGGAGACTCAATTCCAGCCCAGAGAGGACTCACAGGACGGCGACCACACTGACCTCGTGGAGCAAGCGGCGGAAGACTCCCTTGGTTGAACACGGCGAACTATCTCGGGGTCACGCTGGACCGGAGGCTTACGTATAGGCATTGTCCTTTCATAACACAATCGACATTTTACATCTTCCGTAATTAAATTATCGACCAGTGTCCATTCTTTCACTTGTTCGTTCAATCTTAAAACAAGAGAAGTTAGTCTAAGCTATCTTTATTCTCACAAAATCATTTCAGGGGGCTTTTTGCTGCCTCTTTTTGTACGAGTACAATTGGAATAACTTCAGAGGGCTTACACAAAAATACTGCCTTGCACATCGTATGTCGATATTAATGCTAACGTTTACATAACTACTTTTTTACGGCTGATTGTCGTCTCAACCTTCTATATTTTCTTGTGTCCTTATAACAAGACGTGCAGTGAAAATGCTCAAGCAAATGTTCCCTATTGTGATTAAGAGGAAGTAGATATATTAAAGGGTAGTGAAAGTTGTGTGGTTCTTACAAATAATATTTGGTTGTCAGCGTTGTCTGGAACGCATACATACAGACCTATATAGATGTCCCAAAATTAGATCGACAAACTTTGGGAGCTGATAGATAACATTATTTTAAACACTTTTTGTTAAGCAAAGTTTTTTGCTGCGGTGCTTCGTTTAAGTGCTATACGAGTTAATGTCATAGATTACCGCCTCCCACCCAGTAGTAGTAGTAGTAGTAGTATTTACGGCAAAATTAACAACGCAAATTAGTATTGCTTTTATCGTAGTAAGGCACAGAATCTTAATCCACCAACTGTCGTTTGCTTGCCCCCATATATGAGTGATCTCAATCCCTTTGAACTAGCTTGGGCCAGGATAAAATGAATACTTAAAAAAAAAAAAAAAAAGTGATTTATCCTTACAGGAAATTGACGATATAAGGGTGCATCACTTGAGACTAAAACAAATATGCAGGAGCACCAGCATTCATTACCAAACAGGAATAACAGAAAAACGCATTTTTACTTTCTCTACTACGTATAGTAAATAGAGGAAGTGTTGTATTCCACCGAAAAATTCGATGCAGAGATTTCTTCGGAAATATGTTTTGAGGCCCCCTTAGTAAAAAAAAAGCATTTTTAGAAAAAGGCACCCCTCCCTCTCTCTCTCTCTCTCTCTCTCTCTCTCTCTCTCTCTCTCTCTCTCTCTCTCTCTCTCTCAGCGCGCTCGTGTGTATGTCATTCTGTGGACCGCATAACTCAAACGAAAAGTCGATTGGAAACCAAAATTGGTATTTAAGTTTAATATCTCTTAAGGATGTAACACGAAGATTTTGAAGAAAATTCCTCCAACCTGAGCTACCCATCACAAGGAGAATTTTTGGAAAATTTTGATTTTCTCGAAAATGGCTCTAACAATTTTGATTAAAATGTTATATGTTTAAGATATTCTTATGACAAATGAAATGTATATTTTGAATTTTCTGGCTATATCCCATGTAGTCCTGTTTACTCTGGATGATTTTGCATAGCTGGTAATCCGTAAGGGATAGACCAAATCTTACTATACAAAAAATGTAGATCTTGCTAAGCACACAATTTATCTCCAAATATATATATATATATATATATATATATATATATATATATATATATATATATATATATATTCTTTTTTGTAAAGTGAACGATTTTGGAGATAGTCCTTGTTATTTGTGTGACTTCTGGAATACTTAAACTTTCGTCAAATGGAACATCGTTATTCATTTTTTATATGTTAGCCGTTCAAGAGAACGGAATCTCAAAGCTTTAAAATATTTGACTATCACTCAAAGCCTACTGTATTCCCATATTCCACTTGTACCTACAAAGAAATAAACAATAACTTAATTTCTGCAAATGTTTATCTCAACTAACACGAAGAAGATATAGGAATAAGAGTTTGTACGAATGGTTAGTGCAAGAGTAGAGAAATTCTTGTGAGTGCAACACATCAGATGTTTAATTTCGCATCCGCAAATCCAGTCCGCATACCTGTACAATGAAAGGTTAACTTTTCTGCTATAACCACCTTTATTTTTGCACGAATTTTCAATTTGTTAAATATTCAATATTGGTCTTGGCGGCCCGAGCTTCTTAAGTTCCAATTCAGACGCAAAAATCATTATACCCTCGCACTGAGCATACTAGTTCCTCTGTTCATGGTTCACTAATTTATTTCACGGTATCCGTGAAGATTCACACCTTGACCCTAATCGAAAACAAAATTAGCAACATGAATGTAATATCATTGTACTTTCTTGGTGTCGTTTTATCGGGAATATGCAAAACTATACTTTAAATGGTGCAGCTACAACTAATTTAGTTCAGGACTAAATTTCATTTACAATAAATTTAAATTGCAAAATTCAATTTAAGAGAAAGGAGTATGTACGATGTGCGGGTGGCAGCACTGTTAGCAAAGATCACGCGAGGTTGATTTGTTTCATTCCGGTCAGACAGCTCAGGCGTTTTCACCCTCCAACCGGATTCCGCTCAGATTGTGTTTCGTCTACACGCCCCTCACCTGTAGTCGAAGCCATCCCCGCACCGCTAGCAGTATGTCCAAGATACGAAGATTCCCGGACGGGTGAGGTGCAGTGCGAAATTGCATCTGTAATGAAAACAACAGTGCTCTTCCGTGTATTAGCGGTTCAAAAACATTTTAAACGAAACAAGATGGGTAAATGGAAACAGGAAGCGCAGAAATGTATTTTGGCATGACGTCTGATGTCAAGTATATTTAAACTAGTGCTTTCGATGCAATGTTGCCTTTTCTTTCTCATTTTTATTTATTAGGAGGGTCCGTCTTAGAGTCTTTCATTGCCAGCTGCCACTGCAGGCTAAAGTTAAACTTTTAAAACATGAATCGCCATTTGATGACTTTGAAATTCTAAGTTCCTTACACAACCACGAAAAGAAATTAATAGCGATTTACCACTTGAATAAAGTATTTTAAGTATTTGAAAATGCAAACAAATAATAAGGAGTACAAGAGGTAGAACTGGAACTTAAAAATTCAATGCCACAACTGGGATTTGAACCACAGACCTTCCGCTTGCCGGGCGGACGCTCTAACCACTGAGCTAACCAGTTGTGGCATTGAATTTTAAGTTCCAGTTCTACCTCTTAAACTTTGCCCACACACGGCTTGTGTGTTTAAAAACACCAACAGTAAGTTTGTTGGCATAAATAAATAATAACAAGGAGTACCTTTGCATTGGTTAACGCCATCAAGAACTGTAATTGACATAAATGACGTAAAATAAAGTAAAATTGAAGCTATTAACAGTGAAGCAACTAAAAGCTTTGAAAATGAGTTGGATACAGCTTCAAACTAGTCAGCGTTTGAAGAACTTGCAATATTACTAAGATAAGTGAAGCTTTTAGTTTCTAATTTGTTCTTATTTTAGATTATAAATTATGTATCTTAGCAGATCTACAATTTTTGCATAGTAAGGTTTTGTTTATCCCTTATGGTTTATCATCTATACAAAAATAAATCACAATGAAGAGGGCTTCACAAAGCTGTTCCCAGAAAATTAAGGATATGTATTTTATTTATAATGAAAACATCTTAAACCATATTTTAGTCAATACCAAAAATAATGAAAAATGTCCATGTCGTGGGTAGCTTGGGGGAGAGGCTTTTTAAAAATCTTCGTGTCACATACCTAAAGGTGCTGAACTTATATACCAAATTTGGTACTTAACCAATTTTTCAGTTTTGTGTATACTGTTCATACACCCACATCCAGCCACCCACCCACACCACCACACACTCACCCACACCACCACACACTCACCCACACCCACACATACATACACTTTTTTTTTCTGAAAAGAGATTTTATTTAAAACGTGTTTCCACTGAAATCTCAGTATTGAGTTTTTGGGTGGAATACAATATTCTTTGTTACTGCAGATGGGTAGTAAAGAAAGCTCATTTTTTTCGAGTTGGACGGACAAACTCAGCAGTCTCTATACCACATAAAACTCATTACAATGCCCTTATAGTACGTTTTGGATAATATTTGAACACTTCCGACGGCGTTAACACTTCCACATTACCTTTATTTTTAACCATATGTTTTATACGAAATTCATGTTGCAATGTCAACAAACCACGTCATTTTCTTTCATTGCCAGACCAAGCGCAAGAAGTGAAACCCGCGAGATTGGCTGTTTTGTACTGTTTCTCTCAATTTGCCTTCTGGTTACTCGCTTCGCTCGCGTGCGTTTCCTTAACGATGGTTATGTTTGACTATTTACTTCTAAGAAGCTCAGGTTTCTGATTCACGAGAGATTTAGGTTAGGTTGTTTTTTTTTTTTCTTTTTTTAATATTCCTGTAAGTTTAGGTTAATTAGCATGCATTGGTTAAACTGTAGTGTTCCACTGACGATGATTATTATCTCACTATTTATATAATATTTATGCAACCTTATGTTTCCGATTCACGCCATTTTCATTTTATTTCATTTCACTCAATCACGAACACTTTCGCTTTCAGATTATGCGGATTCCTAACATCGCATCTTTTTTACTTTCTCTACTGGTAAGCAGGGGAAGTATTGTATTCCCCCCAAAAGTTCGATGTCGAGATTTCACCGGAAATGTATGTTTTGAGGCCCCCTGAATCCAAAAGAAGCATTTTTGGAAAAAGGCCCTGTGTGTGTCAGTCTGTGTGTCAGTCTGTGTGTCAGTCTGTCTGTCAGTCTGTGGACAGCATAACTAAAAAACGAAAATTCGGTTAAAAACCAAAGTTGGTATTTAAGTTTAATGTCTTTCAAGCATGCGATACGAAGATTTTGAAGAAACTCTAACCCAACCCTAAATTACCCTTTACATGGAATATTTTTCCAAAATTTTTATTTTCTTAAAAATGGTTCTAACGATTTTGATTAAAATGTCATATATTTGAGATATTTTTATGACAAATGAAATGTATATCTTGAATTTTCTGGCTATATCCCCTGTAGTCGTATTTACTCTGGACGACTTTTGCATAACAGGTAAACCGTTAGAGATAAACCAAATCATACTATACAAAAATGTAGATCTTGCTAAAATACACAATTTATGTCTCAATAAAGTTTCTTGTAAGGTGAACCATTTCGGAGATATTCCTTGTTATATGTGTGAGTTTCAAAAAACTTTCGTGAAATGTATCATTATTGTTCATTTTTTTTTATATGTTAAGGATACATATGACTGAGTTTTTTATTTTAGCGTTAAAAAATATTACAATCTTTCCTCTATCATATGCATCCATTATTTTTTCAGTTCCGCCATTTTTAAAGCTAACAGAGGCCATCCTTTAACTTCATGTGCGTGGTATTTAAATGTCCATATATGCCCATTTTTACGATATAACTGACACTGTTGCTGTGCCATTTCACTCCTATTTTGAACTTGCTAATGATTGGCTACTGCAATTTGTAATGTAACTGAAAATATCATCTGAAGAAAGAAACAACAGGTCTGAGGGGGAGACATATGGTCCAGGGCAATTCTGAGCTCAGTTTATTTTCTTTTGCCGTTTTCTCAGTTTGCAATTTTTCAGCATTTTTCTCTATACAAAATGTTCCTTGCGGAGTATTTCTGATCAGAATGGCTTGAAACTTGCACAGTATGTAGTAATATGTACTCTAAATAAAAATTGTATTGGGTTTTGATACCAGATGAATTTTAGTGTGTTCAGAACAGGCTGTTACTCCATATTTTTTAAAAATTATGAAATATAAATATTTACATTTTTCTGTAAGCCAAACAAATAACCAGATATAAAAACCCAATACAATTCTAATTTATCCTTGTTTAAAGTGCATCTCTACAAAATTTTAGAATGATTGGATGAAAACTTTGTTGCAAGGGACTTTTTAAGTGCGACTATTAATTTATTTAAATAATTTGCAATATTTCTTGAACCAAGCAACATACAGAATTAAAACTTTGCACAGCATAATATGGTTACATTATAAATATTCACACAAAATTTCATCAAAATTGATTAAAAGATATAGAAGTTGGAAAATTCAGTCATATGTACTCTAAGTGTGCAAAGACAACAGAATCTCAAAGCTTTACAAGATTTGACTATCGCACAAAGCCTACTGTAATCTAACATTCCCCTTGCACCTACAAGGAAATAAGCAATAAGATAATTTGTACAAATGTTTATCTCAACACGAAGAAGATAGAGGCATAAGAGTTTGTAAGAATGGTTAGTACAAGAGTAAAGAAAGTCATGTGAGTGCAACACATCAGATTTTCTTATATGTTAAGTGTGCAAAGAGAACGGAATCTCAAAGCTTTAAAAGATTTGACTATCGCACAAAGCCTACTGTATTCCAATATTCCCCTTGCACATACAAGGAAATAAGCAATAAGATAATTTGTATAAATATTTATCTCAACTAGCACGAAGAAGATATAGGAATAACAGCTTGTAAGAATGGTTAGTACAAGAGTAGAGAAAGTCATGTGAGTGCAACACATACGATTTTTACTTTCTCTACTGTAAGTAGGGGAAGTATTGCATTCCACCCAAAAATTCGATGTCGAGATTTCACCGGAAATATATGTTAAGGCCCCCTGAATAAAAAAAAAAGCATTTTTAGAAAAAGGTCCGTGTGTGTCTGTGTGCCTGTGGACAGCATAACTCAAAAACGAAAAGTCGGTTAAAAACGACAAGAAAATTTTGAAGAAAATAGCCCCACACTAAACTACCCTTTACATGGAACATTTTTCGAACATTTTGATTTTCTTGAAAATGGCTCTAACGATTTTGATTAAAATGTCATATATTTGAGATATTTTTATGACAAATTAAATGTATATTTTGAATTTTCTGGCTATAGCCCCTGTAGTCGTATTTACTCTGGGTGACTTTTGCATAACTGGTAAATCGTAAGAGATAGACCAAATCATACTATACAAAAATGTAGATCTTGCTAAAATACACAATTTATGTCCCAATAAATTTTCTTGTAGGGTGAACCATTTCGGAGATATTCCTTGTTATGTGTGTGAGTTTCAGAAAACTTAAAACTTTCGTGAAATAGAATATCGTTGTTCATTTCTTATGTTACGTGTGCAAAGAGAACGGAATCTCAAAGCTTTAAAAGATTTGACTATCGCACAAAGTCTACTGTATGCTAATATTCCCCTTGCATCTACAAGAAAATAAGCAATAAGATAATTTGTACAAATGTTTATCTTAGCACCAAGAAGATAAAGGAATAAGAGTTTGTAAGAATGGTTAGTACAAGACTAGAGAAAGTCATGTGAGTGCAATACATCAGATTTTTCATGCATAGGTTTCCAATAAGTGCAATAGAGCAATTAAATGGTCAATGCACTGCACATCCATTTCCCCTCCTTGCTAGCTCCAATCTGTTTGTGAATCGTTGTAAGTTTCCTGTGGGACCTCTATATGCTACTATTTAATTCCTCTATTACCCTCTTGTGCACTGAAATATATTAAAAGTAACATTGAGACATTGAAAACCAAAATTAATAACAAACATTTCCTTAAACTTATTTCAAGCTTTCAAGTACTCAGTAAGCCACTTTGTGCTCTGGTTATAGTACAAGTAGATTGGATTGTAGTGGAGTGAGTATATTGGCCAAAATCACGATAAAATTCACCAGCGTAAACATTGTGTTGTCTTGTGAGGGAAGCGAATTTGAATGTTGTTCAGTAGGAATAGAGTTTGGTAGTAATACCTACATAGTAGTAGGCACCTATATAGAGATCCCACAGGAAACTTACAACGATTTGTAAACAGATTAAAGCTTGCAAGCAGCGGAAATGGAAATGAAGTGCAGGGACTATCTAATTCCTCTATTACCGTTATATCTTCATTATACATCGCATGACACTGAAGCCTGCCCAAAATGGCAACGCGACACTATTCCTGTCCGTCGGACTTAAGCCAAAAGTAAAAACGAATCAAAATACACATTTGCTTGTCCTGAAATAATTTGTTACTACATCACTACGTTTCCCCTGGCAATTCAAGATTTGTTATTCAAATCGCTTAAGCATAAATATTACATTTTGAGGTTATCACTCTTCCTCAGATTTTTTGTTGATAACTGCAAGATAGCAAAATCCCACATTGGGGTATTGGCTGTTTTGAATGAGTAAACATGTTCTTTTACCTCCATATAACTCATATCCAGGCAACTAGCCCAACATGTCTTCGATTATTGGCTGCTAATTAATTTATTGTATAAGTTCTACTCCTGGTAACAAGCTTTCTTGTCCTAGTAGTGTTCTATTGGAAGAGAAGCTGGTGAAAGGTCATTATAATTTACCATTCTGCACATTAAGAGCAACATAAAACACAAGGTGATTTCGTATCTTCATTTCTTCAATGCATGTATTACACGAAGGCAACTTCCTTACCCATTGTTCACCTCTTTGTTGTTCTGGAGGATTGTGTACATTTTTAATGACATATTAGAAACATGGGCCAAACTTCCGCGGACCATGCCTCTCTGAAAGTGTCCTAGTAACTTCTACTATCCATTGTGAACTTGTAGCTGTCTAAAAGCTTATTGGCCATTATCTTGTTCAGTAAAGTGTTCGCATTTCCATAGAAACCCTGGTAACCTAGAGTTTTACAGCGGGCGAGCCTTCTCTTAAATGTCCTACTAGACCGCCAACTGTCTGCATAAATTAAGAGAAACTATAGGTTATAAATGCAAAGAATCAAGTTTGCTCAAATTGCTCAGACGACACGTTACATGGCGTAAAGCAAAATGTATTTTCAGTAGTAAGAATCGCTCATAAGGTACCAAGCATTGAATTATGCCAGGGTTTTTACGGAAGTAATCTAATTTCTACATTGGTACTGACCATTTGTGTGGATCAAAGGCGGCCACGTTAAGCATGTTTCTTAATTGTTTAATCAACATTTCACTAACTCGTCATTTTAAGAATTATTTTCTGGTTATTGTACTAACTGTAAAATCGCTCATAAACCTTTAGTAGATTAAAAAGAGAGTTTGTCGTCTAGCTAGAATAAGTTTGGAAGACCTCGAATATGACTGTCATTACATGTTTCGGGCCTACTAACGAACACTTGCTTCTGGCGTTCACATTGGTAGAAAAGCAAGAAGCAGGTGTGAGAAAGAGAATTCCATCAATTGCGGGAACAATGCTGTAATGCATTTCTACCTTAATTCGAATGAATTTAGTCACAATTTAATCTTAAAATGTCTTGCAAAGTTCAACTTCTAAGAAAGATCTGACAACGTCACGTTAACATTAAATTGTGACTGAATTCATTTAAATTGAAAAAAAAAACCACACACACACACACACACACACACACACACACACACACACACACACACACACACACACACACACACACACACATTACAGCATTGTTCACACAGTTTGCACGACAGCGAAATAATAAACCATTTATATTCGTTCACCAAGAAGCTAGATGGCTCCAAATATTTAATACAAATCATTATTTTTTTCGGCGAAATGGTTCTTTATTGGCCATAATTGTATTGGACATATTTGTTACACTCATCATGTATAATCCCTGGTTTACGTACGGCCGAAGCAGTACATTCCATCCTGTATATACGAGATATTAATGTAAACTTTATCTTGCATGGTCAATGAATGGCTCGCTTCTGCACGAAATGTATTTGTAAGACTTCTCTATTTCGAATTAACTGACAAACGCGCACACATATGTATCTACTTTTACTTCCAGCAAATCTTGATATCAGATTGTTGTGTCGGATGCAATCTCTGGTTTGTATTAGTTAAGTGATAGAGAAAAGTATAATCGTTTAAAGAAATCTATAAATACTCGTAACTTGTAGAGTAAGACAATGTTAATAGACGTTAAGGGGACACCGATATGTTAAAAGTGATTTTCCAAAGAATTAGAGCTAGATAGTTAAGCTTCACACAGGCGTTTCAGAGAACTGAAAGTGTCTGTACAAAATTTCATTTCAATATGTAATTGCACCCTTGTTGTACTATCTTTCACAAAAGTAAATACCCATCTTCAGCGAGACCTGCGTGAAGGGTCACCTAATTCTCAGGCGTACCTAAATAGATGGTATGAGAATGAAATCAGTCATATACGTAGGCTTCGTTTGCTGTTCAGAGGGGATGGCAGCCATTGCCTCACCTCGCAACTTTGAGAAGCGATATTTCAGCAATCACTCTAAATTAAAGCGTAAATATTGCAAATTCACGGTTACTACGTCTGAAGAAAATATGTTACTATTGGGTTCTGATTAATTAGTGGTCCAGAAGTAGAAAACGATGTCAGTAGTGAGATCTTTGCTTACCAAAGTATGCTTAATAATCCACGCTCAACTCATGTGATTAGTGTTAGAAGAGAGCGTTAAAACACTTCAACGCGAACCCAGAGAGTCTCAGTGAACGTGGATCAAATCCCACCCACCGCATACTTTTGTATCTTCCCTTCCTTTCTGCTTTAACGGGAACGTCGTTATTTCTATAACCTGAGCCAAATACACTATTATATATTGGAAGCTATCGATTACAATAGCTGTAAACAACACAGGGAATACACCTACTTCAACTGTCAATCATTCTTCCACAAATATATAATATTTTCCTTTAAATAACCCACATTCAAAGGTATTTTTCTATAAATGTCGACGGTTACTACCATGTTAAACAATTTACTGCCGTCGTGTGCTGTCAATGCTTCGTTAGCTCACAATGGATATAAGAAAGCACTATATCTTGTTCATGTTAAAAAATGCACGAAAACTAAAACATTTCAGGCACAATAAAATAATTATTTTAGAAAATTAAACCCCTCGGCATTATTATATTAATTTATAATTTGTGCGCAGTAATACGACACTATGCTAGAATAACACTCAAAACATGAAAGGAAAATGAATTTAGTGTATCACATACCATACGAAAGAAAATGGGGTATCAATGATCACAAAAATGGATAGTTAAAAGAACTTGATGCTAGTGATTAAAGTAGTTCATGATGTATTAAACAGAATGCAATTTAGTTCTGGATTACCTCAGCCTGAAGCAATCTTTGGGTCTGACAGTGTTGTCATTTCGCTTATTTCCAGGGACTACACAATGCTGCCATGTGCCCATTCACTCAATTTCTAGTATTAATAGTATATTTGGCTCAGGTTATATGAATAACGACGTTCCCGTTAAAGCAGAAAGGAAGGGAAGAAATAAAGGTTTGCGGTGGGTGGAATTCGATGCATGTTCACTGAGTTTCTCTGGGTTCGCGTTGAATTGTTTTAACGCTCTTGGCTAACACTAAGCACATAAGTTGAGCGTGGATTATTAAGCATACTTTGGTAAGCAAAGATCTCACTACTGACATCGTTTTCTACTTCTGGACCACTAATTAATCAGAACCCAATAGTAACATATTTTCTTCAAACGTAGTAACCGTGAATTTGCAATATTTACGCTTTAATTTAGAGTGATTGCTGAAATATCGTTTCTCAAAGTTGCAAGGTGAGGCAATGGCTGACATCCCCTCTGAACAGCAAAGGCAGAATACGTATATGACTGATTTCATTCTCATACCATCTATTTAGGTACGCCTGAGAATTAGGTGACCCTTCACGCAGGTCTCACTGAAGATGGGTATTTACTTTTGTGAGAGATAGTACGTATTCATTTATATCAATTCTGTTAGCATCAATCAAAATTTATCTCCTCCGACACAAAATTGTACTACAGGTGTCATGTTTTACAATTACATTCCAGAATACCTTTGTAAAAAATTGATGGGAATTTACAGAAAGTGGATAGCTTTACTTTAAAAGTATTTTATAACGCAAAATGGGAAAACCAAAAAGAACAGCAACAAATTATGCTAATAACTTTTAAAATATTTGGGACATTCACATGAATTTTCCTACCCATTTTTCAATAAACTATTCCTACAAAAGCTTATTGTTCTACTTCATGTTAATCGGGATAACGCTTTTAGAAATAATTTTATCACATATTTCCTTGTAACTAAAGTGAGAATAGGGACATACTGTAGGTTTAAATATTTAAGAGCGGATTGCTATTTGATAGCTGTGAAATTCCGTTCTCTTTGCGTGACTAGGAGAGGAAAAAACGAATAACGATTTCCCATTTGAGAAAAGTATAAGTATTTGAATGTTAAAACAAACCTTGGAAATGTCTAACTACACAAGAATATTTTATTAGACAAATTGTGTGCTTTAACGAGATCTACATTTTCTGCTTAGTAACATTTTGCATCTCTCTGTTTTCCGGTTATGCAAAACTTATACAAAATGAAGAGGAATTCAGAGACTATTCCCAGAACATTCAAAATATACATTTCACTTGTAAAAATATCTCAAAAAATAAATGGCATTTCAAACAAATTCATTCGAGCTATTTTTAAGTAAATCAAAATTTTTGAAAAATGTTCCATGTAAAGAGTAGTTTGAGGTAGTGGGATTTTCTTGAAAATCTTCATGTCGTTTCCTCGGAAAATGCTGATCATAAGTTCCAAGTTTGACACCTGACCTACTTTCATTTTTGAGTTAACAGACAGCGTTTGCGCTGACCTTTTCCTAAAACAATTTTTTACTTTCTCTACTACGTATATTATCGACCCAAAAATTGGACGTCGAGATTTCACCAAAAATGTATGTTTTGAGGCCCCCTGAATCCAAAAGAGCAGTTTTAGAAAAGCTCAGCACGCGCGCGCGTCTGTCTGTCTGTCTGTCTGTCTGTCTGTCTGTCTGCCTGTCTGTCTGTCTGTCTGTGAACAGCATAAGTAATAAACGAAAATTCGGTTGAAAACCAAGGTTGGTATTTATGTTTATGTTTAATATCTCTAAGGGATACGACACGAAGATTTTGAAGAAAATTCCTCCAACCTAAACTACCGTTTACATGGAAAAATATTCGAAAATTTTGATTTTCTCAAAAATGGCTCTTGATTAAAATAGCATATGTTTGAGATATTTTAGGGCGAATGAAATGTAATTTTGAATTTTCTCACTGTAGCCCATGTAGTCCTGTTTACTCTTGATGACTTTTAAATAGCTGTTAAACCGTAAGAGACAGACCAAAGCTTACTATAGAAAAATGTAGATCTCGTTAAAACACACAAGTATGTCCAAATGCATTCTTTTAGAGTGAACCATTTCGAAGACATTCCTTGTTATTTGTATGAGTTCTGCAATACTTATACTTTTCTCAACTGGAAGGACATTATTCACTATTTTATTTCTTGGCCATGTAAAGAGAGCGGAATTTCAAGACCTTCATTTAGTTACCAGCTTCAAAAGATTTGACTATTACTCAAAGCCTACTGTATTCACATATTCCCCTTGTACCTATAAGAAAATTAGCAAGAAGGTAATTTCTACAAATGTTTATCTCAGCTAACATGAAGAAGATACCTATAGGAATAAGAGGTTATAAAAATAATACGAGAGAGAAAGTCATGTGTGTGCAGCACATCAGATTTTTTCTTCGAGGAGTCCCAAAACAGGTATTTCCAGCAAAATGCCGGTGCGGAGTTTTTGAGGGGAACGCAATAACCTTCTACTTTCTATAGCTAAGTAGTAGAGAAAGCAGGTACTGAACTATTACTGACTCAAAATTTCAATGGGAAATTATATTATTCACATTCTGAACTCCATTGCGGAAAGGTTTCAGACGTCTAGCTAAGCCTTTGTGGGAGAATAGGTTTTGAATACAGAAAATAAAGGAAACGAACTTTAGAAAATGACACATAGTTTACCAGAACAAAGAATACCTAATTTAAAGGTGACGTCCAAAAGTATGTTACTTCCGCCCTAGGGGATTAAAACTTCGCAGATATATAGTTCGAAGCATGGTGAGTGTTTTCTACCAGAAAGCCCGAAATCGCTTTGTTTTTACTAAGATGGCTAAAATAATATCTCGGTCCCTCCTTAGTCGGCTCAGTTGGTTAGGCGCTGGCCTTACTGATTCCAAGATCGCGAGTTGAAACACGGTTTTTAAGTGTGCTTTAAAATGACAGACCCATTCCAGTAGATTTACTGGCAAACCGGCAGCACTGATATGATCCTGACATTTGACAGCGTTCCTAACAATTTTTTGTTCCCCTCATAAAATATAGTCGAAAACATCCTATCCATTTGATAAGGAACTTCGAGTTAATGAATTTGGTTATAATAGGTATGTTTACCACAGACTACATTGAGTTTATCATGCAGCGACAACTACAACAATAACAACAACAACAATAGATTGATACTTTTAGTGTACTGAATGGTACAAATACATTTAAAAGCCCGCGCTTAGGACGGATTTTATGAAGATATGACACTTCACTTTAAAAAGAAACAGTGAATTTTATATCACCCCTAAGGGAAATAAACGAGAAGATGTTGGGATTACTATTTCTAGAACTTCAGCATTTTTGCTATGTTTTAAGATCAGGAATCTGAAATCGAGAACTCACTGCTGGCCGAAGAGTGAGGAGCTGCCCTCTGTTGGTACTGCAGCACACCACTAGAAGCAACAGAATAGCCAACCTGATCCATTCAGTTTCCCTAGAGTTACATTGGGTTCAGATTGTATAGGGCAAAGGAGCTAATGAAAATGGTAATCGGAAGAGGAACTAAGTTAGACTGACATCAGTTTCATCAATTGTAAACACTCAGGAATAATTTTACTCGCTTCATTGACGTATTTTGTGTTTCCTTCCTTTGATTTTATATTTTCTCGGTAACATGTCAAAAATAGTATAACAATTTTGAACCATTACTGTCTTATAATAAATGAAGATTTGAGTGGATGAAGGTATTGTACTATCTTTAACTTCTAGTTATCTTCATGAATCGAGACGTATGTATAAAATTTGTTCCACGCAATGTGATATATATATATATATAAGATATTGTTCGATATGTAACATAGTTTTTTTCATTTCACATAGCCTTCTCTACCCACTATCGTTTACGTTTATCTATATAGAAGGGCGACCTGTTCTTACACAGCTTATCTACTTCATATTGATCGAGATAAACGTCGAGTTAGTTTCACTGGGTATTTCCTAGCAGGTACAAGAGGGATACATAAATCGAAACGTTCGTCAAATGTTTTAAAAACGATATTGGCCTTGAAATACCTCACTCTTTGAATGATGGCGGGAGAAACAGCTATGACTTCTAAAAGTGACAGAAGTATTGAAAACTTCAAATCAATAACAACGAATGTCTCGAAATGACTTCGATCCCAGGCACCACATATGGGATTTGTGGTGGACGAAGCGGCGCTGGGGCGGGTTTCCTGCGGGTTCTCCGGTTTCCTCCGCTATCTCATTCCACCGGTTCTCCATCTTCATTCCATGTATCATCACTGTTACCGCCTGGGGTGTCGTAGTAGTAAAAGCGGGCGTTAAACACTACAACAACATCTCGAAATGGCTGATGCCACAAAAGTTATATAAAATGGTCGTGTGCACAAAATAAATCTAAAGTTTCTGTATAGTAAGTACTGTCTATTTTTTATGGTTCACCAATTGTAAAAATTCTTTCCTAACGAAGAGAATTTCACAGGTTTTTTCGGACCATTCAAGATATTTCATTATAAATTGTCGTGTAAATATCTTAATCTTAAATGTTTGGTGTTTTAATCACAATTTCTAGAGGTGTTTTTGAATAAATAAACAATTGCCAAAATCTTCCATTAAAGGGTAGTTTGGAGTGAAGGGTAAGGAGAGTGAAGAAAAAAAGACTGATACATCCTGAAGAGAGGGAAGTAATTAGGAAAGTGATTGGGGAATGTGATGTGGAAGCCAAGGACCAGTATTTAAAAAGTCCACTGAGGCAAGTAACTGCAAGAGCTGTCATTTATACCGGTGTTTCGGAAACAACATTTAAAAGAATTCGTGAACAGGTGCAAGATTTAAGTGTAAGTGGTGAAAAGAGTGTTCTAACGACCCCAGGGAAACACCGGGAAACCAGACCTGTACACACTGAAGTGAATGTGGATGATTTTGATAGGTGTGTGATTCGGAGAATTATACATGACCTTTACGTTTTTGAGAAGCGTGTTCCTACAATAAATAAATTACTGCCTATTGTCCACGAAAAGATAAATCTTCCATGGGGACGAATTTCTCTCTGGAAAGTAATTTCAGAGCTGGGCTTTAAATGGAGGAAGTGTCAAAACGAAAGAAAGGTACTTATAGAACGTTATCACATCGTGGCTTGGAGACACGATTATCTAATTAAAATAAAGCATTTGGGAGAAAGGGAGAATATCTTCTATATTGATGATAGCTGGGTGGATAGTAAAATTACATTTGGAAAGTGCTAGCTAAGTGAGGACGAATTGACATTCATGTAAACAAAGGCTGATGGCAGTTAATGCAGGTAGTGTAAACGGGTTGCTGGAATATTCTCTTCTCGTTTACAAGGCGGAAAAACTGCAGGCGATTATCATGGACGAATAAACCATGTGAACCTTGAAAAATGGGTTCGAGAAAAGCTGGCTCCTTATTTACCTCCGTCTTCTGTTGTGTTAGACAATGCCCCTTATCGCGGTGTGCAGGTGGATAAACCCTCGCCTAGGAGTGCTGTGAAATCTGCTGATATTGTGATTGCAAAACAAAGGGGTTCAGAGTGACAGTTCTGTGTATAAAACAGATCTTTACAGGCTGATTGAAACAAACAGAGCTAAAGAGGTGTTTAAAGAGGACACATTTTTTGTTTCAATTGGCCACACAGTCGTTCGTTTGCTCCCTTAACTCTTGAGGGTATATCACTTGTGACCAAAAGAGACTGGCAAGGGTTTTGTAAACATATAGAAATGATTAGTGGGAAAAAGAAGGTACAGTTGAAATCATAATCAACAGTATTGTCGTTTCACCGGGGGATGACAGCAGCGATTCTTCTTGTTCGACCTCCTGCAGTGAAAATTAACCTGGGTCTGAAGAAGAGCTGGCTACTCAACTTGTTTGAGATGAGAGTGTTGTTTTATAAGCTAAATATATTGCATGATGTAAATATAATTTAAAATTTGCTACTCTGAGCGACTTCTTTGCTTTAATCTAGTGTGAATATACATTCCAATTTTGGCATCATTGCCATAAACATAGACAGGAGCACAAATTCAGCTTCCGATATCTCTGTTTACCTGGAGTTGTTTACTGACGTAGTGTCTAGCTGCATTCCTGCAAGGGACCATGAGCTGATAAACAAACTGTAGTGTTCCAGCGTTCTTCCTCGATGGTTGAGGATTGTGGAGTTCCATGCTGGGCTCTTTGCATTTTTTCCGTGACGATGGTTGCCTTATTGGTTGAAAAAATTGCATCCAACTATTTGTCAATTATGGGTCGATAGAGGGGGATATAAACGGAGAAGAGTCTAAGAGGTCCTTTTTTAGTCTCCAACTGAATCCCAGTGGTTTCCAGGTTGGGATTTGGAGCAACGAACAGCTGGTGATGTTGAATGCTACGACACGCGTAAATGGTACTTACTCCATAACCGTCAGCTCTATCAGACCTATAACAAAGCATACCTGGTATAGCAGCTTTGTACGACTAACCAGGAGCAAGTGAATACCCTTCGCAGCTACAAAATTTGTAGTTTCACGCAGTTTTAAGTGAATCCCATTGGCATTCCAGCAGCAAACTTTGAGGGAGAGAAGGTCTGTTACTCCACCGTATTTAGCAGCTATGGTGTATGATGAAGTTCAATACGGTGTGGAGGAAGATGGCATAAGAATGAACGTGAAGTGGTCGAGTCCGTAGTGCTTCAGCCAGGAAGGCTGCGAACTCAGGTGGGAGAGGAATTGGCATTTGATTGATCGTGGTAAGGAAAGCCTCGTCGGAAATGGTGCGGAGGGAAAGGGAGCTGTTCGATGGAGGCTATTGAGTTTGAGATGGTACCAAACTCTGAGATAGATGTTGCTGGCGGGGTGGTTGCTGCTGGCGAGGTGGTTGCTGCTAGCGAGGTGCCCGTCGTTGCGTTAAAACACGCTGCTGGGCAGGTTGCTGCTGCCGTGCTCGTGACGCTGTACCTGCAGGTGGTTTGTTTGCAGGTGCTTCCAATTGAGCTAGTGGATGTTAGAGGTTGTGGCTCACGTGAGCCTGCATTGATTGAGGCGGCCACTTGCGTAGCTCGGATATGTAATCGGTTTACATGGCGACAGTCCAGGGTAGCGAACACCCGTGAAGGCTTCCCTCGGGAGATCCACACTGAGAGAAAGTCGGGGTCTGGCGTTGTGACGGGACATTTGACTGTTTTTATTGGCAATTAGCTCAACCCGTGCTTCCTACTATACCAGACACTTGGCATAGTGGCGGGAGTGTGAGTCTCCACAGTTTCAGCAACGTGGAGTCGCTCCTGGTATACCAAACCTCTGGCTGCTAGCGCGCTTGTGGCCCACTTTTCCACAAAATGTGCGGGATGGCTGCGGCAGGCATTGAGCAGCATTCTACGTGAACTGCCGGCAATTCGTGCACGGCTGTGGTCTTGGTGGTGGCTTTTACCATGGCGTGGAACATAAGCGTTTCCTTGAAAATGTCTCTCACATGAGGGCTACCCTGAAGTGAAGTAGTTGAGGGTTCGAGCCTCTGGTGGTCAGCTGAGCTACATGCTCCACTGCGGAGCCTTTCTGTACTAGGGGCTTCTTCACCTCGTTTTCGGTGATAAATACAAAGATGTCCTTCAGCGTAATATGAAGGAAACGGTCCTCTGGAAGGAGCATATTAACCTCCTTTCTGCCCTCCTCGGTAGCGTGATGGTTAGCGTGTCTGCCTTACGTTCAAGAGGTTGCGAGTTCGAATCTCGCTTGGGGTAAGTTATCCGGGTAAGGTTTTATTTCCCAAGTTTTCCCTTACCCTGAGAAGACGAATGTAGGGTAACTTAAAGCTTCATGGACCTCGGCTCATTTGAGCATCATTTCACCCGTTTCATTCATTCACCGTCCGATATGACATATTGGAGTACTTTAATTAAAAATAAAATAAAAAAAACACCTCTCTCTATTATTATGCTCCAAGTGTTTCCTAAGTTGACGGTGGTCATCGGCCGAGGTTGATAATAGTGCCACTCCACAGCCGGCTGCCAGTGTTTTCCGATAGACGAGAGGGTGTAGGGGAAAGAGACGAAAAAGTTTCTTATGAATTACTTGCGCCTGGTCCACCCGGTTCACCGATGGCTTCACCAGTGGTACATATATACTTTTGTGTGTGTCCTTCTGATGTGTGGTCAGCGGGGAGCCAACAAGAAGCTAAATAATCAATTTTATTCTATAAAAAAACCACATTCTTTTCTGTACGTATTTAAACAAGTAACATTGTTTTTGTGGTAACACTAACGGCGTTTAAGAAATATGTTTAAATAATTTCTTAAATAAAGATAATGTACTCCTCGTTAATTATTTATAATAATATGAAGCTGTCTCTTGACCGAGCCCTCTAAAACATTTACCTTAAAAACACTGAAACAGAAGCAACAAGAGATCGTGCTTCACTTGTTTGCCTTGGTTACAATAACAACTGCTTAAAATTGCTTTCTATCTACAAGGAGTGTATTACTAGTGGACGACGTTACTTAAAATATTCGTTATAATTGGATTATTATTCGAGTATTCCGAATAATCCCTCTGCACATGACGATGACGATGACGACGATGATGATGATGATGATGACGACGATTACGATAATGATAATTAAACCAGTTCAAATTTAAAGGGTGACAGGCAAGAAAGCTGAGGGGAAGAAGCTACGTCGTAACCTATAGTGGTTGGTGCCTCATAGTCTTTTGAAACATGCTCTTTTGCGATTTGCAGTAATTCTACTACTTGTGTTACGCTAAGCTTTCATTTTCGTTTAAAGTTCTGTTTTCCTGTTATTTCCGACCAGCAGCCACTCAATGTTTTAAACTTCGATGTGAAATTTCAGGTCAACTACACCATTTCATGTTCACTGAATAAAATTAACTTGCAAATTTCACAGCGTGCATGCGCGTGGCTCCATGAATAGCTTAAAAAAAGTGCTGTATTAAAATTATTTAAACGTTTTAAATTTAGTTTAATTATAGAGTGATATGACGCCTCTAAGCCGAATATTTAGTTTCCATCCTCGCTGCAAGTTTGTTCTGGATTTGTAACGTTAATGTTGTATTCTTTATATCGAGATTACTTTGTTACGAACAAATGTAAGAGAAATGTAGGAATTATATTCTCTTTGGACTTACAAACACGTGAGGCCCCGCACTCTTGTTGACAGGAATGAGCCGACAAGTCGACCTTTGAGACCACCTGGCATAACTAATGGATAAGCCATCCTGGCTTCTCCCCGTGGCAAGGCGCACGGAAGTCTGAAAACTTTTGACGCCAACACTGTACCCCACAGGCGTTTCAGGGAGTAGTTCACCTGGAGATCGGCAGGATTCGTGTTTATCACTTTCCTGGCATCTGCTGGATTGTGCAGGAAAATGGGTGTGGAGCACCTTGTCCTTGGGAGCGAAGCTTCCAATGGGTTCCTCGTTGGAGTGTTGGCAGTGGAGGCGGGTACAGCAGTAGGGTAGTTGGGGGAAGGCCGGCACAGATTTTTATGGGCAAGATGGCCGCCATACGCAACCTAAGGATTATTAGGTAGGAGGGTAGAGGGGCGCAGGATGTAGGCGTTTGAGGCTGACTCTAGGGATAATGTTTAAGGCCTATAGCAGTGTATGTATGTTTATGAGCGTCCATGGTAGTTGAGTAAGTCGTTCACTGTATCGATGTAAACCGCCTAACGCAAGAACTTTCTATCTTGGTTAAATATGTTACCCCAACATAATGACACCTCGCCCCACATAGTGGCGCTAACCTAACCTAACCTAGCTCCTACTCGTTTTACTAGACCTTTCATAATTTAACCTTACCTAAGCCCCATACTTCTACTCGTCTAACCTAACCTTCATCCTTATTGCTCAACCTAAACCCTACTCATTTTTCTCTAGTCTTTCAAATTTAACCTAACCTAAGCTCCATAATTCTACTCGTCTAACCTAACCTAACACCTCATCTAATGATTTATTCTTCATCCTATTGCTCAACCTAAACCCTACTCCTTTTACTCGGTCTTTCAAATTTAACATAATCTAAGCTCCATACTGCATACTACTCGTATAACCTAACCTAACGTTACTTAACCTAAGTGAGCATAAACCTTCCTATTTATCAAGATATTTTACCCTAACTTAACCTGTTTCACTCCTAGTTTGCTTCAGCGTTCTATTCTTCTATAACCTATTCTAACCTTCACACCATACAGTTTCAGGCTTAGACATTTCGCATTCGTTTGCAGATGTTTTTCAGCAACTTTAGATACTTTGAAGCTATTAGACCCCTAACGTGTGAACCCTAAGCATTTTCTAAACATTTCTCGGTATGTTAGTGCTATTCAGGAGTTTGGTAGGTATTCTAGCCACTTTTGCAGTATTCTGGAGAGTTTTGCGAATTTTTTAAGCTTTGTCATGATTTTTCGGTGTTTTCACGTCTTTCGCATCTATTGATACTTTTGATGAGCATGTCGACCCTTTTAGCGATTTGTTATGCTTTCACGATCAAATTTCTCCTTTTGTAAAAGGTGTGATGTTCACGCCTAAGGTATTGCTTACGGTCTTTCTAAGACTAACCCAACTCGACCACAAACCTCTTTAGAGATATTTCCTCATCCTTATTTGACATTATTTATGCTTCTTCTAGTTAGTTTAGTTTAAGGGAGGGGGCCCTTTCTTAAACTAACATTAGAAGACGTTCCAACCTTGTTATTCAACTAGCTATTGTCAACGTCTTTGTACACTGCTCTAGTATGCCTGCATCTTAACCTCATTTAGCGATTCTTTTGTACAGTTCTGTATGTTCTAATGGTAAAAGGTCAAACGCAGCTTTCTTTCCTTCTAAGACTATCATAACCTAACCTAACCTAACCAACCACCTCCAACACCAGCACCGCCATAACCTGCACGACCACAACCATCGCAGCATCTCCACCTCCACCGCTACCACCACCACCACCACCATCATCATGACCAGCGCCACCATAACAAGCACCTCCACCACCATCACCACCACCACCACCACCACCACCACTACCACCACCACCACCACCACCACCACCACCACCACCACACTAACGTAACCCAACAAAAAAAACATCACCAGCACCGCCATAACCTGTACGACCACAACCATCCCAGCACCCCCACCTCCACCATCACCAGCGCCACCATAACCTACATCACCATGATCACCAGCGTAACCATATCCTGCACCACCGTCGTATTCTGCGGCTATTGTATATAGTATGTTCGACATTTTTTCCATATCTAACCTGAGGTAGCCCTACATTTCTTATGAAGTATTATTTACAGCTTTAATCTACTTTGATTTCTCTCCCTCCTTTATAGGGTTTTTAAACTTCCACTATTTGTCCTAACCACTGATGTCGAAGTTCTTGTTACAGCTGTCTTTGCCCTCTGTCACAGAATTTTATAAAACTGTATGACTATTTTGCTTGGTTCTGTATGTTCTTGCGGTAACATCTGGAACACGACATGCCGTTTTCTAAGTCTAACCCCACCCATTATGATCTAACCTGCTTTTAAATGTTATTTATAACTTTATTCAACATTGTGTTTTCTAACTCTTTATAGAGCTTTAAACTATCACTAAAATATGTTCTACCCACTGATGTTGAAGTAGTTATAGCTCAGTACTTTTAAGAGATATTTAGTAATATCTTTGATAGTATTTTAACACAGTCTTCTGGTTATATAAAATTAATCAGGGTATACTTACTGTAAGGTAGTAGGGTAGACGCCTCTCCTCTTTTATCTGGGCTGGAGACCGGCACTAGTGTTAAAGTCTAGTGGCAGAGTCAATGCCTCCTTTTATAATTTCTATTTTTTTTCCTTCTTTCTTCGTCAGACATCGTTGGAGGCGTAGAGGAGTCAGTTGATTAAATTTTCATTTTCTACAGGAGACGTAATGGAGAAAATAATTATCTTGAGATCTAAGTTGCATTCTCTTACGCAGGGGTTGCAATGCTGTAATGCCCGTACGCATACGTTGATATTCCATCGTCTGCAATTACTCTCTTGTCATCATGAGGCGACATAGCTATTTTATTAGATTTAAATGTAGAAACATTATGATGTTGGGACAGGATTAAGTTCATAGGGGTTCTTACGATTTTTAAAGTTTTAAGGCACTCCATATAGCTATTGAAGCTGATGTATTGCTTAATGGCGCTGTTTTATGCCTTTGGTCTTTTTATCACAGAGCCATGAATATCCAGAGCATACGTTTTAGGTCTGAGCCCAAGGAAACGGCGAATGATTTTACCACTTGCTTCACCTTTACACTTTCCCAACACTTACATGTTTTGTGTAAAATAGCATATATGGATAGCAGGGTAATCCGCTGTGTCCAGATGTTCAAGCATGTGCAATTTATCCTGGTATATATCAGCTGTAGTCACTCGATGGATGAAGGAATCTGTATCCGTATACAACAGTTCAAGATTCTCAGCTCTATAATATGGAAGAAACACATCATATTCATATGAATACATTAGCGTCTTGGAAATCTCTAGTACGCTAATACCAATGTATATAGGCTTGTTGAACACTATTTTACCAGAAGCCATATGAACAGCAGCAAGATGAGGACCAAATATAATTCGATCGATAAATGTAGGCTTGGCTACCAGTTTTTCTAACGTTTTGTTGCCGCAAGACGTATATCCATACGATTACGAATATTCTTCATACTTTTTCCAAACATCGCATTATTGAAAAGTTTGTACAAGTCCTTTTCAAAATAGTTTCTTGCTTGCTGTCGTAGGTGGTTATTAAATTCGGCATAAGGTTTTAACCAACAAGATTGACGGAATTGTAGTACTCGGTGAATCTTTGACAGTCGTAGACCATGACTAACAGCCTGTTTCAAGGCCATGTAATGTACCACATACTTCTTTCGAGACCCAAGATTGCCAATTAGTTTCTTTGAGGACGATTCCCTCAGTTTCATACTCTCAGGCAGAAAGGGTACATCGTTATGAAGTTCATGCAGCTCTGCACAATATTCCACATCAACATCCAAGATATATCCAAAGGAATCATCCCCATTCAACGAACCGAGATGTATATCCTCAGGAGAAACCCACGTAAATCCACCATAAGGAAGGGCGTGACACGTAGCCCAACCGTATTGGTTATTCGCGTCTTCGTACGTAATAAAATGAGAGGGTTTACGAGGATCATACTGCTCCATAGAAATATTGTTGGCCTCCGCATACCGATGAGAAACCTGGCATAACCCTCCTCTTATACCAGATTCTCATATCAGATCGTAATCAAGAAGCAATTCCAACTCGATTGCAGTATAAAGCAGCATAGCATCCCATGTAAGTCCTGGAGAAGTAAAATAATGTGCAGGATACACTTTATGAGTTTTCAGGGTTTGGTCTCTAAGTGTCTCGAAGACATCCGCTAGAAGAACATCTGAAATTAAGTAAAAATCACTGTACTCACCAAGGTTTCGGACGTGAAAGGGCTTCCACACGCTCAGAGCATGATCATAGTCCTCACTGCCGATTTCTTCGCTGTTTAACCTGTTGTAGAAGGCATCCCTAGAAGGCAAACATGTATCGTTCAGGACATCCCACGATGTTACGTAATCATAGGGAAATACCCCCTTACGAGTCATCAAGCCAATGATCTCTGCTCCAAAGTACTTCGCTGTTTCAGGATGCGTTTCAAAGTTCTATGCCAAGCTTCTCCAAGCTCGTGCTGAGGATGCGGAAAGTATCCACAAACCTGAGTTTAATATCCCCAACATACTTGGAGAATGATATATAACTTTCCTCTGAATTTGGTATAATCTCTTTGGCTAGTACACCCCAGCTCCTTAACAATGAAATGACAGCCATACCCACTCAGGTTATGCATGAAGACAGGTATATAATTAGGTGTTTTGCAAGCCAGGTTACATTTATTGTGCAAAGATCCTCTGTACCCCCCAGATGCATGATCCTGATCGCGGAACTTCCAATTACCTTCTGTAAATTCATGTTCACACAGGTAGCATATTGTAGAAGCATCTAATGATTCGTGTTGTTCAACTGTAAGAATAAGAGGTTTAGCAGATTAATATAAGTCACTAATTAGATTTGCCAGATCCATCAGGCATTCCATAAACTTCTGCGCAGCGTCAGGCCCTCGTTAAACATACGGTTCAGTAGGAAAAGTTGTTTCTAGTTGTTGAACACTGGACGACGGTTTCACATAAACACAAAAGCTCATGGGAGAATGACTTTGATAGGGAGTTGTGTAGGAGGTTTCGGGGTTCGAGGAGCAGGTATGAAGTTGGGTGAGAATGCATTCAAAATCGGCGTAGATAACATAGGGCAGTTTCAACATCCTCTCAACATTCTTGAATTTAACGATGGAGTTATCCCTTTTAGGCGTAACGCATCTAGCAACGGCATGTTGTCTACATATTTCGCTGTGGTCTTCCAATTTTTCCATCCCACTTCGCCCGTGTCGGTCATCAAAATGACTGATACATCTTTTACATATATATATTTGTCCATGATGTTTAGTTTTCTGCCTACGAATAAGCTGCTCAAAATCCTTTATATACACATAGTGATGCTTGCCAGCTGAATCACTCAACAGAAGAAGGTCGCGGGGATCAGTTAATTCTTCATCAACCACCTTTATGGGAAACACTTCACATTTATCATCAACTCCAAACACATTTATGGACATATTATTGAGTTTTTCAAATTTAGCGATTTCGCCCAAGCTCGTAGGAAACGAAACGCATGAGAAATCATATTTTTCTTCGTAATCCTTGTACTTCCTTACACGCTGCCCATCCTTTTAAATGAATTTTGCAAGAACAGCATACACAAAGCATTTCTCGTCACTATAGTTCCGGGGATTTTTTCGCATCCAAAGATGACGGTAGAGGAACATAGCTGCTCTCCCGAAGTATATTATACTTGTTAATACGTAGTCGAACACCATCAACCGCCAGTAGAGCCCAATTACTACATTTCAGCTTACTTTCCTCCATTTCAACACGAACTTTCTCGATTTTTTTTTCCCAAGATGGCATTCAAGTCACTATCTAAAAACACGGCATGATTACGCGTTTTGAAGGCATTCTTAGTGATATCCCCACAGCATTCACAAACTTACATTCAGTCATAACGTTAATTTTCAAACTTTTATGAACCCGCAGCTGCTTCTGAACAGCATGAATTATACGCTGCTTAGCCTGCTGCAGGTATGCATTTAAATCCTGACTTGCTGGGCATTAGATGAAATATGATTTCAGCCGATCCTGAAAAGCCGTTTCATATTCTACAACATCATCTTCATCAGGAGACATTAACAATAATTTATGCTTAGTAGGTTCGAATTTGACTTTCTTAGCATCTATAGCTCTGTCGCAGCGTCCTTCATGTTCATCCCTTCGATTTTTAGTACCGTAAACATCACCACATTGTCTACACTCGAAAAAATTACCACATATCACCTCATGCCTTTTATTATAATAGTCGCGTAGAAAACTCTTGTTACATTTGCTGCACCTATAATCTGGTATAGCATTCCTAACCGATTCCATCACTCCACCACTCCACATCCTTATAATATGTAGTGCAACACTTGTAAATTATATAAATCAATAAATGCTCATAGCACTTTCCACTGACTCGCCTCGATAAATTATCAAAGCTATTGAACGGTAATGTCGCTAAAAGAAGCTGATGTGCTCGACTGAATAACTATCTAAGATCGAGCAATCTGTACTTATTCTGAAAGCGTGCACCTCTCAGCAAACTGTATGACTCAAGACCGCCTTTGTGGCGCCTTATAGCGGCTTCAATCAGTATTAAAACGCATATTCAACTTATATGGGGGTAAATTATATATTAGTCATCACCATACAAAACACATAATTCAACGACAAATACATTAATTTTAACTATATATTCCCGCAACGGAATAAACGAATTTGAAAGCTTCTTAACACGTTAACTTCAATGCGTGTATATATAAAACCTATAATATAGCAATAAAAAGAAAGGAAAGGAAATAAAGAATCCTTATCTTTCATCATTCAACACATATACACCCAACTAACATAATTAGATGACATCACGCAGTGGTGGTGATGTTTCGTCTACACTCCTTCAAAACAAGTTTAGAGAGGAAAATCTCCCCTACCCTCGGGTGCACGCACCAACGTAATGAGAAGGCCAGCAGTAACCTGGAAGCCATCAGAGCAACCATATGGGACGTAAACATCCGACTGCGCTTTTCACCGTTTAAGCTTATTTACATCATATTTTCCAGGTACTCATCAATCATACTTTTGTACTATACACGGCATCTAGATCACAATACTTAACGCTTTATGGTATAATTTGTAATGACCACCATTGCATACTCCTTTAATGATTTCAAATTTAATATTTCTAGTATTCTTTTTCCTCTTAAACTTTTTCTCATCCCATGCCTTCATCTTAGTTCTTTTGTTCTCGTTCTGCGTCTTGATAGCAGGGAATATATACGTAATTGGGCGTTATTAGCTGAAATATTAAAGAAAATAACAGCATTCTCCGTCGATTACATCTAAGCGGCTTTTTCCGAGTTGTGCATAATTTTGTCTTCTAAAATCAAGGTAGGAAATGTTTCTCTCAATAAGAGCATTCGGTAATTGATTTTGTAAATGATATCACTAATTCAAGCCTTATTTCAAGTCTCTAAGACCCCTAGTATGCAAGGTATTTAAATGGACCCTTAGAGATTCGAACTAGACCCGCAGTATTAAATTTACCGTTTTTTCAATGAATCAGGACCAGAGCATTTAATTGAACCGTTTAACTTTTTATTTCATAGCACTATCCTTATTGATTCGCGAATAAATCGACTTTGAAGTAGTTGCCCCATCCCGGTAATTGAACAATGAGCCGTAGGAATAAAATTGTCTAATGTATAATTTTATGCGTCAAGTTACCCTAATTTTTCTGTACATCACTATTCCAAGTGTAACAAATCGCGATATAGGACAAAATTTAATAATTGCCCGCAAGATAGGAATCGAACCCACGATACCTCAGGTCTAGCGTGTTAGAAACTAACTGTTCTTAATGAGTTTTACCATATAAAGTTGATCTCAGTCTTGTAGTGCCAGCGATTCTCGAGATAATTAAATTTACCAAATCAGGACTAGAACCCAAGACTCCAGGATCCCAAGCATACCACAGGGGAAAGCCCATTACAATACCAATTTAATAAAATGTATTCGAAGTTTTTATCACTAATAGTTTAAGAATTATTCCAATAATAAAGGTATTGATTGCACGGTAATCGATCCCTAGACCCCCGGTGATCTTCAGCATTACATCATAAGATGCGCTGTTTTATTATAAGATAATTACCCTTTACCGCATTTCGATATCTCATTTAGTTTAAGAGAAATCAGCGATCAAATGTAGGGTAGAAATGACGGTTAGAATCCACCTTGCATAGTAAAGGATTGCCGCTAATTAATTACACGTGTTTTACACACCTCATTTTCATTGTCGGTGAAAAGCCGACAAAGAGGCAACCCTCGTCATCTGGCAGATTACCACAGATAAGGGATGACAAGGGTTGACAGGGTAATTGCCCATGTTAACATGTGTTCAATTATCGGGCGGCACCCTTTTAATATTTAATTAGGGCGGTATCTCTAACCGCCTACGTTGATTCTAAAAGAAAACATTATGCACAACTCGGAAAAAGCCGCTTAGATATAATCTACGGGGAATGCTGTTATTTTCTTTAATATTTAAGGTAATAACGCCCAATTACGTACGTATTCCGTGCTATCATGAGGAAGAAGGAGAACAGAAGAACTAAGGTGAAGGCATGGGATGAGAAAAAGTTTAAGAGGAAAAAGAATACTAGAAATATTAAATTTGAAATCATTAAAGGAGTATGCAATGGTGGTCATTACAAATTATACCATAAAGCATTAAGTATTTTGATCTAGATGCCGTGTATAGTACAAAAGTATGATTGATGAGTATCTGGAAAATATTATGTAAATAAGCTTAAACGGTGAAAAGCGCAGTCGGATGTTTACGTTCCATATGGTTGCTCTGATGGCTTCCAGGTTACTGCTGGCCTTCTCATTACGTTGGTGCGTGCACCCGAGGATAGGGGAGATTTTCCTTTCTAAACTTGTTTTGAAGGAGTGTAGACGAAATGTCGCCACCACTGTGTGACTTCATCTAGCTATGTTAGTTGGGTGTACATGTGTTGAATGATGAAAGATAAGGAATAAACACGTTTCTAAGGATGTTTTCTGTTAATAATTCCTTTTCTGTTTATTTTCCTTCCTCTTTATTTCCTTTCCTTTCTTTCACTTGCTATATTAGAGGTGTTATATATACACGCATTGAAGTTAACGTGTTAAGACGCTTTCAAATACGTTTATTCTGCTGCGGGAATATATAGTTAAAATTAATGTATTTGTCGTTGAATTATGTCTGCTGTATGGTGCGCGTGTGTTTCATTAGACCTGCAGGAACATGTTTGGAGGGAGCAGACATTCCGTCGATGATTGAGTGTGACGTCATTGGACTCTAATGCTGAAATCGATGGAATATAGCGAAAAAATTGGTTTGTTAACCGTTTAAATAATGTTCAAATGCTTCTATTGCAGTCATTCGATATCGCCAAAAGTAATGTGTTTGTTACTTGATACACAGCCGTCGTCTCGCGTTTTCCTTGATGCTGGATTTGTCTCAAAGTACGTAGAAGACGATAAAAATCATAAAAACACGAAGAGTTGATGACTAATTTATAATTTACCCCCATATAAGTTGAATATGCGTTTTAATACTGATTGAAGCCGCTATAAGGCGCCACAAAGGCGGTCTTGAGTCATACAGTTTGCTGAGAGGTGCACGCTTTCAGAATAAGTACAGATTGCTCGATCTTAGATAGTTATTCAGTCGAGCACATCAGCTTCTTTTAGCGACATTACCGTTCAATAGCTTTGATAATTTATCGAGGCGAGTCAGTGGAAAGTGCTATGAGCATTTATTGATTTATATAATTTACAAGTGTTGCACTACATATTATAAGGATGTGGAGTGGTGGAGTGATGGAATCGGTTCGGAATGCCACACCAGATTATAGGTGCAGCAAATGTAACAAGAGTTTTCTACGCGACTATTATTATAAAAGGCATGAGGTGATATGTGGTAATTTTTTCGAGTGTAGACAATGTGGTGATGTTTACGGTGCTAAAAATCGAAGGGATGAACATGAAGGACGCTGTGACAGAGCTATAGATGCTAAGAAAGTCACATTCGAACCTACTAAGCATAAATTATTGTTAATGTCTCCTGATGAAGATGATGTTGTAGAATATGAAACGGCTTTTCAGGATCGGCTGAATCATATTTCATCCAATGCCCAGCAAGTCAGGATTTAAATGCATACCTGCAGCAGGCTAAGCAGCGTATAATTCATGCTGTTCAGAAGCAGCTGCGGGTTCATAAAAGTTTGAAAATTAACGTTATGGCTGAATGTAAGTTTGTGAATGCTGTGGGGGATATCACTAAGAATGCCTTCAAAACGCGTAATCATGCCGTGTTTTTAGATAGTGACTTGAATGCCATCTTGGGGAAAAAAAATCGAGAAAGTTCGTGTTGAAATGGAGGAAAGTAAGCTGAAATGTAGTAATTGGGCTCTACTGGCGGTTGATGGTGTTCGACTACGTATTAACAAGTATAATATACTTCGGGAGAGCAGCTATGTTCCTCTACCGTCATCTTTGGATGCGAAAAAATCCCCGGAGCTATAGTGACGAGAAATGCTTTGTGTATGCTGTTCTTGCAAAATTCATTTAAAAGGATGGGCAGCGTGTAAGGAAGTACAAGGATTACGAAGAAAAATATGATTTCTCATGCGTTTCGTTTCCTACGAGCTTGGGCGAAATCGCTAAATTTGAAAAACTCAATAATATGTCCATAAATGTGTTTGGAGTTAATGATAAATGTGAAGTGTTTCCCATAAAGGTGGTTGATGAAGAATTAACTGATCACCGCGACCTTCTTCTGTTGAGTGATTCAGCTGGCAAGCATCACTATGTGTATATAAAGGATTCTGAGCAGCTTATTCGTAGGCAGAAAACTAAACATCATGGACAAATATATATATGTAAAACATGTATCAGTCATTTTGATGACCGACACGGGCGAAGTGGGATGGAAAAATTGGAAGACCACAGCGAAATATGTAGACAACATGCCGTTGCTAGATGCGTTATGCCTAAAAACCATAACTCCATCGTTAAATTCAAGAATGTTGAGAGGATGTTGAAACTGCCCTATGTTATCTACGCCGATTTTGAATGCATTCACACACCTCTTCATACCTGCTCCTCGAACCCCGAAGCCTCCTACACAACTCCCTATCAAAGTCATTCTCCCATGAGCTTTTGTGTTTATATGAAACCGTCGTCCAGTGTTGAACAACTGGAAACAACTCTTCCCACTGAGCCGTATGTTTACCGAGGGCCTGACGCTGCACAGAAGTTTATGGAATGGCTGATGGATCTGGCAAATAAACTTAGTGACTTACACAAATCTGTTAAACCACTTAATCTTACAGTTGGACAACACGAATCATTCGATGCTTCTACAATATGCTACCTGTGTGAACATGAATTTACAGAAGGTAATTGGAAGGTTCGCGATCACGATCATGCATCCGGGGGGTACAGAGGATCTTTACACAATAAATGTAACCTGCCTTGCAAAACACCTAATTATATAACTGTCTTCATGCATAACCTGAGTGGGTATGACTCTCATTTCATTGTTAAGGAGCAGGGGTGTACTAGCGAAAGAGGTTATACCAAATTAAGAGGAAAGTTATATATCATTCTCCAAGTATGTTGGGGATATTAAACTCAGGTTTGTGGATACTTTCCGCTTCCTCAGTACAAGCTTGGAGAAGCTTGCAAAGAACCTTGAAACGCATCCTGAAACAGCGAAGTACTTTGGAGCAGAGAATATTGGCTTGATGACTCGTAAGGGGGCATTTCCCTATGATTACGTAACATCGTGGGATGCCCGGAACGATACATGTTTGCCTTCTAGGGATGCCTTCTACAACAGGTTAAACAGCGAAGAAATCAGCAGTGAGGACTATGATCATGTTCTGAACGTGTGGAAGCACTTTAACGTCCAAAACCTTGGCGAGTACAGTGATTTGTACTTAATTTCAGATGTTCTTTTCCTAGCGGATGTCTTCGAGACATTTAGAGACCAAACCCTGAAAACTCATAAAGTGTATCCTGCACATTATTTTACTTCTCCAGGACTTACATGGGATGCTATGCTGCTTTATACTGCAATCGAGTTGGAATTGCTTCTTGATTACGATCTGATATAAGAATCTGGTATAAGAGGAGGGTTATGCCAGGTTTCTCATCGGTATGCGGAGGCCAACAATATTTCTATGGAGCAGTATGATCCTCGTAAACCCTCTCATTTTATTACGTACGAAGACGCGAATAACCAATACGGTTGGGCTATGTGTCACGCCCTTCCTTATGGTGGATTTACGTGGGTTTCTCCTGAGGATATACATCCCGGTTCGTTGAATGGGGATGATTCCTTTGGATATATCTTGGATGTTGATGTGGAATATTGTGCAGAGCTGCATGAACTTCATAATGATTTACCCTTTCTGCCTGAGAGTATGAAACCGGGGGAATCGTCCTCAAAGAAACTAATTGGCAATCTTGGGTCTCGAAAGAAGCATGTGGTACATTACATGGCCTTGAAACAGGCTGTTAGTCATGGTCTACGAGTGTCAAAGATTCACCGAGTACTACAATTCCGTCAATCTTGTTGGTTAAAACCTTAGGCCGAATTTAATAACCGCCTACGACAGCAAGCAAGAAACGATTTTGAAAAGGACTTGTAGAAACTTTTCAATAATGCGATGCTTGGAAAAAGTATGAAAAATATTCGTGATCGTATGGATATACGTCTAGCGGCAACAAAACGTTAGAAAAACTGGTAGCCAAGCCTAGATTTATCGATCGAACTATATTTGGTCCTAATCTTGCAGCTGTTCATATGGCTTCTGGTAAAATAGTGTTCAACAAGCCTATATACATTGGTATTAGCGTACTAGAGATTTCCAAGACGCTAATGTATTCATATCAATATGGTGTGTTTCTTCCATATTATAGAGCTGAGAATCTTAAACTGTTGTATACGGATACGGATTCCTTCATCCATCGAGTGACTACAGCTGATATATACCAGGATAATATGCACATGCTTGAACATCTGGATACAGCGGATTACCCTGCTAACCATATATGCTATTCTACACAAAACATGTAAGTGTTGGGAAAGTTTAAAGGTGAAGCAAGTGGTATAATCATTCGCCGTTTCCTTGGGCTCAGACCTAAAATGTATGCTCTCGATATTCATGGTCTGTGATAAATAGATCAAAGGCATAAGACATAGCGCCATTAAGCAATACATCAGCTTCAATAGCTATATGGAGTGCCTTAAAACTTTAAAAATCGTAAGAACCCATATGAACTTAATCCTATCCCAACATCATAATATTTCTACATTTGAATCTAATAAAATAGCTCTGTCGCCTCATGATGACAAGAGAGTAATTGCAGACGATGGAATATCAACGTATGCGTACGGGCATTACAGCGTTGCAACCCCTGCGTAAGAGAATGCAACTTAGATCTCAAGATAATTATTTTCTCCATTACGTCTCCTGTAGAAAATGAAAATTTAATCAACTGACTCCTCCACGCCTCCAACGATGTCTGACGAAGAAGGAATAAAAAATTAAAAAATCCTCACCTGGCTTCTCCGTGCTTCCCATGATGCTTGTCGAAGAAAGAAAAAAAAATAGAAATTATAAAAGGAGGCGTTAACTCTGCCACTAGACTTTAACACTAGTGCTAGTCTCCAGCCCAGATAAAAGAGGAGAGGCGTCTACCCTACTACCTTACAGTAAGTATACCCTGATTAATTTTATATAACCAGAAGACTGTGTTAAAATACTATCAAAGATATTGCTAAATATCTCTTAAAAGTACTGAGCTATAACTACTTCAAAATCAGCGGGTAGAACATATTTTAGTGATAGTTTAAAGCTCTATAAAGAGTTAGAAAACACAATGTTGAATAAAGTTATAAATAACATTTAAAAGCAGGTTAGATCATAGTGGGTGGGGTTCGACTTAGAAAACGGTATGTCGTGTTCCAGATGTTACCGCCGGAACATACAGAACCAAGCAAAATAGTCATACGTATTTATAAAATTCTGTGACAGAGGGCAAAGATAGCTGTAACAAGAACTTCGACTTCAGTGGTTAGGACAAATAATGGAAGTTTAAAAACCCTATAAAGGAGGGAGAGAAATCAAAGCAGACTAAAGTTGTAAATAATACTTCATAAGAAATGTAGGGCTACCTCAGGTTAGATATGGAAAAAATGTCGAACATACTGTATACAATAGCTGCAGAATACGACGGTGGTGCAGGATATGTTTACGCTGGTGATGATGGTGATGTAGGTTATGGTGGCGCTGGTGATGGTGGAGGTGGGGGTGCTGCGATGGTTGTGGTCGTGCAGTTTATGGCGGTGCTGGTGATGTTTTTTTTGTTGGGTTACGTTAGTGTGGTGGTGGTGGTGGAGGTGCTCGTTATGTTTCCGCTGGTCATGATAATGGTGGTGGTGGTGATGGTGGTGGAGGTGGGGGTGCTGCGATGGTTGTGGTCGTGCAGGTTATGGCGGTGCTGGTGTTGGAGGTGGTTGGTTATGTTAGGTTATGATAGTGTTAGAAGGAAAGAAAGCAGCGTTTGACCTTTCACCATTAGAACATACAGAACTATACAAAAGAATCGCTAAATGAGGTTAAGATGCATAGCATACTGGAGCAGTGTACAAAGACAGACGTTGACAATAGCTAGTTGAATAACAAGGTTGAAACGTCTTCTAATGTTAGTTTAAGAAAGGGAGGGGGGTAGAAGAAGCATGAATAATGTCAAATGAGGATGAGGAAATATCTCTAAAGAGGTTTGTGATCGAGTTAGGTTAGTCTTAGAAAGACCGTAAGCAATGCTTTAGGCGTGAACATCACACATTTTACAAAAGGAGAAATTTGATCGTGAAAGCATAACAAATCGCTAAAAGGGTCTACATGCTCATCAAAAGTATCAATGGATGCTAAAGACGTGAAAACACCGAAAAATCATGACAAAGCTTTAAAAATTCGCAAAACTCTCCAGAATACTGCAAGAGTGGCTAGAATACCTACCAAACTCCTGAATAGCACTAACATACCGAGAAATGTTTAGAAAATGCTTAGGGTTTACACGTTAGGGGTCTAATAGCTTCAAAGTATCTAAAGTTGCTGAAAAACTTCTGCAAACGAATGCGAAATGTCTAAAACTGAAACGGTACGGTGTGAAGGTTTGAACAGGTTATAGAAGAATAGAACGCTGAAGCAAACTAGGAGTGAAACAGGTTAAGTTAGGTTAAAATATCTTAATAAATAGGAAGGTTTATGCTCACTTAGGTTAAGTAACGTTAGGTTAGGTTAGACGAGTAGAAGCATGGGGCTTAGATTAGGTTAAATTTGAAAGACCGAGTAAAAGGAGTAGGGATTAGGTGAGCAATAGGGATGAAGAATAAATCATTAGATGAGGTGTTAGATTAGGTTAGACGGGTAGAAGTATGGGGCTTAGGTTAGGTTAAATTTGAAAGACCAGAGAAAGATGAGTAGGGTTTAGGTTGAGCAATAAGGATGAAGGTTAGGTTTTACGAGTAGTATGTAGTATGGGGCTTAGATTAGGTTAAATTTGAAAGACCGAGTAAAAGGAGTAGGGTTTAGGTTGAGCAATAGGATGAAGAATAAATCATTAGATGAGGTGTTAGGTTAGGTTAGACGAGTAGAGTTATGGAGCTTCGGTTAGGTTAAATTTGAAAGACTAGAGAACAATGAGTAGGGTTTAGGTTGAGCAATAAGGATGAAGGTTAGGTTAGACGAGTAGAAGTATGGGGCTTAGGTAAGGTTAAATTATGAAAGGTCTAGTAAAACGAGTAGGAGCTAGGTTAGGTTAGGTTAGCGCCACTATGTGGGGCGAGGTGTCATTATGTTGGGGTAGCATATTTAACCAAGATAGAAAGCTCTTGCGTTAGGCGGTTTACATCGATACAGTGAACGACTTACTCAACTACCATGGACGGTCATAAACACACATACACTGCTATAGGCCTTAAACATTATCCCTAGAGTCTGCCTCAAATGCCTATATCCTGCGCCCCTCTACCCTCCTACCTAATAATCCTTAGGTTGCGTATGGCGGCCATCTTGCCCATAAAAAACTGTGCCAACCTTCCCCCAACTACCCTACTTAAAGCGGTGTCTTCTTCCATGCACATTGAAACCATTGCTTGGCTGGTGTTGGTAGCCAGAGGCTCAAATTAGTTGGCCATGGCCGTTGTAGTAGGATTTAGAGAGGAGAGTTTCAAGTTGCTCTTTCTTTTTGGCGTGACGGTCTGCCATCTGTCCTGAGATTGCACCTTCTCATGTTTGAAAATATAATCATAAATGGCATCAACAGGGGCTTTATTTGCGGCCATGATGTGATATAGGTGTGTGACCTCTGAACGAGGCACCTTGTCGTTTGGCAGCATTTGCAGCATTTGGTAATCTGCCTGTGCGATGTAAATAGCCCTGGCTTTCTTCTAGCTTAGCAGAATATGGTGAATATCTTGTGAAAGTGGTGGCACTGGATTAATTTCAGCTGCTTTCCGAGGAACGTTGACAAGTCTCCTCCTTCCAAAAAGTGCAGGGTGGGGTTGGCAGTGGTTGTTTCTGTTGTCTGACCTACGGTCGTCATGGTGGTCAGGTAACGAAGCTGCTACGACGAAGAAAAGTCAGTAAACCTGGGCAACTTCGCCGTCTCTGATCACCCTTCTCGTTTGTCCAGGCTGGCCCATGTGTTCTTTCGGGGGTTTCCCCGGGTTGCCAGACGAATGCTGGGCAGGATTTCCGTATCCTCCTCCGAGCGCATTTGTTCCCCTGCCCTGCTGCTGCCGCGATGCTCACCGATCCTTCCATCGCGATGAAGAGTGAAATGAAATGACTTATGTAACGAAATGTAGGGACAGGAAATTCAGGAAGGTCGGCCCGGGGGATCGAACCTGTGACCTCCCAAATGTGGACCACAGACGTTGCCGCCTGAGCCATCTCACTCGGTAACACTAACAGTAAACCTGAAATGTGAGAAACGGGTACTGTAACCAGAAATATATAACTGAAAGTTTAGCTTACCATGTACGTACGTACTGGGTAAAGCAACAAACCTTCAAACCTTCCACACAATTATTTGTGCTATTTATCCACATTATTAGCGGCAAGCTTTTGACTTTGTGACAGTGGTCTACCGGCTGCTTATGTTCTCACTAGATATTGGCCAATACGCTGTTAGCCCTTTTGTTACTGTCAGGGAGAATGTAGTAGCTTGTATACGTACCTAATTAAAATTTACCTATAGTGGTTATACCACACAGCGGATTATAGAAATTATTACATACAAGTTTAACATCAGAAATTAAAATAAAAAGGTCGTCGAGTTATATGGAATTTCGAATTACCGAGAGTCGAGTTACCGGGATTCTACTGTATTTTAATCACAATCGTTAGAGCAATTTTTGAGAAAACCAAACTATTCGAAAAGTGTTCCATGTAAAGGGTAGTCTGAGGAAGGGGAAACTCCTGGAAACTCTTCGTGTTACATTCTTAGAAGACGAACTTAAATACCAAGTTTGGTATTTAACTGGCTTTTCGTTTAAGGCTTATGTGGTTCACAGACGTAGACACGCACCCCCCCCCCCACACACAGATCGGTTTTCTATAAATACTCCTTTTTGGACTCAGGAAGTCTCAAAACATGTATTTCCGGTGAAATCTTGGTACTGAGTTTTTGGGTGGAATACAATACTTGCCCTGCTTAGTACACGTAATAGAGAAACTGAAAAGAAAGGTAGGTACCTACGTATTAATATCGCACAAGGTGTGTGCATTTGGCTACAAGCGAAGTACCACAACACGGCCGCTATTCAAAGAAGAGGTGCTCCACTTCTGTTTGTTTGTTTTCCCCCTTTCTTTTTGGACTCTGGATAAGAGAAAGCTTGTGTAAATAAAATGGTAATATATTTTATCTTGGAAAGAATGATTAAAACTTGGTACTCCCGATGCCACATTGTTAAGTACACAGAGATAAAAGGATTATTTTAACTTGTAGTGTTGTAATGACAGAAGAATGCGCAATAAAAAAGGAATGAGTGCGATTAGACGCGGAAGGGGCGGTTTGGCGGGAGCATACATTTGTGTAATATTAGGTGAAACCTGACTGCCAAAAACGTGAACACCCGTGTTTGTGTGAATATAGGCGTGATGAAATGCATGCGTGCCAAAAGATGAGCTTGCATGCGTGAGGCAATGCTAGATGCTTGCATGCAAATAATAATTGTGATTGTGTTATCTTGGGCGTGCCTAGCAATGGAATTATCTTCTTGTTGGTCCTGTGACGGTGTTTCGCAAACCTGATGAACAAATACCTGCCTTAAAGTTCGCTCTCTCCCTCTCGTTCTCTGGAATCTGAACATCATACAAATGGTACATACGAGTACTAGCATACAAACAGGCCTTATTTCAAAGAAATAACCACATATCGACAATAATAAGTGAAACCATAAATCTCACACTAACACACACAAACTTTACCGCTTATTACCATCTCATGCAAAATCTATAGAATTCACATTATACCTAAGTCTTTCTACGGCTTATAGGTATGTAGAAGTAGGGGAAGCATTGCATTCGACTCAAATGTTCGGTATTGAGATTCCACGGAAAATAGGTGCACGTTTTAAGGTCCCGGGATATCAAAGAAGAGCACCTTTAAAAAATCCGATGTGTTGCACTCACATGACTTTCTTACCCTTGTACTAACTATTCTTACAGACTTATATTCCTCTATCTTCTTCATGTTAGTCAACATAAGCATTTGTAGAAATTATTTAATTGCTCATTTTCTTGTAGGTACAAGGGGAATATGGGAATACAGTAGGCTTTGAGTGATAGTCAAATCTTTTAAAGCTTTGAAATTCTGTTCTCTTTGCACAGTCGAGAGTTAATAAACTATAGCTTAAACAAACTAAAAAAACACGTTCTTATAATAAGCTGAACTAAAAATTACAAAATAATTTTTAACTATGAACGGTTTGTTCTATAGTGGTATAAAGTCAACTAGTTCATCATATTTCAAAATTTTGTAATAAGTTTAAAATAAAAACTAATTTATATTAACAAACTAATAAATTGTAGTGCAAAAAAGCGTGGGCTGCGTTTTGAATACTTGTATCATATCTTCTTTACTTTTATAAATAACTACCAATGAACTATTTATAACATTTGACGTCAGACCCCACCCTCCGCTTTTTAACAATAAAATGTATTATTTTGTTAATATAAATTAGTTTTTATTTTAAGCTTATTACAAAATTTTGAAATATGATGAACTAGTTGACTTTACACCGCTATAGAACAAACTCTTCAAACTTAAAAATTATTTTCTACCTTTTAGTTCGGTTCGTTATACCTAAAAGCTGCTTTTTTAGTTTTTAAACTATAATTTTTAATTTTTTAGTCTCAAATTTTTCTATTAAAATATTTTTTTAAAATTTTTAATTCGAAATCTGTTTAAAATTTCAGAATTCGAAATTTCTTCCAAATTTCTTTTTTGAAAATTTTCAAATCACAATTTTTGGAACATCATTAGACTACCATTACTGTTTTAACTACGCTATCAGCTGTCGTGGACTTCCTGGCTCTGGGTAATCTTCGATCCGAAATCCTTCCCCCGAAATCTTGTGTGCCTCTCAGGTCCTCTCTCCGCGCATCACCGTCTTACAATATTTTCAAGCGATTTAATTCCATTGTCCAGTGTAACCTGCGTCGATTTCTAAACTACCAGCTGTTGTGAGTGTCTTGGCCCTGGTTGAACTCCGATCCGCGATATTTCCCCTGGGTCTCGTGTTCCTTTCAGGTCTTCCCTCTAGGCATCTACGTCATCCAATATATAAATATGTATTTATTTAATTAAAGCTATTTTCAGGGTGCATATAAAAATGTTCCCTAGAGATATCTAAAGTGCCATGATTGTACTGCTTTCTATACATGTAGCATAGTCTTCTTTATCCTGACGATTCTGGTCAGGACATTGGAACAAAGTCACAATATTACTGTATTCTCATCGGTCCTTAACACGTGTGCAAATCTTCAAGTCAATCAGACGACTCTAAGTTGGTGAAAATTAGGTCGAAAAATTCCTTTGCATTGATATTTAGCTTGGTCATTTTTTATCCTGAAGATTCTGGTCAGTAGATTAAGACAAATTTAAGATATTTTGGTATTGTTATCAATCCTTGACATGTGTGCAAATTTTCAAGTCAATCAGACGAATCAAGTTGACGAAAATCACCTTACATTATAAATTTAACAAAGTCACTTTTTTATCCTTATCATTTTGGTCAGGACATTAGGACAAAGTCATGATATTATTGCATTGTCTTTGGTCCTTGACACGTGCAGATTTTCAGGTCAATCAGTCGACTCAAGTTGGTGAAAATAACGTTACATTGATACACTTAGCCAAGTCACTTTTTATCATGATTATCCTGGTCAGGACATCATCATAAAGTTATAATATTGTATTGCCATCGGCATTTGACACGTGTGCAAATTTTTCAGTCAGACAACTGCAAGTTGTTGAAAATTACGTCGAAAGAGTCCGTTACATTGACAAATTTAGCTAATTATTTGTTTATCCTGATGTTCCTGGTCAGGACCTTAGAACAAACTTCTGTATTATTGTATTGTCGTCGGTCCTTAACAGGTGTGCAAACTCAAGTCAATCAGACAAAAGTTGGTGAAAATTACGTTCAAAGATTCCGTTACACAGCCAGCCAGTCAGCCTGTCTGCCTACCTACCTACCTACCTACCTACCTACCTCTCTACCTACCTACCTACCTACCTAACTAACTACCTACCTAGCTACCTACCTACCTACCTACCTACCTACCTACAGGTAAAGCTTGCCAATCTTTAAAAGTAAAATTATCATACCAGCCACTCAAAATTATAGATTTGAATTAAAAATTATTGTACACCATAAACCAAATGCTACAGCAATAAAAATATCAGCACAACACTAATGAAAATGTAGTAGTATTGATATTATATGTTTATGGTATCCACTTAAAAGATTGATTACCTCAACCAGCATTACAACTTTAGCATTTATGTTGCTCGCACTATTCATCTGAAACTTCATCATCTCCCTCAACTGTTGCAACATCATACAAATTTGTTGATGAAATAAACTTTAACATCTCGGAGACCTGCAGATTTTCGAACCCATCACATTCTTTCACAAGCTGAGACGACAGAATAAGTCCATTTACCGTATCTAGCGCCAATCTTTTTCTAGTTTTTGTTTTTATTAAACCCAATTTAGAAAAAACTTTCACAAGAAGCGTTTCTATGGGGCAAAGAAATCACTGATAAAGCAAACCCCGCCAGTTCTTTGGAATCAGTATTTCCATCAAGGTGGCACATGTGTTTAACAGCACTCTAGAAACTGTCAGGTTCAGGCATGTTCTTTATTTCACACGGAATATCACGTACTCTTGAGTTTTCATCGTTGATCATCAATTTTCTGAACAGTGCCTTTTTCATTGAGATTACGAGATCTGGGCACACTGGCAACGAGAAGAAAAAGAGTAGGAGGATTAGTCGGATATGAAATGGTTGCCTTAGAGGGGTGGAGACAGGCCATGAGGGCAAAAGTGGTGTCGCTATTTGTAATTAATTTCATTTCGCTGGTGTGACAAACCACTGAAAAGTTTTCGCCGTTATCAAAGTATAATACATTCAAATGATGGTATACCCCCATAATTATCGTACGGGTTGGCAGCCATGATACAAACATTCAAATTATCGTACACCCCCATAATTATCGTACGGGTTGGCAGCCATGATACAAACATTCAAATTATCGTATGCCCCCATAATTATCGTACGGGTTGGCAGCCATGATACAAACATTCAAATTATCGTACACCCCCATAATTCTTGTACGGGTTGGCAGCCATGATACAAACATTCAAATTATCGTACACCCCCATAATTATCGTACGGGTTGGCAGCCATGATGCAAACATTCAAATTATCGTACACCTCCATAATTATCGTACGGGTTGGCAGCCATGATACAAACATTCAAATTATCGTATGCCCCCATAATTATCGTACGGGTTGGCAGCCATGATACAAACATTCAAATTATCGTACACCCCCATAATTATCGTACGGGTTGGCAGCCACGATACAAACATTCAAATTATCGTATACCCCCATAATTATCGTACGGGTTGGCAACTTTGAGCTAATATAAAGCGTGTAAAGAGCAAATAACGACCTCTGACAAAAGTGTAAGTATTGCAAAACTCCCGTTGGTCTGGGTGGCTCTGTTGGTTGGACGCTGGCCTACTGACCCCAAGGTCGCGGGTTTAAATCCCACCCAGACCGATGGTTTTTAAATGTGCTTAAGAACGACAGCTGCATGTCAGTAAATTTACTGGCACGTAAAAGAACTCCTGCGATACACAATTCCGGCACACCGACAACGCTGATGTGATCCTGACAATTGACAGCGTCATTAAACAAGAAAATATTTTTTAATAATTGCAAAACTCACACAAATGACAAGGAATATCTCTGAAATGGTTCACTCTACAAGGGATGCCTTTGGACATAGATTGTCTTTTAACGAGACCTACATTGTTTGTATAGTACGATTTGGTCTATCTCTTATGCTTTACCAGTTATGGGAAAGTCATCAAGAATAAGCAGGACTACATAGGCTATAGCCAAAAAATTCAAAATATACATTTCATTGCCTTAAATGTATCTTAAACATATGACATTTTAATAAAAATCGTTACAGAAATGTTTGAGAAAATCAAAACTCTCCAAAAGTTTTGCATATAAAGGGCAGTTTAGGGTGGAGGAATTGTCTTCAAAATCTTCGTGTCGCATCCTTGAAAGATATTAAACTTAAATACCAAGTTTGATTTTTAACAGACTCTTCGTTTTTGAGTTACTTATGCTATTCACACACACACACACACACACACACACACACACACACACACACACACACACACACACACACACACACACATACATATACACACACACTCTCTCATACACACACACTCTCACACACACACACTCACACACACACACACACACACACACACACACACACACACACAAGGAGCTGTTTTTGATTGACGGGTCATTAAAACGTATATTTCCGGTGAAATCTCGACATCGAAATTTTGGGTCGAATACAATACTTTTCTTACTTATGTACTATACGTAGTAGAGAAAGTGCAAAAGTTAATTTGTGTGTCTGTGAGCCTGTTAGTACATCAGTCTATGAACAGCGCAAACCAAAAACAAGAACTCGGACAAATTCCAAGTTTCAGACTCAGGTCACATCCATACTAAATTTTACTTTGTATGGGAGAACGTTTACTTTTACTTTCTGAAAAACGGCTCTATGGATTTTGATCAAAATACCATACGTCTGACATATCGCTTTGGTTAATAGCATCTATCTATATATTCCGTTTTCTGTGAATAGTTTGTTAAGTCCGCTTTATTTGGTTGAATTTTGCACAATTACGAAACCCTAAAAGACTTCCTACAGGAAAACCGTAGAGCAGTACTCTCCGACCTTATGTGCTCGGGCACATGTAGCTCATGCCTAAGGAGGCGCGGGCGCCATCACAGCCACCGTTAGGGCAAGTACGCTTCTTTTTAGAGGAGAAAGGGAAAACACTGGTTAGGGAGGTAATGAATAAAGCTTTAGAGGTACAAAAATGCACTTCATGGGCGTGTACTGGGAAGATATTCGGAAGTAAATAGTTTTGTCTTGAAATTTGAATTAATATTAGAAATTAATGAGCCCAAATTTGCTTATGAAGAGCGCCAGAAAAATACATCACGGGCACCATGACGTCGCGTTGGATAGCGCTGCTGTAGAGTTTATTAAAATAGGCAATTTGTGGCCAACAATGTTTTTCCAAGTGTTAGCCATTTTCGAAATATTTGTTACACCCCTCCCAAATGTGAGCATAATGTCTAATGAATATGCTTGAAACTAAGCAATACGTTTTTATATCCTTCTTTTTATTGCAAGAGCTCGTTATTACGAATACCAATTTGAATTTCTTTCCACATATGTTATGCAGCCAAGTCCATATTGCTTAGTTTGAAATTATTTCCTGACAAACATATTATAGTGAGTAATATAACGTAGATAGAACAATTTTATGTGAGTGCTAGTATAATATATGCCGCATGCATATAAATTTGTTATTGTTAGAAAAAGGCATGCTAGTGTATTACATTCCAGTTTTCTTTGTTGCATCAGTCAGCTTGATTTCCGCAAAAATAAACCAATTAATAGGCATTTAAATAAGAGAGACAAAAATAAATTATAAGAAACAATATATTTAAATTATCTGACAAAACTTCTGTGTATTGTGAAAACAAATGATCAAAAAGGCTGCGTCTTGATATGGAAATATTCGCCGATAAGTAATAAATAAAGAGTAAGGCAATAAAGGAAAATAACACAAAGCGTAAATGCAAAGTAAAATCCGATGACTCAATGACAACTTGCGGAGGAGGACTTAGCACCTCGATTGTGCCTATGCCCCTGACGGGACACACCCCGGGAGGACGGATGAGGTGAATGTATCGGAAGGACGCCCTGAATGTTGCCACGACAGAGCAGAGAGCAGGGTACCTACATTTGTCCACTTAGAAGCACCCCGGCGGAGGCTGGCTGAGCCCTGTTCCTCTCCCACCCCTTCGGATTCATACTCCCAAAAGGGACGCGGGATTCGGAAACCGACTCCCCTCCCCCATCGGGCTTGTACCATCCCATGGGGGGACCCGGAAACCAGCAGGCTCGTCTTCCAATCCGGGGGACGAGATTCTCAGAGCGCATCCTTTTCCCCTGCCGTGCCGCTGCCACGACGCTTACCGACGCTTCCAACCCTGAAAGAAACCTAACGGGAGGAAGGGTGAAATGAAATGATTAATGTAACGAAATGGAGGGGCAGGAAATTAGGAGGATATGGAAGTCCTTCCGAGCATTCGCCTGGCGACCTGGGGAAACCTCAAAAAAAAATGTATTAGGAAAGTCAGCCACGGGGATCGAATCCGTGACCTCCCTAATGCAGGCCAAAGACGTTACCACCTAGCTGGGATGCTTGGGCTGTATTGAATTAAAATAAAATATTTAATATTGAATTACTCTTATCGCCATCTTTTCTTTTGTGTGCGCTCCAAGAATAATTTAAATATTGCCTAAATACACTTAACAAGCCCTGCCAGCCAGGATTATTCCTTATCCCCCCAGAGTCTGGAATTGTGAATGTGTGTATAAATTAATGTATAAAAACCGCAAAGACTCAAAGCCCACTGTTTAACGAATAATATGTTGCCGTTAGGCAGTACATTCCACAGGACAGGTCACCGATATGACCTTTGGATTTAAAGGAGGGATATAAATGGAACGATTAAAAAAAATACAGCTAAGATGATCAGGAACGAATGTAAGCAAACTGCTATCAAGACACATTTTGACTCTAAAAATTTGGAATAACTTGCTTTAAAGTAATAATTAGGCCTCAGATTTTTAGGTGCTAAAAATTTGGCAAATATTTATTTTTATGTGCTGAAAATGTGAAAAATATGTACCAAAACAAATAAAATATGTTTTTTAAGATCTGAATGGCTAAGCTAATATAACTGTGCGTGGAACTCACCAGACATTATTCGTGGAAAGGATCACCAAGTACTGAGTTGCAGTATACAACCACATGCTCCCTCAAACTTTCCATCCCGAAAGATTAGCGATTGTCACGAAGATTTGACATTGAATTTCGAATGTTTCTTAGCACTTAAATGTTGTGTTACACGTGAACGTTGGTCTGCCGCTGTAGCTTCACCACATGGCTGACAATACATGATTTTACCAGCACAATTGAAAATACTCTTAATTTCTGCAGCATGTTGTTGCACACATTAACTTGCACTACTTTTCACTCTAAGCATGTTTAATCGACTGTGAGCTCAAAACTATCGATGTTACTTCCCAACGCCACAATACAACTAGAAGATTGCATAACTTTGCGTATTTACAAATGACTAATTCACTATACACTTTAACAAGTATCGGTAGTTTATAGACTAGCTGGGCTGCGAAGAGATAACAGGTGCTTATTCAAGCACATGGCATGAAGGAATTCCCCGTTCTTATTTGGCGGGCTCATATAGCTTGAGAGAGCAGGAGGATGTTTATATTTTCTTCCAACTGCAGGGATTCTTTAGCTGACATGTTCTTCCAATAGTAAATAACACATTGTGACATCTGGCCTATGTAATTGAGCACTAAGGAAGTTGTATGTGACTTGTTAAAAATAATTGTGCTGCTTTTATGTGACTTTATGTAAATATGTGGCAATCGTTTTAAAAAGAGGTTTTCTTTATGCGCTTTTTGTAATTTATGTGAACATTCGAAAATATTTATTTACATTATAAATCAGGAAATATGTGTTTTAACGTGCAATGAAACTTAAAACATGTGCTTCAGAATATTAAACTCAGTTTCAAGTTTGTATTAGGACGCAAGCAAAATATGTATTTACCTAAAACTCCGAGCCCTTGTAATAATGAAGCAGAATCTTAGTGTTCCCTCTGGGATACAATTTCACTTTCTCTCCGCTTATCTGATTTAGGCAGAGGTACTATTGCAGACCACCCAAAATTTTCACGTCGATATTTTACTGGAAATGTATGTTTTGAAGTTTTTTGAATAAAGAAAAAACTATTTTTAGAAGAAAATGGTGTGCGTGCCTGCCCATTATTTACCCCATCTATGAAAGACGGGCTAAAGGAGCCCGTCTAACATAACAATAAGAAATCAGATAAATACCATTACGTCATTCTTGAGTCAGACACAGCTTATATATTCCATGGGAAAATTAAGAATATTTCCGCAACCAAACTATCCTTTACATGGAATAACTACTCTCCCAATTTTGATTAAAATTTACTTGAGATATTTATGCAGCAAATTAAATGCACATATTAAATTTTTCTGCGAACAGGCTGTGAAATTCTCTTTATACTGATTGAATTTTGTAATTCTGTATTATTGGTAAAACTGAGAGAAACTTAACCCCCCGCCCACTAGCACAACAGTCCATGAAGGGCCAAGGCTTGCCGCCCGGCCGCTGCGTCCCCCACCTCTGCCCACTACAGGCGTCATTGGTGGAAGAGAAACTTGCTTTAGGAAAAACACCAGGTGAGTCAGCCGCGCCTTATTTTTTTGGAAGGTAGGCCATCCATCAAACGCCATGTGAGCCTTAGTCCAACTTTGCGCTTACTAAAACGTATTTCTTGACGTTCTTAGACAGACGAATGCGCAAAATTTAGAGCAAGAGCGATTTATGGGACAGAACGTACTCCTCGGTAAAGTACACCTCAAAAACATACCACTCGTTTACTGAGGGCGAATTCCGGGTTTCCAGCTGATATTACAAACTTTTTATTAGAGTATACATATCACCGCAATTCAGTAAACACCTTTGAAAAAACGGACCTGTTATATGAGTAAATTAACAGCATCAGGTAAAAATAAAATGGTGAATTTTTATACTTAGAGCCCGGCTGCAAAAAAAAAAAAAAAAAAAAAAAAAAAAAAAAGAAAGAAAGAAAAGACAAGCACGCCTTATCTACCATGGACCCGTACAGTCAAAACGCACAAATTATTAAACAACGGCTTATTAAAATTTTGGCGTAAACTACGTATCATATAACTCAAATAACATGCATGACAACTTTCGCCGTTTAAGCATTAATATTAAAACGCCCAGGAAAGGTTTAAAACTGTCTTAAGGGGCTAAATTCCGCTAGAAAAGTCGTGAGATGGCAATTGCATAGCACCCGGAGTATTGCCTTTAGGACTGGGACTCGAAGTGTGCTTTCAGTCAAGCCTCCAAATAGTTGAATAGAATTATGAATGCATTCTGTGCGCTAACCCCCGGGACACGGGTTCGCTCCTCTAGAGTGTACAATTTCTTTTTTCTGTTCATCAAAAGCGAATTCACAATAATATAATTTTAAAGTCTCCGAGGGTTTGGGACATAATTTAAAACGTATTTGGTTGTCTGCATTTTGTAATAGAGTAGGTATAATGACTTCCTCCTCATTGGACTGGCATGATGATGTGTGGTATTATGAATGTCGACTTCCTTTATTCCCCACGTATATGTTGTAGCACGATATTTTGTGCAATTCCTTGACCATGTATTGACAGACGAGTACATTGAGGTGCCTTTGATCTACGGAGAAGCAACAGAAAAAGTGCAAGCAACTCAAAATTTATACCGGGAGGGATATCCTCATATGCAACAATACCACAAAGTAGAAATAAAACAATTGCGAATCCAAATTATAACAGCTTTACACAGAGTAATTGTTCAACTAACGTTATTTTTAAATATTACGCAGTAAAAAAAAACAGTACACGCAGAGGATTCGAACCACCTTTACAGAATATAGATCACTTACGAATCATGCGCTCGTTCAAATTGAGCTACCTAGTAACTACAGAGGTAATCGAAGACAAATACATCCATGTTGAATACTTGGGTGGAACCTAGCGAAGGGGCCGATGTTTTCATGTTAGAGAATGAAATGCGGATTGCATAAAACTGGAAAATAAGGGGCAGCTGACTCACCTGGTATATGATCAAAACAATAATTTTGTTCCTATAATACAGCAGATTTTCCTGCCATCAGTATGGATATACTGAGTTCTGTAAAAGTATCACTTGATGCAGATTGTTCATTATTTTAACATATTTTTCTAAAAGTTCATCAATACAGTCATTTTCCTGTTAATAAAATTGAAATTTCCGCAGTGTTATTTTCTAGTGAAATGTTAATTCCTGCCATACAATGTTGTAGTTAGTTTCAGAAAATGTTGTCTTTAAAAAGTGAGAATATTTCGTTATAACAATGAAATTACCATTATATTATCTTCCAGCATAAAGCTTCTATGTGTGGTAAAATATTGAAAAAGTTATATTCATAAATAAATAAGTTATTAAATAAATAATGATTGCAATTTTCTTTTCTTCCTCGTGTAAAGTTGCATTTTTAGAGTTAATGTCTGACTCTAAGTCTGGCTGCTTTATACCTGCTGGCTGACTGCCAGTCAAATCATTCAGGATAAACCTGGATTGGATTGGATTCAGTGAGTTCACTAGTAGCCATAAAGGCCTGTGAACATTGAACATGACCAGGAAATGTACAGTTTAGTTGCATATACCAGTTGGCCCACTGCAGCCGGCCCCACCGTAAGCAAATAACCCTTCGTGCGTTAAAAGAGTTGCAGAAGTTCACGGCGCAAGAGAGGCCAGTGGCGTTACCGCCTCTCAGCGGGACGTGAAGTGAGAGCCAATTAAACCAGAGTGTGTACTTCGTGATAATAGACCATAACAATATACACAACCGAAAAGGTCTCATTCTACATACAGGATCTTTATTTTCCAGGGAATAAACTCACTCCCGCATATGCTGCTATTGTCTAACATTTGAATTACAGATTATAAAGAGCAAGCATGAGGGCACGTAATGTTTCATTGGCTGGTTGCTAACGATTGTGAATACACGAAGAAAGAGTCCAAGCATGCATATATATATATATATATATATATAGCTACTCTACGGAGCTTTTCAGATAAAACAATTTAAAAACGATTTCCACAAGTTGCAAGAAAGAGTTGCTGCAGCCCCAAGCGTCTCACACAGTTGTGTTCACATAACTGTGCACGAAGAATAAAAACATGAGGAAAGAGCATCATTTGGGGCTCCTAGGAAAATAAGTCACACACGTCTGGACAAGAGAAGAGGAAGTGGCGAAATATGGAACAAAGAATTGAAAGAAGTATAATTGAAGACAATAGGGCGGAAAAAGGTGGCGAAGATAGTGACCAAACCCCGGATTCTTTGGTTCTGATCTATTTTATTCTTCGCCTCTTACTCTCTGAATTTCAGTTCATTTAAATGCTCTACCTAGCAAAGAGTGATATACTTCTATTTTATAGAGACTAAATGGAACTATTTTTGGTTAGGACTTAATAACACGTATTTTTCGATAGAACCTAATAATAGCTAACTGGGTTATTTAAGCAAATACAGTAAACGTATTTATGTAAAATATTTTCAACGGAGACCGTTCGAATGAGGAAAATATTAAATAATTATGATCTTATGAAATCTCTTGTAATAATAATTATAATAATAATTATAATAATAGTAATAATAATAATAATAATAATAATAATAATAATAATAATAATAATAATAATAATAATAATAATAATAATAATAATAATAATAATAATAATAATAATAATAATAATAATAATAATAATAATAATAATAACACTAATAAATATAATGCTAATAAACACACATAAAAATAATAACAAATAACAATTAAGAATAATTAGCAGTAATAAACTAACAATATCAATAATAACAATAACTAATAATAAACAAATACAACAATAACATTAATATGAAACGAAGAAATGCCAATAAAACATTACGTGCCCTCATGCTTGCTCTTTACAATCCGTAATTCAAATGTTAGCCAATAGCAGCATATACAGGAGTAAGTTTATTCCCTGGAAAATAATGATCCTGTAAGTAGAATGACTTTTTCGGTTGCTTATACTGTTATGTCTATTATCACGAAGTACACATGCCGGTTCAATTGCCTCTCACTTCACTTCCCGCTGAGAGGCGGCAACGCCACTGGCCTCACTTGCGCCGTGAACTTCTGCAATTCTTTTAACGCACGACGGGTTATTTGCTTACGGTGGGGCCGGCTGCAGTGGGCCACCTGGTATACATGAACATTAGATTTTAGTATTGAACATAAGAAAACATATTACCTACAGGCAATGTGAAAAGAGAGCAGGAGTAATTTTAATTATGTAAGAAATAAAATGAAGTAATTCCCTGAAGACGAACATAATACATAGGCATACAAATAGAATGTGGCCACATATAAATTGCAATACTTGATTGTTTTAAGCTTTCACTAGGTTCATAATTCTGTTATATTTGATTTGCAGTGAATAGCATTATCAGTTGTTCAGTAAACATACATTTAAATAGCCTTCGAGCAAGTATTAAGTGTAATAATTTAATAACGGAAATAACACAGTTTTTTGTGCGTGAAGAGGGTCGTATGAGCATATTTTGTGTCCGATTTCATCACGTAAATCACTTCAATTAAAAACTTTATTACTTCAGTTTTAATAAGAACGACAGTTTCTGTAACTTGTATTATATCAGTAGATGCTCAGTTTAAGTTTACATGAGAATAATTCGATTCCTATTGGTTTATCTTTTAAAATAATTTAAAGCTTTATACTCAATTATATTTGTTCCATATAACTCAGCACTCCACCTTTTTTCCTGAGAAAAACTTTTGTGAAGGATGTCATAGTGCTGTTCTTGGTTTTTTTTTTTTTTTTTTTTTTTTTTTTTTTTTTTTGGTTTGTAAAGTCACTAAACTTAAATGAGAAATGAGAAGCAATGTTTATTTCAGTATTGCTAATGATAAAAGGTTAATACATAAAACTATTAGGTAGATACTAATAATTATAAGCAGCAATTTGAACAACACTTACTTCTGAGTTGCCTGCTATTGTGTACAAACAGATGCCGTATGTTAAAGCCAAAAATTGTAACAAGTTACATAAACTAACACTTTCGAGAATTAAGTGTACTCTCTGCTGTCAGTATTAGTAACACGTTAGATTTCATTAATAACCACATGGTCATTTTATGGATGTAAATACTCATTTTTGCTTCATTCCAGTGGCATATATTGTGGGCTATCAAAGCTATTATTGAAGCTCATATCTAAAGTAAACAAGAAATTAGTAAGTACCTAATATTAATAATAATTGCAATACTAGCCAGCTTCCCTCATGAAGAATTAGTCATAGGATAGAATATGTCTCGTTTTCTACCACTGAAGAGGGGGAGAATAGGGCTTACTGCTGCAGCCTTGATTACGATACGAGTAGAGTGATGTGAGGTGGCAGAATCCAGGAATAAGTACACCAAATCTTCGGAATTCCATATTGTTATACTCACACGAGCGTCCCCAAATGTGCCGCCTGAACACCACTAGCTTGGAGTAAGCAAGAGAGAAATGAAATGAATGAAAATAGTCTGTGATGTCCCATTGAGGGCAAAGGCCTCCTACAAGTAGGGGTAGCTGCTTTAAAACAGTCACACGGTGAGCTAGTCCGCGTAAGAGGGTATCGTACTTAATACACTAAACATGGTCACTTAATTGTTGTTCTAGTTCTTTCCACTTCTGTCTGTTTCTGGCTATGGTGGTCCACTGTCTTCCTACTTGTTTTCTGAACAAGTCCGACCATTTGCGTCTTGGTCTTCCTGGGAGTCTCTTGCCGATGTAAGGGTCCCATGAGGTAGCTCGTGCTATCCATCTGTCATCTTGCAGCCTCATCACGTGGCCGCCCCATTTCCACTTGGTCTTCGTAGCCTGTTGTGCTATGTCTACTGTTGCTGACATCTTGTGTATCAAGGTGTTTGATATTCTATCTTTCAGAGAGATGCCAAGGATCTTCCTCTGCATTTTCCTTTGGCATATCTGTAGAGTGTTTCTCTCTTTGGCTTTGAGAGCCCGTGTCTGACAACCGTATAATAGCACTGGAAAAACAAAGCTTTCGAGTGTCTCCATTTTGAGTCTCCTATTCAGGGATTTGTCCAGAAATATGAATTTTAGGGCCCAGAAAGCTTTCCAAGCTAAGGAAACTCTTCGTTTGATTTCTTTTTCCATTTTGTTGGTAAAAGAAATTATTTGTCCTAGGTATATGTATTCAGATACATACAGCAGTTCCGTTCCTTCAAGATATATTGGGGTTTCTAATCCATTTGTCATTAGTTGTGTTTTAGATTTGTTCATGGTGAGTCTTGCCATCTTACTTTGTGTGTTAAGCTCCTGAAGCATTGATTGTAGCTCCCTTGCTGTTTTGGCGAAGAGGACTATGTCGTCAGCGAACCTCAAATTTGTTAGTCTCTTGCCGTTGAGGCATATTCCGTTTTTCTTATTCCAGTTTAGTTTTCTGAATATGTCCTCTGGTATGCAGGTAAATAGTTTTGCGGAGATGGGATCCCCTTGTCTAGCTCCTCTTTCCACGTGGAAAGGTTGGCCTGTCTTTTCGGTTTTGACTCCAGCGAAGCTGTTGTTTAGAATGTTTCTTAGTAATTGAATGTATTTTGCTACTACTCCTTGATTTCTTAGTGCTTGAAGTATGTCTGGGTGTTCGATTGAATCGAATGCTTTGCTGTAACCGACAAAAGCAAGGTAAATTTTTAGGTGACGATCTTCCGATTTTTCTATTATCTGGTTAATGGTTTGAATATGGTCCACTGTGCTAAATCCTTTGCGGAATCCTGCTTGTTCTGAGGGTTGGTTCTCGACTAGTGTTTTTGTTAATCGTCTAGTTAGTATTTTCGTGAATAGTTTATATAGGTTAGACATCAGGCTTATGGGTATATAATTGTTTATATCATCTTTCTTACCTTTTTTGTGCAAAAGTACAATCGTGCTTGTTTTCCACTGATCGGGAATGTCTTCGGTTTGTATGATTTTGTTGAACACTTCTGTGATGATTGGTGTTAGGAGATCTTGGGCTTCTTTTAAGAGCTCATTGTATATGTTGTCTTCTCCAGGTAACTTTCCATTTTTCAATTCAGTGATGGTTGTTTTAACCTCACTGTGAATTATATCGGGTATAGTCTCAGTGATGTTTGGGACTGGATCGACAGGGTTATGGTCTGTGGCTTTGTTTGGTAGAGAACTTGCGTATATTGCTTTGTAGAATTCCGTTGCTGATTTGATTATATCCTATCTTCTGTTTAGACGTTCTGCTGCCTGATTCTTCGTTCCTAGTATCCATTGTTTCCTGCCCTGGACGTTTAACCTCGCTTTTCTAATTGATTTGTTTGTTTCTAGTATTTGTCTCGTTGTTGCTGATCGGTATTCGCGGATATCTTTCCGTATTTCCCTTTTCGTTATTTTGTCTAGCTTTGCGTATTCTTCTTTATTCCTGTCTGAGATATCTCTAGTTTTTAACATTTTCCATCTGTGGTCGATTAACTGTATGGTACTCTGACTTAATTTGCTTCGAATTTTCTTCATTTGTTCGTCGTTATTTGTGTCCTTGTGAGCTTGGTATATGCATTTTTCTAGTGCGTTATACATTTCTTGAGTGCTTTGTTTTGTATTGATATTTGCTTGTTGTAGTTGCCTCTGTAATTCTTGTTTAAATTTGTCTCTGTTCAGTTTTTCTATTTTTGGTTTGCTTGCTTTTCCTACGTTTCTTCGTTTCTTTGGAATTTTTATTTTTGCCCTCACCATACTATGGTCTGTGCTAAATTTTAATTGTGAGATTACTTGGATATTCTTTATTATGTTTTGTTTGTTCGTTAGAATGTAATCTATTTCGTTTTTCGTCTTGCCATCTGGCGAGCGCCAAGTCCATCTTAGGTTTTGATTATTTTCAGGTTGTGTTCTTGAGCAAATTGTACCATTCTTTCTCCTCTTCTATTCCTTGTTCCAAAGCTGTATGGTCCGACTGGGTCTTCGTCATCGTTACTACGGGGGCCGACTTTACTGTTGAAATCTCCAATTATTAGGTTTATTTGTGACTGATATCTCTCTAAGGTGTCATCTAGTTTCTCATAGAAATCTTCTAATTCTTCGTCGGTACTTGTTTCTGTTGGGGCGTATATTTGTATGATTGTTATTTGGTGACTTTGTGTAGTAAGTTTCAAAGCTGCTATTCTTTCTGACACTCCCACTATTTCTTGTATGGATGATTTGAAGTCGCTTTTGATGATGAAGCCAATCCTTCTTTGACCTGGGGTTGTTCCCTTGTAATACAGAAAATCGCCGTTTGAATTCTCTATGATGGCTTCCCCTTTTTTCCTTACTTCGCATAGTCCGAGTATATCAAATTTTATTTCTCTTAGTGCATTTTCAAGCTCTTCTTCTCTCTCTATGGTTCTCAATGTTTGTACGTTCAATGTTCCTACTATGATTTCGTTATTATTGCTTCTTTTTAGTCTGGTTCTCTTGTCCGTAGTTTCTTCTATGTTGTCTGTTGTGATTATTTTAGACTCTTGCCCGGTTGTGTGTGATTTCAGTTTTCTGGGCTCCGTATCAGCGCGACCCTTTTTTTTTCCCCTTCCTTCTATGTGTAGTGTAATTCCACACCCTCTCTTGTTGCTCTTCTTGTGAATCGAAAGAAGCTAAATTGGCGTATTATTGTTCCCTCTGGCCAGAAATCTGGATTTTGTGTGATTTCTAGATCTCCAGAGGGAATTCCCACCTTGAAAGCTTTTTTGTTTCCTAATGTGTGTAGTTCCTCGCATTCTAAATGTCCCGTTATTCCATTCTTTAACAGGTATTTCATCACTATTTCGTTTGTAGTGCTTTTCTTGAGATTGCCGATGTATAACCATGCTGTCTTCTCTGGTGCTTGCATATCCTGGTCCTTTTTCGTTCCTTTTATGGTGTTTCTGTGATTCGCATTTCTTCCTTCTTGTCTTCTTTTCCATGTGACTGTTTCCCATGAGTGTTCCACCTCTTCATTTCCTTCGTTTTGGGTTCCTTCATATTGGTACTCCCCTACCGGTTCTTCTTGTTGTTCTCCTTTGCACCCTATAGGCGGTTCCATTTTCTCTCTATTTTCCTCTGATCCTATTTTTCTGCCGTCCCTCTTTTGTGATTCGGTTCTGTTCTGTTTTGAGCGTTTTTCCTCTTCTATGGTTTTTTTCACTTGCTCCGCTATTACATTTCCTAGTTTGTTTGTGAGGAAGTCAATTATGTCTTCAACTTCTTGTGCCATCTTTTCGACCTCTGTCGATTTCTCCTTTTTCGTTTTCGTTGCTGCTTGATTCATGTTGGTATGTGCAGCTAATTGTAAATCTGTTCCGTTTTCAACCTCCTTCTGTACTGCCCTTCCGTATTTGTCATTCCTCTCTAGTCCAGCAGATATCTGCCCCGGTTGAATTTGTTTGTCCTCTGTTTCCTGTATTTCGGCGACAGATGTCGCTAGTTGTTCTGTTGTACTTCTGTCGTCACCCGTGCATGTTTAACCGCCATGTACAACCTTAACCTCTTCTACATGTTTCATGCACTTGTCTTTTATTGTCTCTTGTTTTAGAGCTTGAAAACAATTTCTTATACTACTCACAGCTTCTAGAATAACTGTCTTCGTTTCTTTCTTCATGAAACGTCCTTTTTCTACTATTTTCTCGATGTTTTCGAGAGCACTATTGAGACGCCGTTCCGTTACGTCCGCCATCTTAACTCTCAAGCAAGAGAGAGCATGTTTTTAATATTGTGCGATTGTTGCGGTCCTCAAGAGCTGCATTAGTATTATTTATTTCATAGTGTAGAGTCTGCCAAGACAGTTGCTATGCTAATTGTTTGAAATGGATAAACAATGTATAGTGAAACAGTGAAACGACCATTCTCGCAGTTGAAATATGAGGATAAGTTAGTGATAGTAAATCAGGGAAGGCTCTTGCACCGCACTTGCACTGTGAGCAGAAGCAAAAGAAATAAGAATCCTTAGAAAAAGGTGTTTTAATGTAAATAATTATGATATGTATGTGTGGCTGACTGGTTCTTGCAAATTAAATAAACTTCATTGCTGGCCATGCTTGTTTGCAACTGAGAAAACACCCTGGAATACGACGGGTTTCGCAACTTTAGCGTATTTAATCACAGATTTGGATAAACGTAAGAGATGAGCAACGCATATAAAATCTTTTACAACATCAAAAACCTTCGGCGCTCAACGGATAGACCATTCATTGAATTATCAGGAAAAAAATTGCTGACTATTTGCATGATGAAAAGGTTAAAGAAAACACAATGTATGGAATATATTGAGTGATGCAGAGGTGCTTCTTGAAAAATAAGAATGTTCTTTTAGTGGCCACGATGAAAGCGAGGAGTCATTAAATGAAAACAACTACATAGAACTGCTACAATGATATGGCACTGTCTCAGCATTTAAAGACAGCTACCATTTTCAAAGGCACCTCTTATACAAAATGACCTAATTGGTGCTGTGGCCAGTGTTGTAAGAGATAAGATTATATCAGATATTGATAAGACTATATTTATTGGACTGCTCGATGTAACAACTGATGTCACAAATAAAAGTCAGTTATTTACTATTGTGTGCTATGTTGACAATGAAGGCAAATGCAAAGAATAATTTCTACAATTTAACTGATGGTAGCTCTGACTGCACAGCCAGTGGTTTATCTGAATATGTAAAAAAGTCTATACATGACTTAGGATGTTCAACAAAATAGTTACTCAAACCTTCGATGGTGCTGCAGTAATGGCCGAGCATGTTTCTGGACTTCAGACCTTAATTAAATCCGGATTTACTGCTGCTATCTTTATCCACTGCTATAGTCACAGACCTAATCTCATACTTTCCCAATCTGTGAATTTTATTAGGGAAACCAGACAATCCTTTGTTTCTCTTAATGGCTTACACGCTTTATTCTCATATTCCACTTCACGTACAGATGCTCTGAAAACCTTTAATGAAAAGAAAACGCCAAGTGTCGCACCTACAAGATGGAATTTTGCTTCCAAGCTTGATTAAATTCCTGTGTTTTCTCAATGGGTCACATTAACTCAAACTAAATTAACATTTGAATCACAGAAATAGTTGAAATTTCTGGCATTTCTGTATTCTAAACATTTTGCGAGTTACGATAGAGCTTTTCCAACAGATCCATTATGTGCATTGAGAGAACTACATGTTTCCTATTCTGATATACTATCTTTGAAAAATGCACTGAAAGTGTTATGTTCACTTCAAGAATTTTCTAACAAGACCGTTCAAACAATTACGAATTATATGAAATCAAATAAACTTGATGTTGTGTACGGTGAAGTTAATAGACTACGTGAACATTTCCTTCCACTACTACTGCAGAAAGGAGTTATTCAACCTGGAAATGAATAAAGTCTTATTTATGGGCAACACAAGGCTAAATTCGTCTGAGGAATTTGGCTCTTCTATAGGTGGAAAAAGACATACTTGTTTCGTTGAGAAGACAGAACGAGGAATTGTTTTTAATAGTGTGACAACACAGTTTACCTATAAAGAAAAACGGCTGGAATTCGTACGCATATAGGTATGTATAAAGAGATATGGTAAAACTGTTCATTTTACTTTTACGTAATTTTGTCTAACTTATACCATCTTGCAGTTTCAAGAAAAAGTGATTTAAATACACTGTTCGTGAAGTTAACATTTAAACAATAACTCCTTATTGCCCGGATATGGTAGACCTAGAGATACCCCAAATAACACTCCCAGCATATGCCACTGTCGGCGCCGTGGCCGAGCGGTTAGCGCGCGCGCCTACCACCTAGGTGGTCCGGGTTCGGTCCCAGGGACCCGCATGTGGTATTCGTGGTGGACGAAGCGGCGTCAGGGCGGGTTTTCTCCGGGTGCTCCGGTTTCCCCCGCCATCTCATTCCACCAGTGCTCCATCTTCATTCCATGTATCATCAGTGTCACCGCCTGCGGTGCCGTAGTAGTAAAAGCGGGCGTTAAACACTACAACACACACGCCACTGTTTATTTTCTTTTTGTTTCCTTTTCTGTTTCCAGCCAAATAACATGAACTGCCAGAACCTACTGTGTTGTAAATGCTTGTCCTTCAGTCTTTCATGAATGATGAGAGTAACAGGATATTGAACTGATTATTCTCCTTTATAAAGCATAGGTTATAAACATCCTGTTCTATCAAAACACGATTTCAGATCTCTTTCCTGTCTTTATTATTGACGAATGAAAATCTATTGCATATTAATGGTGATGAATAATTTTTGTTCGATTTTTTCTTTTATCGCCTTTTGAAGCTCAGAAGCTTTTAAAGGTAAACACTCAACTCCAACCTTTGCTCTCTTACAGCGAAGTTTAACTTATTTTACTTTCAGGTATACATGCATCTATTGCATCTATACAGTAAGCACAACTTGGATATTAGTTCAGTTCTAAATAAACAACAAAAAATGCTTTCATGATACAACTTTCAGTTATCGGCAGTGAATTTTAAAATTTTTATTGCACACTAAGTTAAAATTTGTTTCATAACTGAAACAAAGTGGTATTTCACTCTTCAATAGATATTATTTATACAATATTTTCATTGTGGAAAAACCTGATATTGGAATATGAGCAACTCCAAAAGGATTATACTTCACAGTAACAAAAAAGGAAACACTATGGTACAGCAGCCCAATCGGGCCAGACTTACCGCCTGACCGCTGCTTCCCCATCCCTGCCCACCACCCACCACAGGTGTCATGAGTTGGATGCAGTACTGGAAGTGGGATGTGGCCAGTGCCCTGGTCTCTGCCGGCCGCTTATGTGGTCTTCTCGACCAGGGGCCGCTACTTTTCAATCAAGTAGCTCCTCAATCGGCCCCTCAGGGACCTAACGAGGCTGAGTGCACCCCGGACCAGATCTCCTAGAACGAGAAAATCCCCACACTTGTACCGAGAGTCGAACCTGGGTGCCCCACTTGGTAAGCAGCAGCGATATTACCGTGATTCATAGTAATATAAAATACAAACAGGGGCGGTTCTACCCTTAGGTCACAAGGTCACGTGCCCCTCCAATCATGTTCTGCTGATCTAGACAAAACTGTAATACGTTTCATTTTTTCTTTAAATGAGTTATTTGCATTGATTTTTGTTTGATATTCACGTTTGTAAGCTTTACGAAACTTGGCAACTCTGCGCGGTCACAGTGTCCGTGCGGACTTTCAACTTCTTGTATTTTACATCATCCCATCACTCTTAGCTGCGGGAAGTGACAAGGGGGTTATGAGGAATTCGCTTGCACATGGTCACAATAGTGATGAGACCTGACACTATGCGGCGCTGTCGCTAAAACTTGTGAATGTTTTCCCTCCTTTATCGGCTTGTTTTGTTTAAAACGTTACAAGCGCCATTATTCAGTTTGCTGCGGTAGTGTCCGTTGTAGTGCAGTGTAGATAATATATATTTCAGCTTTAACTGTGAATAAAGTTGTGTATAATAGTTTTCTTATTCAACTGCTAAGCTTATATAATTTAACATCATTAATGTATAGTGAGCGAAACTATTAAAATGAACCAGGTGAAGTTCTTACAAACTAAAACCTTAAGTTTGGAGGACCGATTGCTAGCAAAGGAATTAGGACCTCCTAGGCCAGATCTTTGCATAAACCAGGTTTTTAAAGATAAAAGCAGAACATACAACAGAAATTTTAATAAATCTGTGTATGAAAAATGGGATTGGATGTGCGGGTGTTCTGTAGATAATGCACTGTTTTGCTTTCCTTGTGTGTTATTTGGTGGGGAGGACACGTGGGCTAAAACCGGCGTAAAAGACTTGAAACATTTGCCGGAAAAAAGCAAGAAACATAGTTTATCAAAGACTCATTTACATAATGAAATGAGCCTCGCTGTACTAGGCAAAACTGATATTAGAATACAGCTTGATGATAGCTACAGGGTGTATGTTTGCAAACACAATAAACTTGTTGATAAAAATAGGTACATTTTGTCACGCATTATTGATGCTATTAAGTTCTGTGGCGAATTTGAACTAGCTCTGCGTGGCCATGACGAAACAGACGATTCCGCTAACCCAGGTGTTTTTAAAGGTCTAATAAACTATGCCGCGGCCCTTGACAATGTTTTGAGAGATCATTCAGAAAAGTGCACCGTCTTTAAAGGTACATCAAAAATAGTTCAGATTGACATTTTAGACGCAATTTTATCAGTTTGCAGAAATTATATATTATCTGATCTAGGTGATGTAGAGTTACTATCCCTTCAGGCTGATGAAACAACAGACAATTCATATAAAACTTTACTGTCCTTAATTGTAAGATATCAAATTGAAGGGAAAATATTTGAGAGATTTTGGGGATATTTCGAAGTGACTGACAGGTTTAGCAGCAATTATTGTAGAACAGTTACCTAAAATGGGAGTAGAGAAAAATCCAGGGAAACTTATATGCCAAACTTATGATGGGGTGTCTGTTATGAGTGGGAAGAAGGGTGGGGTGCAATGTTTGATAAAAGAAAGGTACCCTAATGCAAACTACATTCACTGCTATGCACATCAAGGAAATCATATCCTTCAGAGTGCAACGTCAGCTTCATCTCACAGCAGAATATTTTTCCAAGACTTACAGGGGAGAGGGGCATTCTTTTCCAGGTGTCCAAAACGGATGGTTTATCTAACTGAATTTGTTCAGCAAAAACTTGGCAGTGTCCCACCGACAAGGTGGTATTTTCAGTATCGCACTCTTAATACCGTTTTCGAGCAGAAAGATAATCTACTAAAATGTTTCGAACATATAAGAGACCACGAATTAAATGATAAAAAAGGGTCTAGCGAAGCAACAGGATTTGTACGAACATTCAGAGACTCTGAATTCACTTTTTGGCTTGAATTCTATCACAAAATTATGCCTCGTGCAGCAGTATTCTTTGACTGTGTCCAGAAAAAAGACATCGATGCTGCTAAAGTTAGTGAGTTTGTCAAGCACTTAGTTAATGCTATAGTGAAAGTTAGGAAAATGTAAAAACACGAAGAAGTGTCTGTATACGAACCCCCAAGTAAGAGGCAATGTGTTGAACACAGCAATAGTAGGAGTAATAGGGTGGCAGCTCTAGAAGTTTGTGACATGATTACAAGCAATATCAGTGATAGGTTTCAGTTCTCAGGTCATTTGAGTGTCTCGAAGCTATTTTTGGTTGACAGGTTTCCCCAATACTGCAATGAATTTCCTGAAAGTGCCTTGCAGACAATCTTGAAATTATATCCCACAATCAGTGGTCCGAAATTTCGAACTGAGTTAGAGGTGCTGTATGGTCGTGAAGATTTGCGTAGAGCGTCCGGTGCAACGCCTCTTCTGCAGTTTTTATGTGAAAACAACATGACACGGACCTTCTCCGAGTGTGTGATGGTTTTAAAAATAATTGTTACTCTTCCAATGACGACTGTAGAGACCGAACGATCATTCTCTACGCTCAATAGAATAAAGACTTTCTTACGAAATTCTATTGGGAACGAGAGACTGAACGCGCTGGCGATGCTATCAATAGAGAAGAAGATGATAAACCCCATTCTAGACTTCAACAGACGTGTGATTGAGGAATTTTCTACAGCCAAAAATAGGAGGATTGAGCTGATATACAAAAAATAACAAGTAAGTCTTAGATCATTATTTATTGCTTTATTTTCCTTATGTACTACTGCATGTCGATTTTTGTGTGCCCTACCACATTTAAATATCACGAGCCGCCACTGAGTTCGAGCACTTGTTTTGTTAGAGGAGTCGTGTTCCAGGAATAGAAAAAAGGTCATTCCAGCGCCACAAAACATATCAATATGAAACATTTTAATAGCACAATAATTCTCTGTCTGGAAAATTGTGTTTAACTTCCATGTTAAACTCTGACAATGTAATTTCCTTGCTTTCTGTGTTCAGATGTGTATGAGTATGACCCTTATTTCAATGGCACCTACCTATAGGTATGTTTAAGCAACTACCTAATTGTAGTTCACCAATAAAGAAACATCAAACAATGCCATAAAACATAAATAAAACAATAAAAATTAATATAACAGTTTTCAGAATAATAATTTGGAAATTGTGAGGATTTCAGGGTAAAACGAATTAGTACATGCAGGTGATTCGAACCACCTTCACAGCGGACAGATTACTTTGGAGTCTTGTGCTCGTTTCAGCTGAGCTACCTAGTAACGTGTGAGATAAACATTCCGTTTAAGATGCAGAAGTGCAAACGTCAGCTGTCTAATTACGGATATATTAAAAGGCGATGTGATAACATTTATATTAGCACTAATTTCATCGAGTGTTTAACATCCATGTTAGATACGCGGGTAGAACCTAGTAATGGGGTCGATGTTTTCATATTGGACTATAAAATGCGGATTGCATAAAACTCGAGAATAACGGGCAGCTCACTCACCTGGTATGTAGAACTACCAATGCGCATAGCATCAGTCAGAAACACGTTTGGGTGTTAGCAGTTGGGGCACACTTTTAGGAACTGCAACATGACCTCCCGGTGTGTCCTTTGCGGTGACCTCAACCGTCTGGCTGATTGTCCAAAAAAGGCCAAACAGGGCGTTGTACCCCACTGTGCAAATTTGGGGAAACGCATCCTGCCAGCTACAGGGGGTGTGAGACGTTTCGTAACGAACGTCACCACCACCAACTGGCATCCATAGCCAGGAGCTCTTCCAGTGCTCAGCCAGGGCCAAGAACCATCATACAACCGACCCCGGTTCAAACAGGTATCTCCTTTGCGGGAGTTACCGGAGGGCAACAGGCACCAGTGCCACCACAGAATGGTCCCCCTCCACTACCCCAACAGAGGCCCACTGGTGACTTGAGTGGGATAAAAGACATACTAAACCTGTTCAAAGATCTAAATTTACCATCATTATTGATGAAGGCGCAGCCTTTCCTGGCCAAATTCAAGAGCTGCAGCAGCACTTGGGAGAAAATAGAGACCATCATATGTCTCCTCTCAACCCTTTTAGAATAAATGGCCCAAGTAAGGGGAGACACAACTTTAACTCGCGCACTCCTGTGGAATGCAGATGACCTCCACAGGAAGCAACACGAACTTGAAAACTACCTACGGTGTAACAAAATTGACGTCGCATTCATCTGCGAAACGAAATTAAAACACGAGCACACTTTTAAGCTTCAGGGGTATCAAATCTTTCGAAACGACAGAATTGGCAGACAAGGGCGAGGGACTGCTATTTTGCTTAGAAATACTATTGCTCATGCTTCTGTCACGCTACCTGCAATGGCAGCGTTAGAGTACACATCTCTCAAAACACGTGTAAATAGTCAAACGGTGATGCTGGTAGCACCTTATCGGCCCCCCAACTCCTCAGACTTTATACGTGGCCTCGAACAAATCCTCGCTTTAGAGGAGCATGTTATAATTGCAGGAGATTTCAATGCCCGGCACCCCTGGTGGTTTTCACAGCGGGCAAACGTGGCGGGAAATCTCCTGGTTGAACTTATAACTGATAATGACGACATTGAGGTACATCTTCCCCCAGAACCCATCTTTTGGCATCGATCAGGGCACTTTGACCCTGAGATTTTGTACATCGTACTAACAAAAAATGTGACACTGTTAAATAACTTTACTGTGTATCACAGCCTGGACTCTGACCATCTTCCTGTGCATTTCGACATACAGGGTGGTATTTCAGCCGGTGCCTCTGGCCCTCGAAGGAGGGCTGAGACCGACTGGAATAAGTTTACCTTGGAAATGCACGGGATGGCGCAACACTGATTGTCATACTATAGCGAGGCAGACATAGATGTCGCCATTGAAAACTTTACTGCCTCGCTACACACAGCCAAGAGAAATGCTACCACATACACCACAAGACCACCCGGTTTTTGCACGTACCCCGAGGTAGAGCAACTCATTGCGCGGAGACGACGCTTGACAAAACTGTGGCGATACACCCGTCAGCCTGAATATAAAGTGCTAGCAAAATGGCTACGCAACGTTATTCGGCAACAAATTAAAATCAACAAAACTGAACAGTGGGAAAACAAAATGCTGAGTACCACCCATTCGGACTCTTCTTTGTGGAAATTACTTAAGGCTTTCAAAGTTTCCACGAGCGTCAACTCCGCAACTGAGGCGCTGCACACTCAAAGCGGCTTTCACTTCTCCAAAGAGGAGAAAGCCGAGGTCTTCGCTGACTGTCTCCAAGACAGATTCACCGAAAACCCAGTGACCAACCGTTAAATAGAACGGGAGGTCCAGACATGGGTACAAACCTGGGTGGTGCGGAAGCAATAGCAACAACTACCCACCATAACACCGCAAGAAGTTTTTAAACTCATTAGGAAATTGCCTAATGGGAAAGCTGCCGGCCCAGACAAAGTGACTAATGAGGAACTTAAGCATCTCCCGAGAAAAGCTCTGGTGCAACTAACAAAGATATTTAACGCCTGTTTGCAGCAAGGCTATTTCCCCTCTACTTAGAAACGAGCCAAGGTTATCATGCTCCCAAAGCACGGGAAAAGCACCAGACAACCGCAAAACTACCGCCCCATTAGTCTTTTGTCTACTATTGGTAAATTGCTCGAAAAAATGTATCCTTTCTCGACTACAAAAACAAGTCTCGGCAACACATGAACTCTCAAATTCACAGTTTGGCTTTAGAAAAGGATATTCCACTGAACTACAGCTCCTCAGACTATCTGATGACGTAACAGAGCAATTTAACAATGGGGCTTCAACGTTGGCGCTATTTCTGGACGTAGAAGCCGCATTTGACCGGTGCTGGCACAATGGCCTCATTTACAAATTGCACCACAAATTCCCGGCTCTTCAAAATTACCTATACTTGCTGCACAATTTCCTAGAAAAAGGGCAGTTTTACGTCCAAGTGGGCCGCTCCTCCTCACGGGAGTGAGTGATGCGGGCTGGCATCCCACAAAGGGCAATAATGTCCCCTTTTGTGTACATATTATTCACTAATGATTTCCCAGTGGACGCCAGATGCAAGGTCGCCATGTATGCTGACGACACTGCAATATACAACCACCATAGAAATCCACGTTTCGGCCTTGCAGAAATGCAACGTTATGTAAACAACTTCCTCTCATGGCAACATGACTGGAAAATCAAAATTAATCCCGACAAATGCCAGCTGATTCACTTCTCTAAGCGGCATCACACTTTGGCAATGGACCTAACGGTCGGTGGTCAAATATTGCACTGCCGTCAGCAGGTTAAATACTTAGGTGTCACCATGGACCGCACAATGTGTTGGTCCACCCACATAAAAAATAGCGCCAATAAAGGCAGACAGCGGCTAAAGTTGTGCGCCCCCATCTTCCATAGTAAACAGTTGCGACCAAAGTCAAAACTGATACTATATAGGTTCATTTATTCTCTCGGTGCATGCATGTGTGGCCTGGGCCAATGCCTCCAAAACCGCCCTCAAACAACTCCAAACCCTCCAAAACCTCTCCCTCAGAAAAATCCTCTCTGCTCCACTCCTCACCACTAACCAAACTCTTCACCTCGAAACCCGGATTCTGTTCGTCCCGGAGGCAATAGAAAAACGAGCAACGGCGGCATGGACACGCATTAGAAACCACGAGAATGACGTAATCGCCAATATTGGCAAAGGCGAGCCGAAGCACCGCAAGCATACTAGGATCAAAATGTTCTAAAGCGCGTTCCACCCTTAGAAGACAGTACACGTTAAATGGAGAGCAGTGTTGCAACATGTACTAGTTGCGAATCTTTCTCCGCGCGCGATCCCGAGGTGGCCGAGTCCTGTACTTAGTCCTTCAATTGCTCCTTGACGGACACTTTTAACTTTGGTATCCCTGCACGCCTTTGTTACTGTATGATCTAAATTTACAAATGACTCGTCTGTATAAACAATTGGTTTTCCCTGGTCCCTAAACCTTTTTACGTCTTTTATATATTTATGTCGCCATCTGATGATATCGATATCGTCTCTTTCTATTAATATGCACTTGTTACCCCTTCTTTCATATTCGGACCCCAAATCATGTAAGAACCGACTAAGAGTGGCCCTTGAGAAATTTGGTAGGGTCTCATCACTGTTGAACCGAGACAAAATTATATTCAGCGTGGGTTGAATATTTGCAAACAGTAAAGAATGAACAATTCGCCGCACTCCACATTGCGCTATTCACTATATACCTACTTCTTTTTTTTCCCGCCCTTTTTGCTTTCTTTTTCGATGGCGTTCTTACAGGTCCTTTCATTACTTCCTTTTTAATGCTATACACTACTGCTTCTGAACACCCGATAGCCTTAGCTGTTTCTTTTACTGCCTTACTTACACGCATTTTACTTGAAAAATAATCTAACACCTTCATAATTATTTGGCGTTCCTTACTTCTTAATTTACCAATATATCGTCTCTTCCTAGCTTCCCCTTCCATAACTACAAATATTTACGAAACTATTAAACAAATAACGCAATAACAGCTCATAGATTCCACACAGTTACACACACGACTTCTTTCGAACTAATGCTAGTGCTGCCCCATCTTCTGTGTCAGGCCTGGCGCGAGAATATGCTGAATAGACGAATACCTTTTGTTTGCCCTACTCGATGAAAGAAAGAAGTTACAGCCTTTTGGTTTATTTTAAAAACTTTCTCCAACCCTCGTCAACATTTGTTCTCGCTGGTTCCCTGATGTAAACTCAATAACAAAAAAGTTTCACACTGCGTAACTTTTGCAGTGCACAAATATAAAATTTTCCGAAAATATTCAATTTAAAAATTGTAACACTTAACTGAGTAAACATAGAGAATTCAAAGTGGCCAGGTAGTAGCACTATAGTTTACTCTACCTAAGAATAAATTATAGACGCATTCTAGCAGTTAGTTTGTTAGTTAGTGTGTGATGAGTATAGAAACAGCACATATTGGACTTCTATTGAAAAAAAATGTTTTTTGAAGAAATATGGGCCTATAGAAATGTATAATGACTCTAAAAAGGATATAAACTAATAGAGAAAAAAATTCTGCGTAGGATAATGTGTTCAAACCTGAAATTTATAACAACTGAATATTTATACCATGCTATTAGGAACCTGGCAACACTGCGAAGGTAGAAAAGGACGAAGCTAATGGCAACTTGTATGTGCTAGATAGAGACAGATATATCCCATTTAACTCCATGCTGTCATCTAAGAGTGGAACAAGGTATAGAAGCAGCCTCGTTCCTAGGCCACATACATGTTCCGGCAGAGGCCCTCGTCTCGGAAAATATTCAGGAGCTGCCACCGTGGGACAGTGCATATACGAAGTGTAAACAGTGCAGTGCGCTGGGACGCATATCTCTGGTGTGCCCAGTGAAGATGTGTGTATGTGTGTGTGCGTGGGTGAATACGTGCGTGTATGTGTCTGTAAATAATTTGTAAATATGTACATATGTATATATAACACAGAGACGAAACAGAACTCAAAAAAGACAAAAGAAAACTATTCTCGGTGACCTACAGATGGTCACCGTATGGGTTTTTGTAGATACCAAAAAAAGTGTAAATATGAACAAAGCCAACTGTAAAAAAGATGTTAAATATAGCCTGTAAGCCGGGCCCAATGTACCGGCACCAGGCCAATACTTCTCTAATAAATAACTTGAACTTGAACTTGAACATATACCGCTGAGACTATTAGCTCGGTTTAACTGCATATTGCAAATACCGACCAGTGTAAACTGAGCTGCGATACGAAGTGGGACTTAGAAATTTTCTGCTCTCAGAGTGCGCTCAATCATTTTTTCCATGACTGTACATATGCCACCAATTTTACCATTGTAAAATAGGCGGTATATTTCCCCAATTTATTATGAAAGGAAAAGAACTGGCAAAATGCAGCAGCTCCTGCTCTTTATAATCCAGAAGGGAGCCATCAGTATAAATATAAATCAAGTTGCTGAGTGGGTGTATTGTATTGAGAGCCTTTCAATTCAATTCAGTTCAGTTTAATTTATTCATTCTTAAGGGAGAATGGAATGCTCTTGACAATGTTGAAATGTTTCATATACTTGTATAAGCAACATTTTCTAAGTATCTATATAACCTAGAAAGCTGAAATTTTTATAGTTTGTAGGTTTTATATTCTCATTATGCTGAAATAAGAGTTTTCCAAAAAGTTAGATATTTTTTGAAAAATAATTTCTTTTACTTGCAAAATTTTCCTTCCACATTACAGAGTACATATTAGTTAAATGTTTTTCCAAATGTTAATTATTTTCAGAACTCTGATTTCAGGATAAGTAAAACACCAACATGAAGAACTCACAAAAATTTCAGATCAAAATATTAATTTAATTACCAACTGAGAAAATGTTCCTTATGTGAGGAAAATTTGTACTGGGTGTCGGTTTGGGTGGCTCAGTTGGTTAGACGCTGGCCTACGGATCCCAAGGTCGCGGGTTCAAACCCGGCCCAGGTCGATGGTTTTTAAGTGTGCTTAAAAACGACAGCTCCATGTCAGTAGATTTACTGTCATGTAAAAGAACTCCTGCGGGACAAAATTCCGGCACACCGGCGACGCTGATGTGATCCTGGCAATTGACAGCGTCGTTAAACAACAAAATATTTTAATTTTTTGTGGAAAATGAGTTGTAGAGTTAAAACATCTATTAGATGCTTGCAACAAAGCTTGGTCCATTAGGATCCTCTTCATTTCCCAGTTCCATCTTCCTTTGGCACCTCTGTTGAACCGCATTGCTTGATTTAAGAGGTTGCAAAAATGGTTTTTCTTTTCTTTTTTCCCCTTCCTTTTTTTCTTCCTGAGCCTCTCTTCATCTATTCGCTGCATTCCATTAACAGTACTTGAGCCAGTACCTAAATCATCAACTGCATTACTTCACATTGTAGGTGGCTACAGCATGATGTACTCCAAAAGACAAGGTATTAATCCCTACAAATATATTTTTAGGAATGCGACTTCATATTGCACTGTTGACACAGATGTTCATGTTTTGGGTCTGGTTATGTAGGTAAACATTCTTTTAGGGAATCAGGATGTACTAAGTCCCTAAATGTTGGTTTTATTTTTTCCATTATGGCAAGTGGCAAACTGTGAGGATGTATATTATAGGTATATCCTGTGAACAGCCCTCTGTTATATTTACACAGTCTACACCAAATGATGATTGGGGTTGTCATTTGTTGACAATGTGTGGAAGTAAACTGCCCATACTGATTTTGTCATTTTTTCTACATTTTCTAGATTTTGTCTTACTACAAGACCATAATATTTCCACAGCGTCTCAATTGCAGCATGTGAGTCTATGCCTTCCACCAACAGTCTTTCCATCACTAAGAACTTTTCCCCTCAAAGAAACCTCCAGTTTTCTTAAACGACAACCCATCCTCTTCTGGACATGGCCCTCACATTCCAGTATTTCAATTCTTACATTTTCTCCATATGATTTTATTGCTACAACTTCATTATACCCCATAGTGCCACCATCTTTATTATACTTTTCACATCACTGAAACATTAAGTTTAACTCCTGGAACTTCCATTGCTCTACCAGTGCTAATGTAATTGGTTGTATGAAATTGTATGCAGCCACTCCCATATTTGAATAGTTAACCTACTTCGGGATAGATATCAAGGTAATTCAATGACATAATGAAGAAAAAACTTCATACTTTCATATAAGACAATAAGCCAGAACTTTAATTCTTTTCCTGAACCCTCCCCCCCCCCCCCCCTCTTAACAACACCTATACGTTGTGCATTTGTCCAGTGTTATAAAAAGCTAATACAGGTGTAAATGAATAACACCGCACGAATTTTACTGGTGATAGACGGTTCATAGGCAATCAATTTGAGATAGGAAACCTATGGTCTAAGATTACAAATTACAGAACTGTGCCTTAAAATTGTTTGAGGGTAAGCACGCCACTTATCATGTCCACTGCAGCTGTAACGCATGATGAGAGAACAAGTGGGCGAATTCCGCAGCTTGTCTGTTTAGCGTAATGGACATGGTGCTACAACGCGAAGGTACGCATGTACTAAAGGGGCAGATTCAAATATACATAAGCCCATATTTTTTTTTCCTTCCTCCCTCGCATTCTCCCTTCCTTCCTTCCTTCCTTCCTTCCTTCCTTCCTTCCTTCCTTCCTTCCTTCCTTCCTTTCTTCCTTCCTTCCTTCCTTCCTTCCTTCCTCCCTCCCTTCCTTCCTTCCTTCCTTCCTTCCTTCCTTCCTTCCTTCCTCCCTTCCTTTCTTTCTTGATAACCATATGCTTGATTTAGCTTGATTTATAGGAAGCATTTGTTTCGCGTTGTGATTTTACGTTTAACTAAACTTTTTGTTCCAAGTTTGTTTAACTATTATTTACACTTGCATGATCTAAATAGTGGGTACACACCGAGCACTTCGTATTCACGTAAATGAGACGGTTCAAGCTTAACTAGCAGCTTATAAACAAGTAAATAATTGATAAGCACTTGAAAGAGCTACATGCGATTGGATTGGTATAAGCATAAGTTAAATTAATATTAGTGTTACAATACAATAGGTAGATACAAGCAGAACAGAGGTAAGGAAATAAATAATGATTAAGTGCAGGTTTCATATCTTGGTACCTTATTTAAATCTGATAATAAATTGAACGATACAATAAGAGAAAGAATACAGGCAGGGAATGCTTATTATGCAAATAAAACATTTTCTCTAATGGAATAACAACCAGAAATATTAAACTTAAGTTTATAAACCATTAATAAGGCCAGTAGTAACCTATGGGTCTGAGGTTTGGTGTACCACAATGAACAATGAACGATGTAAAGGCTTTGCGATCTTTCGAGAGAAGAATACTCAGACAAATGTTTGGACCTGTAAATTGTGGTGCACAGAATTAGAGTGAGAAACAATCAGGAAATAAATTATTTAATAGAAGTAAACAATACTATGTGCATTGCATACACCTAATGGTGGTATTTTGTTATTGTAAAGCATAAACACAACATTGCTCTCATAAATGGAAAAGAAAGGGGAAAAAAGGTTTACCCATCTCCGGCTTTGAACTCGTTTGTTCATTCGGTTCACAGTCAGTCGTCATAACTAGACTGCGGATTTATATGCACTACAATTCGTGAAAATATGCATGCAAATATGTTCAAAAAATGAAGAAAATATGCATTAAAACTTGGAAATATACACAGCTTAAAGTATTTTATTTACTCCAAAACGGATAACTTAGTACTGTCCATATATTAGAGGATATACGTGTACCTATATTCACATTAAATTTCATTCTTATTGGTATTGCAACAAATTACAATGTATATCTCCAAATTTTCAGATGTAATTTTTTTCGATTATCAGCTAAAATGTTGTTATACACAGAAAATGTCCTTTCAACTTCACAAGGATTTACTCGACAGTACTTAAACGCTGCATTTCTTTAGGTGTGTAATTTTCAACAGTGTGGGACTCACCTTGTGTATTTCCACTCATGTTTTTAACTGTTTTCAAATCTGGATTTCGTTCCTCGATTTTGTTCATCTTCTCTCTTAGAATTCTCTCCATTGGCCCCAGTAGTTGGTTGTAAGAGGTTGTGACAGTGTTCAACAAATTTACCGCAGTAGTCAGCTGGAGACCACGTTTCTCAAGTTGCGTCATTATTTCTGGAAGTGTCTTGAATTGTGCGCCTATGGACGAAAGTTCACTTTGAATATTTGTCATCTGCTGCCAATATTGCTGAATCAATGCAAGCCGTATCTTCTGGATTCAGCATATGAAGCACCCAACTACAAGCACATAAAGAATTAATTATGAAGAAAACAAGTTTATGCATGGATTTTTTTTTATACTAATCCCTGAAAATTTAGGGTATACATGTTTGCCATCTTAATAGTTTATCATAATTTGATCGAAATCGTTAGAGGCATTTTAGAGTAAACTACCGCAGTTTTTTAGATGTAAACAAATTTTTGGTGTAGAGAATTTTATAACAATCTTCCGTGATACCAAAGTTAATGCTGTAAATATGATTTGATATTTCGGTGACTTTTCGTTTTTGATATACGGTGTAACATAGGTGTATGGACGTTTCTAAAATGCTTGTTTTGTAATTAGGGCACCTTAAAACGTGTATATCTACTAAAATCTTGGTATGGAACCTTGGACGAATGTTATACTTTCTATTCATACAGACATTAAGGTTTGGGGTAGAGAAAGTACATACATTTGTGAATAAATGTTTTTAAACGGTGTAAAAGCGTACCTTCTTTGAAGAAGCTTGACAAAGTATACATTTTCCATCAAATATCAAAGTCTTGTCTACTCATACAGACCTTAAGGTTTGGGGTAGAGAAAGTACATACATTTGTGAATAAATGTTTTTAAACGGTGTAAAAGCGTACCTTCTTTGAAGAAGCTTGACAAAGTATACATTTTCCATCAAATATCAAAGTCTTGTCTACTCATACAGACCTTAAGGTTTGGGGTAGAGAAAGTACATACATTTGTGAATAAATGTTTTTAAACAGTGTAAAAGCGTACTTTCTTTGAAGAAGCTTGACAAAGTATACATTTTCCATCAAATATCAAAGTCTTGTCTACTCATACAGACCTTAAGGTATGGGGTAGAGAAAGTACATACATTTGTGAATAAATGTTTTTAAACAGTGTAAAAGCGTACTTTCTTTGAAGAAGCTTGACAAAGTATACATTTTCCATCAAATATCAAAGTCTTGTCTCCTTCAACCCAGGTTTTCAGAAGCATAGTGCTAGGACTTTCGTTTTTGGGCATCTCGACACAACTCACCAGCCACCACGAACGTAATACACGAACTGAATAAATGCTTGGAAAGCTACTCGTAACCGCTTTAAATCAACTCGATTGTTGAAACGAAATGCTGTCGGCGTGCGATAGTGACAGATAATCTTAACAATGCAGTCAGTGTTCATTGTAGACATTGCCGGCTTAGATAGCGAAAGATTGTGTCGTTAAACTATCGTAGTTTAATGTTTTGCCGAATAAAATATTTATTTCCGCATCAAGTTTGTAAAATATGCAAATATATGCTCTAAAAGTATAAATATGCCATCATGCTACAAATATGCAAAAATATGCACAGTAAAACTCTGCACACTAATTCCAAACAATGAGAAACGCGTTTATCCTTTGTCTGCCTACAATCAAGTCCAAGAAGTAAAACACGCAAATATGCAAAATCCGCACTCTAGTCATAACCGTGCGGCCAAAGCATACGCTTCAGAGCTGTCCTGTATTTCTGTAGCCGCTCTCCATTGCAGTGGCGTGCAGCCACATGTTAAGCCTCCAATTTAAGAGCTTTTGGTAACGCTGCAATTTAGAAATACTTCTTCAGAGAGACAGCAGACAAGCTTTACTAAGTTCCTAATGAGCACTATTTCGATTCCAGTGGATAATATTGGCATATTTCTTTCTGTTTATCATTTATTGGTCGCAATCTCTAATTACTTTGAATACGCATAAATTATTAACTTGATGTCGTAGACCATTGGTTTCCTGTCTCAAACTGATTGTCTATGAACCCTTTATTACCAGAAAAACTCGTGCTGTGTTATTCATTTACACTTGTATATACAGAGTGGAAGGGAAGTCACTAGATACATTCCTTCTAATATGTGCTTCATAGAAGCATTACAAGTAAAAAAGTCTAATAGCATTTTGTACTTTGAACATCCGATTTCGAAAAAAATAAATGATTTCTGTTCCAAATTGGATGCGTAATTCCACAAGAATGTACAAAGGTACCAGTTCGTTGCTTCCAAGATGCGTAGGGCAACTTATTTCTGACATAGTTTCGGTAGTAATTATGGGACATCCCACAGGGTTTCAAAATAATTAATCACTTAAAAGATGTGAAGGAATACTCCGAGCGGCTCTTTCAGACGTGTTACATTGAGGTTGCATTGAGGTTGGTCAGGGAATTGTTCTGGTTTCTAGGCGTAAACAGGTCGGTCACTTGCAGGATGGTGTAGGTAGTGTTTTGGGAGATAACGCTTGTGATTGGCCTACACTCGCACAGTAAGCATGGAAGAGACGTTCACGAGACGCGTGGTAGCAGAAGTGATGTGTGTTTGTTTATGTACTGAACTAGTGAAAGTGACATCCACACAATCTGCTGAGTCGCCAGCTTGTATTCGACAAAACTTAACTATATCCGTAGGAAACTGTCAGAGACAAAAACGTAAGATACAAAATATGTTCCCAATACCGAGATCTACCACTGGTTTTAATTAACGTAATGACTTCCCTTCCACCCGGTATGAATTCTCTGGACTGTTTCTTCGGGGAGATATGAAAAGCTGGACCTACAAAACAGCAACTACTGACCTCGAATCTTTGAGAAAAGGCATTTATCTGGTTGCAGAGCAAATACGCAACAATGAGGGTGTTTTTGCTAGAGTGCGACGTAATTGGTTAAGAAGGTGTGAGGCTTGCAGGTGCGCAAATGGTGGATATTTTTAACAATACCTGTGAAATGGCTGAACCATTTGGTCCCTTGCTTATTGTTTTGCTGCCGTGTTAAAAATATCATTTGGTACACTTTGTAAGAGCCTACAAATGTCTTTTGTTTGTGTTTACAAGTCAGAGAGATGGTTTGGCTCATTAAATTACAGCAGTATAAGCTACAAAACGAATTAAGTTTCAGTTGAACGAAATGATAAACAATATCCTTAGATTGTGAGTTTAGGCTACAGTATGCGTTACTGGAGAATTCAGATGGACTTATTTGTTACGACGTAGCACAGTAGTGTCAATCGTGGCCCCGAGTGGCAATGCCACAGAGAGAGCCAGTCGCTGAGCCCTGGGCATAGAGGGCCAGTCCGTTAGAAACTAGTTCAGTGCAGCTTTCCGTGTAGCGGTTCACCATTTTACAGACACCATTTGCTCCTGTGTTCGCCAGTCCACGGTTCCTTCTCACCGTCCTTATGCTTCTCATTTACCACCCTTTCTTTCTGCTCTCATTCAACAGAAGAATCATATTCGACGTCGATGGCAACGGGAACGCCAACCTTGGCTGCGCCGAAGATTCAATGGCCTGATACGTCGTGTAAAATTGGAGCTTGAGCAACACCGCTTCCAAACCTTTCAACGACATCTAGCCAACATTTCGCCCGGTGATCACATGTTATGGCATACGACCAGACGTATTCTTTGAAAACCCACCGTTGTTCCTGGTCTTCATCACAACAATACCGTAGTGACGTCTACTTCTGACAAATGTGAGATACTGGCTTCTCATTTCGCACAAGCATTTACTCCTCATCCTAGTATTGATGAACCTACCTCGCAATCTCTTCGCAGAGAACTTGTTGCCCTCCAATCGCAACCCACTGCTCCTGTCCGTCTGTCTCTTACCAGTCCTAGGGAGTTATCACATTTCATTTCCCGCCTTCCGAACAAGAAATCTCCCGGACATGATATGGTGCCCAACATCGTCTTAAAGCATCTCACCAAAAGGCCCTGGCTTACCTTTCTTCCATTATGAACTCTGCCTTACGCCTTGGCCATTTTCCCACTTCTTGGAAACTTGCACACATTATTGTCTTTCCTAAATCCAATAAACCCCAGCATTTAACATCAAGTTACCGTCCAATTAGTTTACTACCCACCCTTTCCAAGCTTTTTGAGAAGGTTCTTCATCATCGCTTGTCTAAGTTCAACTTTAGCAACAATATTATCCCTCCCTTTCAGTTTGGCTTTCGACCACATCACTCTGCTACTCACCAACTGCTTCGATTCACTCAAGCTATTGTTCACGGCTTTGAAAATCGACAATATACACCGGCCGTGTTTTTGGATGTCGCCCAGGCGTTTGATAAAGTGTGGTACGATGGCCTGATGCTCAAACTCTTTCGTATAGGCCTTCCCAAATACTTACTGGATATTGTTTCTAGTTATCTTATGAATCGACAATTCCTGGTCCGTATAGGTGGCACCTGCTCCTCACCGAAATCCATTCAGGCTGGTGTCCCCCAGGGCTCCATCTTGTCTCCACTTCTGTTCAGTGTCTTCACTTCAGATCTTCCGAACTTCGAGCATACCGAAGTGACGTTATATGCCGACGACACCGTTCTCTACTACTCCCATCCAGATCTTCCTACTGCCATTGCCGCCTTACAGGAATCCTTAACCTCTCTTACTCACTGGTGTTCTACCTGGCACCTTTCTCTGAATCCTCACAAGACAGAGGCAAAAATTTTCTCTCTTCGTAAAGTTCGTACACCCCCATGCTTGAGTATCCATAACATCTCTATTCCCTGGTTACCTTCTACTGTTCCAGTGAAGTACCTTGGGGTACTCTTCGACACCACCCTTACTTGGCGCCCACATGTCAATCGTACTATTAACCTTGGCTCAGCCCGGCTTTCTCAGCTGTATCCACTACTCAATAGACGTACCTCACTTGGACTTGATTCCTGTCTCTTGCTCTACCGTTCCCTTATTCGTCCTATTCTCACCTATGCTGCTCCTATCTGGGGTGGTGCTTGTAAATCCCACCTACATCGTTTGCAAGTAATTCAGAACAAGGTGACGCGACTCGCTACAAATGCTCCCTGGTTTGACCGCAACCAACAGCTTCATCAAGAACTAGGACTTCTCCCTGTACCACAGTTCATACGCCAGACAGCCCACCGTTTCTTCATCCGCCTACAAGAGGTTCCTGGAGCTGTGGAATACCATCTCGGTGTCAGAACACGCCGACCAACCCGTCTCCGCAAACGTCTGCCTCAAGACATACTACTCAGTTCGACCTCAAGCTCCGAAGACTCAGACTTTTAGTCTTCACAAACTCTTCCACTGCACATTTGCCTTGTCTGTGATATATTGTGTTACTACCTCCTTTGTGAGAAAGACTGTAATTATGTTCAAGGAGCTACACTGATGTAGCCAACCTCAACGCCTATATAGTGTTCTTAGCTTTATATATGTTGTTCTCCCAGATCTGTAAAGCATTGTTGCTGATCGATCTTTAGAAAAAAAAAAAAAAAAAAACAACTTTCCGTGTGATGCAGGCAGAGCAATGGCTGCGTCCGAGAGCACAGACATGAGTCATTTGGATTCGCACGTTTCAAATGGGAAAACAATTCCTCTGCAAAGTTGTGGTAGTAGTATTCAGTACCTAATATGCAACCAGTATCTTGCATTAAAAACTATAACATACAAAGTCATTATGAACATAGATAAAGTAAATAATTCAGCAGTTAAGCTGAAGCTGATAGAAGTACAGTGTGAGTCGCCTTCATGAGAAATTTGACAATTCATGCTCAGACGCACTGATCGAATTCTACCGGAAACTTCACAATAGGCGTTTTCCAAATTTGATTCCCAACGCAGCAAAAAGTATGGCAATGTCTGGCAGTACCTACCTTTGTGAACAGGGTTTCTCTATAATGCAGCTCCTGAAAACTCGTTACAGAAACAGACTCTCGGATAGCAATTTGGCATCCAGTCTTAGAATCTGTCTTTGTAAGCCAAATTTTGAAAAGTGTGTGAATTGAAAAATATGCCAAGTGACTGATCCTACAAATGTGTAACATGTGGTATTTTACTTAGGTTTTCAGTAAGATTGTCTTGAATTCATTATGCAAACACTTAACACTAAAATACGCATCTTTAAGGACAGTAGTTTTCAAACAACTTGCATGTGGTCATTTCCATTAATTTTGGAGGAAATCGCCAACCCCTGTTACTAATAATGTTTCGTGTTATTTCACTTATTTGAAGATAATACAAGTAAATATTCTGTTATTATGCTTAATCAAAATAGCTAAGGATATTCATTTAAGGTATAACAGGATTTGAAAGCTGCTATTTACTTTTTATATAAATATAGATTATATCTGATACAAGTTCGTATTAAAAGCACTATTATTAATACTGTGTAATTATTCTCTTATTTATTCATTCATTAAAAATAGATTGACATTTTTACATCTGGGATTGAAAAGTAATAACATCTATCTTTAAGAGGCATGTAAGTGCGTAAGTGGTGTACTTGACAGTTTGAGAATGATAACCCAAGGTCTTGGGTAGGTTTAATAGTAACTATAATTCAGCCTAATCATCAGAAGGTTGCAATTATTTTAATCAACTTTAATAACTACGTCAAGTAGTTTTGTATTTACGCGTGCGTGAGATGTACTGTTCCCCTTCGCAGATCCAACTTGCATCTGTGCTATGTATCCTTCCTTGTAGGCAATTCTGAAGGAAAAAAGTTCATAAGGTGTACGCACTCCAAGAAAAGTTTTATTCGTGGACGCGACCAACTTGCAAGTAAACAGGTGTCAATTGATAAAGCTTCTAGTGTTGATATGTATTACGTCATGTTTTGCCTGCTGCATGTAGCTGTTGCAGTTGAGCCCCGAAGTACCTGTGACCATGACTCCACGTCGTAGCAGACACAGCATGGTATGTCTACACTATGTATGTTTACACTCATGAGTTGCGCCACAGCAGTAGTAGTAGTGATGCATGTTTGTTTATGCACTGACCTAATGAACATGACACCCACACAATCCGCAGCGTTGCCAGTTTGTATGTCTCTTGTATTCGACAAAACCAAAATATCTCCGTAGGAAATGGTCAGAAACAGAAACATAAGGTATAAAATGTGTTCCAAATACCTAGATCTATCACTGGTTTAAATTAAGGTAATGACGTCCCTTCTATCCTGTAATATAAAATGTCAAAACATAATTACTTAAAATTATACATGTACATTAAACTTTTAAATAGTTAAAATTAATTCATTAATGCAAGAGCTCATCAATTGTGTAATAGCATTTACCAATTACAATTTTTAAAGATATTTCTTGAAACTGTGAATTAATTTTATATTAAAATAATTTTATATATTTTATTTTGGTAGGCTCTCTGTTGAAAAATGTAATACCTCTATAACAAAAGCTATTTTCAAACTATTTTTTTATTATATGGCCTTATTTGTAATTTTGCTGTTTCTCTTGTATTATAATGAATCTCAGAATTTATGGTAAAATCTTTTAGGTGTGTTAGCATTTGTACAATTGTTTCACATAAATACATGTAGGGTAATGGCAAAATGTTTAATTCCTGAAGTATGGTTTGCAGCTAACAATAGAAGGTACACTGAGCATAACTCTAATCACCTTTTCTTGTAATTTGAATATTTTAGTTGCTTTTTTACTATTCCATATGAAATTTGTGAGTGAAATCTGGAGAAACGTATGACATTAAATGCTCTTTTCATCCTTCCTCCCTTCTTCCCTTCCTCCCTTCCTTCCTCCCTCCCATTTAATTTTCTAAGTAGAATCTTGTGATTGACAAGATGTAAAAGAATTCCTGGACAATGTTCTTAACCATCTAAATTGTTATAGATATTATCACAAAAGTCAGGCATCGGCAAACATGTACTCAATGAGGCCTCACAACTATGACGTGTCAGGGGCAGCGCTTATTCTGTTTCCCCCTCCCTTGCAGCCTTAACTGGCACTGCATACACACCGATCATGGGCGAACTGTCCTGTCGTATTTACCTGCACTTCTAAACATGTCTGTCAAACTATAATTTAATACTAAGACTTAAAGATAAATTTCTTTATTTATAACTATGAAGGACATTAGTTTATTTAACTTAAAGTCTTAGTATATTCATAGAACTAGAGTGCATCTAATTATTTCTGGTCTATTAAATTTGATATCTAGAATAGCACTTTGATGATTTCTTCTCTCATCATGTAAGGAACGTAAGGTGTTTGTTCTGCTCTAAAGTTCAAAAAGGCTCTCATCAATGGAACATCAAGCAGCATTATGATACATGTCATAAAGGTCACCATACAATTATAGGCAAGCATGTATTCATAAATTTACACCACGATTTAAAGTAGCATACCACTGATGTAGTGCCCTTTATTCATTTTTTTTTCAGGTTCAGATCGGACTAACCAACTGCAACAGCTCAAAGAGCAATATTCAGGTAATACACCTAATATTAATTCAAATATAACTGATAGACAACTTCACGCCAGCTATACTGTTGCCTTGGAGATTTCTCAGTCACTGAAGTGTTTTAGTGATGGAGATTTCATATAAAATGTGAGAGTAAAGTTGCCAACATAATTTGCCCTGAACAATATATTTTTAGTAATATTGCATTATCACCATGAAGCATACAGAGAAGGATACATAAAATAGCAGAAATAACCGAAAAAAGACTACAAATCGAGGTCCATGAATTTATAGCCGTTTCTCTCGCGTTGGATGAAAGCACTGACAACGTTGACACAGCACAATTGGTAATTTTCACTCGTGGAGTTACCAGCAACCTCTCGATACAAGAATACATGCTTGAAGTCATTCCACTTAGGGAACATACAACAGGGACAGAATTATTTCAAGCATTTAAGAAATGTGTAGAAGAAAAGAAACTGAATCTAAAACCTCTTGTATCACGATTAACAGATGATAATTTGCGTGCTATCCTGAGGGTGGCTACTTGTGATATATTACTAGATTTTCATGGTACATTGCAAATAGAAGTCAATTGAAATATATTGCTCAAATATCTAGGCCTACCTAAAGTATCATAGACCAAAATAGCTGGGTTCAAGCATGTGTACTATTCCTTATTGTACTCTGTAACAAGCGAGTCCACCACTGACTCTGAACGAAGGTCAATGCCATCCCTTGTTCTACATTACGTCATGCACATTGCGGGTTGCATGTTGAGACGTCATACTGATAGCTCATTGAGTTCATGTTTGCCGATGCCTGACAAAAGTGGATTAAATCTTGTAGCAGTGGATTTGCCCTTTGAAAACCATGTTGACATAGAGGAAGAAGGTTTATAATTCTGTTGCATATAATTTTTCTTGTGCCTTTGAAAATGCAGGTAAGAGACAAATTTGCCTATAGTTATTCTGTTTCAGGTTTTAGTTCCTTTTTAAATAATTGTTTTACTTTTGCCAGATTAAGGCTTTCTTCCAAACAACCTTCCATTATAGATAGATTTATTATATACCATAATGGTTTTATTAAGTAATTTGAACATGCTTTTATCAGGAAGTTGGAGCAACATATTAACTCCTCTTCTGTTGCAGGTAAAAAGAAAATAGGATACGATTTTTTTATCTCTAATATAGATTTATGTGTATGCACTAAAGATTTATTAAAGATTTTTATACTTCTGCAAAATAGTTATTGAAGATTTCTGCTGTTTCAGTATGGTCTTATCCTTTAGTTATAATTTGGATACTCAAACCTTTGCATCTGCATTTCTTGTTTAATAATATTCCATGTAGTTTTTGATTTGTTTGTTGAATTCACTATTTGTTTAATCATTACAAAGTCATTTTGAATTTATAAAAATTTTGTCATATATTTGTCTTTTATTTTAAAAAATATAGTCTAAACAATTCAGGTATTTTTGTTTCTTTTATTAGTTTACTGAAGAAATGCAGTCTTTTATTAGATTTACGAATAGGTAGCCTTTGTCATCCATTGAACACTATGTTATTCAAAATAACCTTTTTTTATTATCAAAGCAAAGTTGACATAATGGTTTTATATATTTACAAGACTAACAATACCTGCATCAGAGAGAAAACCTTTCCCCAATCTTCTTTAGCAAGTAAAGATAATGTAAATTTCCAGCACTCATGTCATTTATATATGTATATTTTGATTCCCTATTTTATTTACTTTAGCTAACTTGTTTGTTATGTGCAGGAAATTAGTTGGTCTATTGCAATCTGACTCGGGTTTGACACCCAAGTAGTAACCCTATTAGAATTTGTAAGGCTATAATTTTATTTAGGTTCCATACATTTTATTATATCATCTATTTCTTTAATGTTTATAATTTTGAACTGATCAGAATTGGGATATATTCTTCACCACTCTGTCCTCTATGTGATCTGCAAGAGGAAATGGACCAAGACCAGGCTCAAATAAGCCCGGCCACTTCTAGCACCCCATCCATCAGTGAAAAATATTGGAGAGCAAGAGGATTAATGACTTCATTGTCAGAAACCCAGCATTAGCTAACAACAACAATTTTGAACTGAGTAGTAGAATCAGTAGCTTTGAGTGGAAGTAAAAATTTGGAGTGATGTTATATATGGATCAATTGAGCATCAAAATTGTTTATATATTTCCCCACTTGTTTATAAAATGAAAAGAATTGGCAAAATACACGTGCTGCTGCTGCTCCTTCTTCATAATACAGAAGGGTCATTAGTATAGATATGAATCCAGTTGTTGCATGCGTACATTATAGTGAGGATTGAACAATTTAACACAATTTTTATTCAGTGGTGTAGCGTCAATGGATGAGGGTGATGTGTTGCATACCCTGCCAGTTTTCCTTAGTTAAATTTTCCTATTATCTATATAATCCAATTGGCATAATGCTTACTGAAGAGTATGTTTCAAACAATCTACTATGAGAGGTAGAACTGGAACTTAAAAATTCAATGCCACAACTGGGATTTGAACCACAGACCTTCCGCTTACCGGGCGGCTGCTCTAACCACTGAGCTATTGTGACAAACTGCCAGAATGGCAGTAAGCGGAAGGTTTGTGGTTCAAATCCCAGTTGCGGCATTGAATTTTTAAGTTCCAGTTCTACCTCTCAAACTTTGCCCACACACGGCTTGTGTGTTTAAAAAACACCAACAGTAAGTTTCTTGGCATAAATAAATAATAATCTACTATGAATTAGAATTGTTAGCGTATAACACCAAGCATTGAAACAGAACGGCTGGTGCCTGTGCTTGCCTCATGCCAGTCATGTCAAACGATGTGTGCGCGCTGTGGATGCAACACACAAAGGTTCATCTCACTTGTTAATGTTAATAAGGATTAAAGCTAAGTTTTCCACTATTTTGCTTGGCAGTGAAGGTTAATTTCATATCTTTAACTTCTTCTGTACATTTAGAGTGCAAGCAACATTTTGAATTTTAATGTGTGTGAATGTGTAAGAGAAAATATACTAGGAAACTGAAGGCAGGGTATACACACTGCCCATCTGCTTCTGTGAGGTTCACTACCTGTTGTAGAAAGAATGCTGCATTTCCTGGAAACCTGCTGCCTTGAATATGGAATCTGAGTGCTTGTAATCAACAAACTGGGAATGCAGAAAAAAAATAGTGGGAGTGATTCTTGTGTAACTTTAATATTTACGAGTTGGTGAATTATAAAGTTCTTTAAAAAGTACACAAATTGTGAAAAATTATTTTTAAAAGTTAATAATTTGTATTTAATAAACCAAAGCACTATAAACTTTTCTGTTCCCAACATTCTTTTGAGCATACTTGTCTATAACAGAATAATATTTAAAATTATCAGAATTTTGAAATCTTCATTGTGCGGAGCATTTTAGGTACGCTGCTAGAACAATAGCTAGAAAAGATAATAAATTTAAAGATGTTGAAGATATTAAAATGAAAATTTGAATATAAATTATTCCTTCTATGTATTATGTCTGATATGAGTTTGAACAACACTCGCTAATAATTGTAGAATTTAGAAATGTCATCTATGTGTGCCCTTAACACGAATTCAAAGTGCATACCCAACTCCACATACCACACTACGCCACTGTGTTTAATAAATACGTCATTAAGATGAAGTCTACAGACAACCATAATTTCATTAATAGGACTATAGCAAGATGGAAGATTTTCTGTTTCAGATGGATAGTCTTAAAACATTTTTCAGAATTCTGACTGTCTGTATAAATCCAATCTATGTTTTCCTAACATGTGTAGAATTTTGGTAGCTACACCATTTCTTACAATTTGGTAGTCTTATTAATTTCTCATAAGTTGAAAGGACTTGAATTTGAAGCTTTGTTGGATGTAACAGTTAATAAAGCTTCAGTTGGAGTACAAAATTGAAATTGAGTTCTATTTATGGATGCTCTTTAACACCTATGTTTCTCAGCATCCTGTTCTCTGTTGGGCCTGAAAGACCACTTAATTTTGCTCAGAGGCTTCTTTATCAGGCTTAAGGTTGTTTTACATACCATAAACACATGACAGCAGAACACTGGCTTTACTTCCCTTCTGAACAAAACCATACTAAGGGCTTTTATGCCCGAAAAAATCCAACACCCTCCACTGGATTCTAACCCAATTGGAGTAAGTGTAATGGCACCAGTTATTAATCATAATGATTTTGAGTACTTTCCAGATTTTTTCTGATTGGAGATGATGAAGTTATGAGCACTTTGCTACAATATCTTAAAATGGGTTTAATATATACTATGAAAAGTAGGACATTGGACAAAAAAGTAGAACACTTGTATCTCACCAATTAAATTAAAATAGAATTATGTTACAACTGTTTGTTTAATTTCATGGCAGAACACCCTTCTTTTACAAACAGTTCTGTGAAGATCAGAATTTTTCCAAAAGTAGAGGCTTCTTTAATAGATATTTATGAAAGTTATTACAAAAATATTGCCTAAAATTTTACTGCAACATGAGGAGACCCTTCGCAGATTCTATTTTAACTTTGTTTCATTTATCTCTCCATTGTGATGATATGAGTGAAAATATTCTCTCTACATTGGCATTATGTCCTGGTATAGTAAAATAGTTTTCTATTTTGAGAAGCTCTGAATGACAGTCTACAGATTTGCTTTTTTGAAATACTGGGCCCTAATGACCTAGTTGTTGATGGACCCTTAAACACTACAGACTCACTCACTGTGAAATACTTTCACTACTTCTCATTGAAACTTAATATATCAAGCCCAAGATTGCCATTTACAAACTTTTTAAAATTATATTCTGTGTTAGAAAATTCAAATTCTTCAGTTTTGAAACCCCCTAAAAAGGAGGACATTTACTCATTTTCTAAAAATCCACCCAAACACTGAACAAATCTATGTAAAAGAGAACATGTCCGGATTAATCAGGACGTCTGGTCAATCTATTCTTCCCATAATTTTCGCCAAATTATAAGTTAGTGAAATGGGTCTATAGTTATGCATGTTTTCTACTGATTTATTTGGTTTTAAACTAACCTGAAATAACATATGTCATCCCCACTGACCAAAGGAGGGAAAATTGATGATCGATATCATGATCTCCCATGTAAGTCTGAAGAACTTGTTGACCACTTTCACGCGTGGTCCTCCAGACACACTGGAGGTTAAGTAAAATGTTTTAACTACCAACTTTTAAAAATGTGGTGTCCCCAAAAAACAGTTGAAAACTGTTCATGAAAATACTTCTCAAAACTTGCAAATATTGAAGCATTTCCTACAACCGTTGAAGAAAATTTCCAATCAATTAATATGGAAAGCAAAAAATATAATTTTCTCCTTTGGGAAATCAGGAACCTAGGACTGCTACAGTAACTGAGAAGGCCCTTCAGTAACCTCAAAAACTGGCAGAAGAGGCCCTGGTTTGCTGCTGCCTTGTAGCATAGGGAGTTGGTTCTCCAAAGGCTAGGGGAGTAAACCCTAAATAAATCAAGCAGGCCTGGAGGTCTTAAGGAGATAGCCCCTTTACCAGACTAGCTCAGCATTTGGCTAATAACCTACCTGAGTGAACATCAATTATTCACAGTACAGAAGGAAGAACCAGACAGACTACACAAAGACGACTTGGAATGAAAAGGAAAATGAGATTAGGGATGTGGAATATAACTTCCATGACTGGCAAAGAAGTTGAAATAGCAGAGGAGATGGTAACTTACAAGTTAGAAATATTGGGAGTGAGTGAGACAAAAGAGAAAGGTAATGGAGTACTACTAGAGAGAGCGTACACACTAAGATATGCAGGAGTAGATAAGCGCTCTAGAGCCAAGGAGCGGGTAGGAATAATAGTATCAAAAGTTATGGAAACAAAAGTGAAACAGTGGAAAGCAATCAATTCAATTCAAGAATGATAAGAATAAATTTAGCGCTGAGAGTCTGTCCATATTCCAGATATACGCTCCAACAGAAGATAAAAATGAAATAGATAAGGAAATCTTCTATTCAAAAATGCAAGAGGAAACAGATAAACCAAGACAGGAAAGTTTTCTGAAACTGACACAAATAACAAGGAATATCTCCGAAATGGGTCACTGTACAAAAAAATTTATTCAGACATAAATTGTGTGTTTTAATGAGATCTATATTTTTTGCATATTAACAATTTGTCTATCTCTTACAGTTCATGAGTTATTCAAAAGTCATCCAGAGTAAACAGGACTACATAGGTTACAACCAGAAAATTCAAAATATACATTTCATTTGTCATAAAAATATCTTAAACATATAACATTTTATTCAAAATCATTAGAGCCATTTTCAAGAAAATCAAAATTCTTGAAAAATTTTCCATATAAAGGGCAGTTTGGTTGGGGCTATTTTCTTCAAAATCTTCATGTTGGATCCTGAAAGACATCAAACTTAAATACCAACTTTGGTTTTTAACTGACTTTTCGCTTTTGAGTTATGCTGTCCACAGATTGGCACACACACACACACACACACACACACACATACACACACACATACACAGACACACACACACAGACACACGCACACACACACGCACACACACACACACATACACACACACGCGCGCGCAAAGACCTTTTTCTAAAAATGCATATATTTGCGGTGAAATCTTGACATCAAAGTTTTGGGTGGAATACAATACTTCCTTCTACTTACCAGTAGAGAAAGTAAAAAGGCAGCAGGATGGGATAAAATAGCACGAGAAATTATAAAATACACAGAATTACAGAGCAATCTGCCTCTTGTCAGTTCCTCTTAAATTATACTCAAGAATAATTGAGAGAAAATTAAGAGTTGAAGTGGAAGAAAAACTGGAGGAAGAACAAAGTGCACTTAGGGAGAATAGGCAGACACAAAATCACATATTTGTAATAAGGCAGATAATGGATCTAAGATTGTGTAGAGGAAGGAAGATGTATGTGGTCTTTGTAGACTTAAAGGCTGCCTTCGATACAGTACAGAGACAAGAAATTTGGAAAGCACTAATGGAATTGGAGGTGGATAAGAAATTAGAGTAATTATGAGCTTGTCTGAGAAGGTAGTGGGAATGGTAAGAATATCAGGAAGTTTATCAGAAGAGTTTGAAATCATAAGGGGAATAAAATAGGGAGATAGCCTGAGCCCATTGTTATTTATTATATTTATGAAACAGATAATCATACACAGCAAAAGGAGAATGAGTAAGCTGAGAGTAGGATACTGGAACATGAGACCAGTAGGTGGACAAGTATTAATATATGCAGATGATATAGCAGTAATGGCGGAAAGTGAGGAGAGACTACAACAAGCAGTAACGGAATGTGCTAGCTCATTAGAAGAAAGAGGGATGAAAATAAATGTTAAAAAAAAAAAAAAGCAAAGTGACGACAATAAGTACAGAAGAGGTTGAGACAGAAATATACATACAATGGAAGGGAGAGAAATTAGAAACTGTAAGAAGCTATGAATACCTAGGTGCTATATTAACAAAAGAGGGAAGAATAGGTCAAGAAATAAATAATAGGATCAAGAAAGCTATGAATATATATTATCAAATATATAATACCATAATCGGAAAGAGTGAATTAAATCAACGAATGAAGATGAGGGTATACACAGCATTATACCAGTCAATTTTAATATATGCAAGTGAAAGCTGGGCAATCCTAGGTAAACATGCAAGTGGAATAGGTGCGGCCCAAATGAGATATTTAAGGAGAATAGTTGGATTTACCAGGAGAGACCAAGTCAGGAATAATACTATAAGAGAAAGTTTAAAACAAGAAAGTATAATAGAGACAATGGAGAGGAATCAACTAAGATGGCTTGGGCACATATTAAGAATGATTGAAGAAAGGATACCAAGAAGGATATATGAGACAAGGACAGAGAGAAGGAGTGTAGGAAGACCAAAACTTGAATGGAGAAAGTATGTGGAAAAAGTGGCAGCCAGTCAGGCTAAGACACTGAGGGAAGTACATAGAATTGCACAGGACAGGAATGAATTCAGGAAGTGGCTGAAGAAACCAGACACTTAAAGGCATAAGGGATAGAGAAAGAACAACAAGAAGAAGAACAAGAAGAACAAGAAGAAGAACAAGAAGAAGAACAAGAAGAAGAACAAGAAGAACAAGAAGAAGAACAAGAAGAAGAACAAGAAGAAGAACAAGAAGAACAAGAAGAAGAACAAGAAGAAGAACAAGAAGAACAAGAAGAAGAACAAGAAGAAGAACAAGAAGAAGAACAAGAAGAAGAACAAGAAGAAGAACAAGAAGAAGAACAAGAAGAAGAACAAGAAGAAGAACAAGAAGAAGAACAAGAAGAACAAGAAGAAGAACAAGAAGAAGAACAAGAAGAAGAACAAGAAGAACAAGAAGAAGAACAAGAAGAAGAACAAGAAGAAGAACAAGAAGAAGAACAAGAAGAACAAGAAGAAGAACAAGAAGAACAAGAAGAAGAACAAGAAGAAGAACAAGAAGAACAAGAAGAAGAACAAGAAGAAGAACAAGAAGAAGAACAAGAAGAAGAAAAAGAAGAAGAACAAGAAGAACAAGAAGAAGAACAAGAAGAACAAGAAGAAGAACAAGAAGAAGAACAAGAAGAAGAACAAGAAGAACAAGAAGAAGAACAAGAAGAAGAACAAGAAGAAGAACAAGAAGAAGAACAAGAAGAAGAACAAGAAGAAGAACAAGAAGAAGAACAAGAAGAAGAACAAGAAGAACAAGAAGAAGAACAAGAAGAAGAACAAGAAGAAGAACAAGAAGAACAAGAAGAACAAGAAGAAGAACAAGAAGAAGAACAAGAAGAAGAACAAGAACAAGAAGAAGAACAAGAAGAGAAATGCAGGCATATGTCTGTGAGTAGTTATGAATCATTCAAAATTATTTCATCAGCATAATGATTACTGCATTTTAATGCTATGGTGTTGACATATTTTAGTTTCATGTACATAACTGTTGTCTTTAACTCATAAAAAAGAATGTCAGTTTAAATAAAATGATAATTATTATTAAAGGTGCAGAGTACTAATAATTTAAAGCAAAATAATTATTTGTAATTTTTCCTATGAGGCACATATATAATATTGCCCAAAGAGAAATTTGAAACTAAATTTATGAATGAGACATGTAAATGATGACATACTATGCATGAAACTAATGAACAGCAGCATGAACTAAGAACCCCAACAGCCTCCAGAGGCACGAAGTAATAAACAGTTGAGTACAAACAATGCAAGCCATACTGCACAATTGAACCATGCAGAACTAATTGCTAATTGGAGAGACAGTCCTGTGTTGATGAATCCTCCTCGTACTCTGTCGTTCTCCTCATAAGGACCATAATAATATAGATACTCCTTCTTTATAAAGGGCCTTCTTTTGGGCTCCAAATAATCCATAAAATCATAAATGCCACCACAAGGCAGTCTGCCATATATTGCAGCAGAGAGCATCCCAGTAGCATCCATGTTCTTTGAAAGGGTTTTTCTGTACTGGCCACAAGTGCTGTAATAACCATCAACCAACATTATGGCATTTACAAACAGTAGAGTTCCAATTCCTATGGTCAAGATAACAATCACAGTCCTACAGATACATCCTGGCTCTTCTACAGTCTCTTTTAGGACAGCCACTTCTCCATTCCTATAAAAAATGTGTTCCATTTATTACAGCAATATTATAAAACTGTTTCAGTGGATACATTTGATCATTATTAAAAAGTATTAAGTTTATAATTTTTATTCTAGAAGAAGTTGCATGTTGCATTTGTAACACCCAAAGCAGTATGCAATATATTTCTGTACCATGAAACTTTTAACACACTATACGAGCTTCAAATTGATATTTATTAAAAGGTACCCATTCAAAAACAATTTCTCACAGTAATCACACATTAAAAGGCTGTGATGCTAGCATATCAATGAGTTACTTAAAGCAGTAATTTTCAGTTTTAAATATCCTAGGAGTAACACAAAAATGGTTAGCAGTATAGCTATATTAATTGTATAGGTAATATTCTTCATATATGAGATGGAATTTCTTCCAGCAGTTTACTTCATATGATAATATTTTACAGTGGTTCTTTATATCCACCTCCTTGACCCTTTACAGGTACACATGCAATAAGAGCATTTCATTACACAGTGTTTATAACAGACCAAAGACTAACAAATTTTGTGCCACTTAATACACTTAATAGTTAATTAGTCCTTCTGACTTGCACATTTAAATACATATTGGGTCAGAAGTTGGTTGATAATGAAAGCACATGTTTTTAAAAGGTGTGCTAGTAAGCAAATTTAGTAAGTGATGTTTTAAGTGTTACTACTGAATAATTACAAAATGAATGTATTAAATAACATCACTGTAAACATTTTCCACATTTTCTACATTTAAACACATATTTGAAAGTTATTACTTATTTGACTGTTATATTGAGAGATATCCTATATAACAAGATCTTTCTTGGCTGGATTTCAGATCCTTTAATTCCCATTCATTCAGCATTTTAATGATGGCATTTTGTCCCAATAAGTATTTTGTACTTTTCAAATGGTGACAGCATTTTTCCACATTAATGTAGGTTGCGTGTTAGTTCTTGACAAATGACCTTGAGCAGAAGTCCAGTGAGCTGACCTACCCTTAATAAACAGGTCAGCAAATGTTTATGCTGCGATAACAGACACCTCTGTTTTCCTATGTTGCATTTGTGTATGCACTCGACTGCAAGTTTTGTGCGGTACAGATGTATGCATGCAAGTATTTTAATGAATGCTAGTTAGTTGCGTAGTTACGTGTTAGTTACTAACATGACAATACCTCCTACAGTGTCAAAAATAAAAGGAAAAGCTCTGCATAGTCAAAGTTGTGAGATCATTGCCAAAGTTTATGAATATCTGAAGGAAGAAGCCAAACATAAATATCGATTTTCTCCAATGTATTTTAAAGAAATTCAGAAGGTGCAAGAAAGAGTTGCTGCAGCCACCAAGATATCACAAAGCTCAGTTCACAGAATTGTGGGAGACTTTCATAAAGAAATGAACACTGAAAAGTATATCAAGTGGCTTTGTATAATGTTAATTCCAAATTTACCTCCTAACTCTGTTTTAGTAATTGACAATGCATCCTACCATAATGCACAGTTAGACAAACCTCCAACATCAAATTCTTTAAAAAAACATATGCAGTCCTGGCTGCAAAATCACATTTCATTTGATGACCACAGCACGAAGACAGGTTTGCATAACGTAGTCTTAGCCAATAAGCCAGCTCAGAAGAAATATTTTATTGATCAAAACTTGTACGAACATAACCACACAACTTTAAGACTTCCACCGTACCACCCAGATTTGGATCCCATTGAGTTAGTATGGGGAGACGTAAAGCAATGGGTAGCTGCTAGAAATGTAACATTTAAATTGAAAGATGTTGAAAACCTCTGCAGGCAGAGATTTGAAGAAATTGAACAAATAGAATGGGAAAAGGCATGCCGTCATGTCCAAGAAATTGAGCAAGAATACTGGGATAAAGACGTCATAGTGGAAGAAAGGATTGAGCAAGATAATGGAATGGAAAGCAGCGATGAAAATAACAAAAATAACAGCAATTCAGACGAGGGAGAAATGTCAGAAATAGAAGAAATGCAAGAAAGTTAAGTGGAAACAGTTATAGAGGTATAGTGTGGCTGATATTACTGGAAGTGTGATAAATTGATTTGTAGTGTACTACTTCAGCTCAGAAGCATGTGCGTAAAGGCACGTCATCTCACTGCAGACTGTACCTCCTCTCTCTCTCTCTAGCTGCCAGTGTTCCTGCAAAAGGTGAGTAGTGACTCGCATTCAACCTTTCATATAAAATTTTCATTCATCAAGAACTAATGCGCGACCTATACCATAGACCTGACAGTACCTAAAGTAGAAAATTGTACATTTTGCTCATAGTTTATTTGAATATTTATCTATTTTATTGATCTCTTGAATATACACATGACAAAGCTGATATTTCTATAGGTACTGAAATCTAATGCTAAATAAAAACTTTATGAGATTACATAACCGCAGAAATCAAAGTATCAAAAATTTAAGCATTTATCAAGTTTAAAAACAAATGCTCCAAAATAACTGTTTGTAGTCCTTAAAATTACTTTGATCACACTTAAGATGGAGGAATAACACAATATGGAATTGCAGATTCAAACAATATGATTTTACATTCATCCCTTGCCCACATTCCTTAATGAAAACTTCTCTAAGTAGCATTAACTGCTGGAATACATACACCCTTCAATTTGTAGAGTTTGAAAATTCTGGAATGAAGTAGTATTGATACAAAGGTTAATAGTACCTAACTATCATATACTACCTTCGTGGCAACCTTGTATTACGCTGGTGTGTCTTTCTTTTGGCAATGATCACTCTGTATCCATGATAGACAGCCATGACGATAGCCATAAGAAATGCTGGTATAGAGCCTAATGTTGTGAAGAGACACAGAGAACTGCTTCCTCCATTAAAGCTTTTGTATTGGTCAGTTCCATATAATATACATCCACACCGTGTACTAACACAATTATCCAGTATTTCTTGCCAGTAGTTCCATGGCACTGCAGTGCAAATAATTGTCACGACAGATAGACATGCACCTACAATGTACAGCACCAGCACTTGGTTCTCTCTCTGAAGTTTTTCCATATTTCTATGAACAATGAAGTGGACAGAAATATACTAAGTACCTATGGTAATATAGGATTTTAAATGTAAAAGTCTGGGACACTTTATTCAAAAGCATTTAGAGGCTCTATGGCATAGTCCTGTAAACAAATACTGAAACTTCAGGTTTAGTTTTAGTATTTTCTATGGAAAAAAACTGAAATATATATATTTCAGTTTTTTTCCATTGAAAATACTAAAAATAAACCTATAATATATATAGGGTAAACATGCCTAATTCCATAATACAAAGTTTAGTTTCCTGCTTTTATTGTGCAATAGTTAGTAGTTATGAAGTATCCAACAGACAGCTGAACAGTTCTACTTTCCTTTCTCAGCAACTGCTGAGAAAGGCAATGCTATGGAATATGTAGTTCAATGATGCTGCTGAAATGATCAAGATTTTGTGAGCATTGGATTCCCTGCCGAAACAAAATTTTCAATTAATTTCAAACAATTATTGGAAATAAATATAAAGGCAATAATGTTAATAATGGTTTGTATTTTGTAACGTAGATGAGAATCAACAGAATCAATGCGCATACGTCATCATTGTTTTTGAAATCAGAAAATTAGGATGAATTAGGATACCACTATCATGGATGTCGGAATCCTATCATGCATTTAGGGGCCATCGTCACAAACTTTATTTCTACAATTTTTTAGTGTACTTATACAAGTTTTTAATTCTCAATAAGGTGAAATATGCTCTAGAACATTCTAAATGTGTTCTTGAATCATTTCTTAAATGACTTTTGTCCATTTATGACCATTACACAATACTTATTCAAAACTGTCATGGAATTACACAACCTTACCCTATATATATATCTTAAATTTTGCAGAAAGGACCTCTGAAGTTCATTTTGGTCTTAATGACTTTTACATAAGTGACAAGCTGTAAGAGTCTTACTACATAAAAAATGTAAATCATATTATAGCACACCATTTGTGTCAAATAACATTTTTTTGTGAATTACCCATTTTCAAGATATTCTTTCTTATTGGTTCTAGTCAAATATTTTTCTGAAGCGGAAAATCACTCTTCTTTTTTTTTCTTTATTATTTCTTTCTTTCTTGGTCATGCAAGAGAACAGAATTTCAAAGTCACCAAGCCACTCTTAAAAGATTTAACTATCATTTAAGACCTCTGTATCCCCCTAATATCCTTGTACCTACCAACAAAGATATATACAATAAGACAATTTCTGCAAACAATTATCTTGATTAATATGAAATAGAGCAATAAGCTTTTGTAAGAACAGATTTTAAATGGGCAGATAAACTCTTATGAATGTAACACATCAGATTTCTCCCTCTTATATCTCAACTTCTGCAAAATAACATACTGTGTTTTTCTGAAGCAAACCCTACAAACAGTAAATTCAGGAATTATTCCCTTATAGTAAAATCAAAGTATTGTGCAATTACTGAGAGCAGTATTGCTTTTGGCATTTATAGATGAAATACAGAAATGGATCCAACCTAACTCCTTAAAGTTCTTTTTGACATAAACCATATAATTTGTACAATAAGAGGAAAGTAGTAGTGATACAGGGATGGAGGAGAGGCACTCCATATCACTGCTCTGATATACCTATATTATTGTATAGGCCCTTTTGGAGGCCCCTTAAAGATAGAGTGCCCATTTTGGGTAGGTCTGTCATTGCTGATTTTATTTTGTAGGACAATGCATATTGCCAACACACAGATGAAAAATGATAGCAATAGCCATATTAAAAATGTAATTTGTCTTAAAGCCCACTGTGGTTGTTATACATTACAAATCCATGTGGTGTTAGTATATGCAAGAATGTATTGACTTAATTTATTTTTACATTTATCATAAATTAAACAACATTACAAAAGAAATCTAGAACATTCTCTCTGCAAAAATCTCAAATGAAATCATCTGATAAAGTAATTGGAGCAAACATTTCAGTATTTAAATGTTAATAATAAGGTACCCTATGGTGCATCCTTTATTTCTATCTTGCTTAACGTTATGCACCCTGCTCCCAATTTTAGAATTATTTTTAATAGAATTAGAGAACCAATTGATGAAAAATTGAGGAAAGAACAAGCAGAGGTAAGATCATGCATTGATCAAATCAATACAATAAGAATTATTTTAGAACAATTTTATGAATATCAATAATAAGTTGAACACAGATTACAAATGTACAATATTTGACTTTATTGTAATGTAAATATATAAATTTAATTATTGGCATATCCTGTATCAAAGTACTGTGTATAGAATTGATTTTAAAGGATTAATAAAATTGAATTGAACTATAATTAAGTTTTATTGGTTTTGAAAAGGCATTTGATTCAATCTCTCAAAATAAAATATGGGAGGCTATGAGAACTTTTGGAATACCAGAGAAGATTATAAGTATTGTACAAGAAATGTATAACTTCTCATGCCAGGTGGAACATCATGGAAAATCATGAGAACCTTTCCAAATTAATAGTGGTGTTACACAGGGGTGTATATTGTCACCAATCCTGTTTTAATGGTTTTAGATAATATGATGAAGAAAGCTATGAGTACAAAAAGAGGAATACAATGGGGGATTGTATAATAGATTAGAAGACTTAGCTTTTGCTGCTGATATATGTAGAATGCCACAAAGCTTCAAAGACATTGAAATGAAACTACAAGACATAAAAATAAAAGCCCAAGATACTGACATGAAAATAAATGTTGCCAAAACTAAAGAAATTAAAATAAATTCATAAAATATAAATAGATTGTATATAGAAAAGAAATAGAAAGACTTGAATATTTCAATTGTTTGGGATATATAGCGTCCCAGAATGGGGGAGCAGATCAAGATATAGCTAACAAAATAAATAAAGCAAAAAATGCCTTTTATTAACTGAGAATAATACGGAACTCACAAAATATACATAAAAATACTAAAATTACAATTTTTAAATCAGACATACTATTTATATTGCTATATGGTTGTGAAACATGGAGAACGACACAAGAAACAAACAAAAAAACTACAAACTTTTGTTAATTGGTGTCGGTCGGTCGGTCGGTCGGTCGGTCGGTCGGTCGGTCGGTCGGTCGGTCGGTCGGTCGGTCGGTCGGTCGGTCGGTCGGTCGGTCGGTCGGTCGGTCGGTCGGTCGGTCGGTCGGTCGGTCGGTCGGTCGGTCGGTCGGTCGGTCGGTCGGTCGGTCGGTCGGTCGGTCGGTCGGTCGGTCGGTCGGTCGGTCGGTCGGTCGGTCGGTCGGTCGGTCGGTCGGTCGGTCGGTCGGTCGGTCGGTCGGTCGGTCGGTCGGTCGGTCGGTCGGTCGGTCGGTCGGTCGGTCGGTCGGTCGGTCGGTCGGTCGGTCGGTCGGTCGGTCGGTCGGTCGGTCGGTCGGTCGGTCGGTCGGTCGGTCGGTCGGTCGGTCGGTCGGTCGGTCGGTCGGTCGGTCGGTCGGTCGGTCGGTCGGTCGGTCGGTCGGTCGGTCGGTCGGTCGGTCGGTCGGTCGGTCGGTCGGTCGGTCGGTCGGTCGGTCGGTCGGTCGGTCGGTCGGTCGGTCGGTCGGTCGGTCGGTCGGTCGGTCGGTCGGTCGGTCGGTCGGTCGGTCGGTCGGTCGGTCGGTCGGTCGGTCGGTCGGTCGGTCGGTCGGTCGGTCGGTCGGTCGGTCGGTCGGTCGGTCGGTCGGTCGGTCGGTCGGTCGGTCGGTCGGTCGGTCGGTCGGTCGGTCGGTCGGTCGGTCGGTCGGTCGGTCGGTCGGTCGGTCGGTCGGTCGGTCGGTCGGTCGGTCGGTCGGTCGGTCGGTCGGTCGGTCGGTCGGTCGGTCGGTCGGTCGGTCGGTCGGTCGGTCGGTCGGTCGGTCGGTCGGTCGGTCGGTCGGTCGGTCGGTCGGTCGGTCGGTCGGTCGGTCGGTCGGTCGGTCGGTCGGTCGGTCGGTCGGTCGGTCGGTCGGTCGGTCGGTCGGTCGGTCGGTCGGTCGGTCGGTCGGTCGGTCGGTCGGTCGGTCGGTCGGTCGGTCGGTCGGTCGGTCGGTCGGTCGGTCGGTCGGTCGGTCGGTCGGTCGGTCGGTCGGTCGGTCGGTCGGTCGGTCGGTCGGTCGGTCGGTCGGTCGGTCGGTCGGTCGGTCGGTCGGTCGGTCGGTCGGTCGGTCGGTCGGTCGGTCGGTCGGTCGGTCGGTCGGTCGGTCGGTCGGTCGGTCGGTCGGTCGGTCGGTCGGTCGGTCGGTCGGTCGGTCGGTCGGTCGGTCGGTCGGTCGGTCGGTCGGTCGGTCGGTCGGTCGGTCGGTCGGTCGGTCGGTCGGTCGGTCGGTCGGTCGGTCGGTCGGTCGGTCGGTCGGTCGGTCGGTCGGTCGGTCGGTCGGTCGGTCGGTCGGTCGGTCGGTCGGTCGGTCGGTCGGTCGGTCGGTCGGTCGGTCGGTCGGTCGGTCGGTCGGTCGGTCGGTCGGTCGGTCGGTCGGTCGGTCGGTCGGTCGGTCGGTCGGTCGGTCGGTCGGTCGGTCGGTCGGTCGGTCGGTCGGTCGGTCGGTCGGTCGGTCGGTCGGTCGGTCGGTCGGTCGGTCGGTCGGTCGGTCGGTCGGTCGGTCGGTCGGTCGGTCGGTCGGTCGGTCGGTCGGTCGGTCGGTCGGTCGGTCGGTCGGTCGGTCGGTCGGTCGGTCGGTCGGTCGGTCGGTCGGTCGGTCGGTCGGTCGGTCGGTCGGTCGGTCGGTCGGTCGGTCGGTCGGTCGGTCGGTCGGTCGGTCGGTCGGTCGGTCGGTCGGTCGGTCGGTCGGTCGGTCGGTCGGTCGGTCGGTCGGTCGGTCGGTCGGTCGGTCGGTCGGTCGGTCGGTCGGTCGGTCGGTCGGTCGGTCGGTCGGTCGGTCGGTCGGTCGGTCGGTCGGTCGGTCGGTCGGTCGGTCGGTCGGTCGGTCGGTCGGTCGGTCGGTCGGTCGGTCGGTCGGTCGGTCGGTCGGTCGGTCGGTCGGTCGGTCGGTCGGTCGGTCGGTCGGTCGGTCGGTCGGTCGGTCGGTCGGTCGGTCGGTCGGTCGGTCGGTCGGTCGGTCGGTCGGTCGGTCGGTCGGTCGGTCGGTCGGTCGGTCGGTCGGTCGGTCGGTCGGTCGGTCGGTCGGTCGGTCGGTCGGTCGGTCGGTCGGTCGGTCGGTCGGTCGGTCGGTCGGTCGGTCGGTCGGTCGGTCGGTCGGTCGGTCGGTCGGTCGGTCGGTCGGTCGGTCGGTCGGTCGGTCGGTCGGTCGGTCGGTCGGTCGGTCGGTCGGTCGGTCGGTCGGTCGGTCGGTCGGTCGGTCGGTCGGTCGGTCGGTCGGTCGGTCGGTCGGTCGGTCGGTCGGTCGGTCGGTCGGTCGGTCGGTCGGTCGGTCGGTCGGTCGGTCGGTCGGTCGGTCGGTCGGTCGGTCGGTCGGTCGGTCGGTCGGTCGGTCGGTCGGTCGGTCGGTCGGTCGGTCGGTCGGTCGGTCGGTCGGTCGGTCGGTCGGTCGGTCGGTCGGTCGGTCGGTCGGTCGGTCGGTCGGTCGGTCGGTCGGTCGGTCGGTCGGTCGGTCGGTCGGTCGGTCGGTCGGTCGGTCGGTCGGTCGGTCGGTCGGTCGGTCGGTCGGTCGGTCGGTCGGTCGGTCGGTCGGTCGGTCGGTCGGTCGGTCGGTCGGTCGGTCGGTCGGTCGGTCGGTCGGTCGGTCGGTCGGTCGGTCGGTCGGTCGGTCGGTCGGTCGGTCGGTCGGTCGGTCGGTCGGTCGGTCGGTCGGTCGGTCGGTCGGTCGGTCGGTCGGTCGGTCGGTCGGTCGGTCGGTCGGTCGGTCGGTCGGTCGGTCGGTCGGTCGGTCGGTCGGTCGGTCGGTCGGTCGGTCGGTCGGTCGGTCGGTCGGTCGGTCGGTCGGTCGGTCGGTCGGTCGGTCGGTCGGTCGGTCGGTCGGTCGGTCGGTCGGTCGGTCGGTCGGTCGGTCGGTCGGTCGGTCGGTCGGTCGGTCGGTCGGTCGGTCGGTCGGTCGGTCGGTCGGTCGGTCGGTCGGTCGGTCGGTCGGTCGGTCGGTCGGTCGGTCGGTCGGTCGGTCGGTCGGTCGGTCGGTCGGTCGGTCGGTCGGTCGGTCGGTCGGTCGGTCGGTCGGTCGGTCGGTCGGTCGGTCGGTCGGTCGGTCGGTCGGTCGGTCGGTCGGTCGGTCGGTCGGTCGGTCGGTCGGTCGGTCGGTCGGTCGGTCGGTCGGTCGGTCGGTCGGTCGGTCGGTCGGTCGGTCGGTCGGTCGGTCGGTCGGTCGGTCGGTCGGTCGGTCGGTCGGTCGGTCGGTCGGTCGGTCGGTCGGTCGGTCGGTCGGTCGGTCGGTCGGTCGGTCGGTCGGTCGGTCGGTCGGTCGGTCGGTCGGTCGGTCGGTCGGTCGGTCGGTCGGTCGGTCGGTCGGTCGGTCGGTCGGTCGGTCGGTCGGTCGGTCGGTCGGTCGGTCGGTCGGTCGGTCGGTCGGTCGGTCGGTCGGTCGGTCGGTCGGTCGGTCGGTCGGTCGGTCGGTCGGTCGGTCGGTCGGTCGGTCGGTCGGTCGGTCGGTCGGTCGGTCGGTCGGTCGGTCGGTCGGTCGGTCGGTCGGTCGGTCGGTCGGTCGGTCGGTCGGTCGGTCGGTCGGTCGGTCGGTCGGTCGGTCGGTCGGTCGGTCGGTCGGTCGGTCGGTCGGTCGGTCGGTCGGTCGGTCGGTCGGTCGGTCGGTCGGTCGGTCGGTCGGTCGGTCGGTCGGTCGGTCGGTCGGTCGGTCGGTCGGTCGGTCGGTCGGTCGGTCGGTCGGTCGGTCGGTCGGTCGGTCGGTCGGTCGGTCGGTCGGTCGGTCGGTCGGTCGGTCGGTCGGTCGGTCGGTCGGTCGGTCGGTCGGTCGGTCGGTCGGTCGGTCGGTCGGTCGGTCGGTCGGTCGGTCGGTCGGTCGGTCGGTCGGTCGGTCGGTCGGTCGGTCGGTCGGTCGGTCGGTCGGTCGGTCGGTCGGTCGGTCGGTCGGTCGGTCGGTCGGTCGGTCGGTCGGTGTTAAGTCTATGACATGTCTGGTATGCGTCCACTTTTGGTTTCTGTAGTTCAAGATCATCAAAAATAGTTTAGTATATCCTCGAACCAACATGTTGTCCAGGAATAGCATTTAAATATTCTTCATATAAGTAGTTAAAGTGACACGAGATGGTAACTGGTTTCGCTTTGTTTTTACTGAAATGATATACAGAGTTGCAATAATTCATTTTTTCATATGTATTGTTGAGAAGCCAGAGTTAGTTGTTTTGCATTACTTAATCTTCATATTAGTGCACTGAAAATACTCTGTCATCAGATAGGTATAGTGTCAAGTTAGGTAAGTCATTTAAATTTGTAGTGCATAGCAAGTTAAGTCAGCTCTATTACTGACTTAAGCAACTTTGCACTGCTGGTGAGTGACTTATCCGTCTTTGCACATGCACAACTGATGACTTCATGATATACCTCCTTTTGCACACTCATGTTACTCGGCTATTATAAGTGATATGACTTAACCGATTAGACACATGGGTAGAGCACACAAAATTACATAAAATGCTGTAGATAACTCATTTTCGATATTTTTCGACTTAACCACTTTTGCACACCCAGTCGAGAATTAAGTAGATAGAAAAATTAACCTTCATAACAATAGTCTGTATACCCTCTAATAAACATTAGAGTGTAGAAAAAGTTATGAAAATGTAATACATCAGAATTTTTATCAAAACATTACTGTCCACCAAAGTTTCAAAGTATGGGAGAGCTCCAATCACCTCTGTGTAAAAGGAAATCATCTCCTTCCAATAGGTTTTCATTTTTGGCTAGTATATTTTATGGGTACTTCGTGACTTTATACTGTCTGGGATATCTCTGATTTGAACAGCAATTACTATTTTTGTTATTTTGGATGAGTAATTATTCAAGCTAAAGTATATAAAACACAAATAGTTCCAAATAAAGGTGTTAAATTTTCTTGCTACAATTCTATTCAAGTGTTCATAACCACCACAAATAATGCAGAGTGAAGATGATTTTTACATCTGTATTATTACTTTTATATTAAATATCAGACCAGATAGATATCAAATAATATGTTTGAAAATGGTTGTTTTTATTAATATGGTAGGCAGTGGTATATATTGTGGGCTATCAAAGCTATCATAGAAGTCCATATCTAAAGTAAACTAGAAATTAATAAGTAACATTAATAATAATTGTAATACTAGCCCGTTTCCCTAATGAAGAATTGGTGCGTAGGATGGAATATGTCTCATTCTCTACCATTGAACAGAAGGGAGAGTATGGCTTCGGATGCTTGTTGCCACAGTCTTCACTATGATGTGGGAAGAGAGAGGAAGAGAGAGGGGAGGTGGCAGTGTGCAGGAATAAACAATCCAAGGCTTTGTAATCATATATCGCTATACTCACAAGAGCATCTCCGAAATGTGCTGCATGAACATGACTGGCTGCATAGCAATCGCACATGGAGTTAAAGGCAAGAAAGAATGTGTTTTTAATAGAGCAATTGTTGCGGTCCTCAACAGCTGTATTAGTATTACTTAATTCATAGTGTACAGTGTACCAAGACAGCTGGTAGTGCTAATGCTTTGAAATGGATGAACAGTGAGTAGTAAAACAATTAGTGAAATGATCATACTCAAAGTTGAAATACGAGGATAAATTAGGGATATTAAAATAGGGAAGACCTACTGCAGCTCTTCCACACTTGCAGTGTGAGCAGAAGCAAAAGAAATAAGAATACTTACAAAAGGTATTTTAATATAAACAATTATGATAAGTACATCTTTTCATTATGCAAATGGGCAACAATTTTTTTTCTAATAGTACAATGAATGGTTCATGTGAATTAAATAAACTTTATTGCTGGCCATGCTTGTTGTTTTCAAGCGAGAAAATGCCCTGAATATGATGAGTTTCACAAATTTAGCATACTTAATCCCAGTTTTCGATTAAACATAAGAGATCAACAATACATATAAAATCTGTTATATAGTGTTTTTTTTAGGCTTTACTTAATGGATAAGTACAGGCATCACTAATTTTATGTTTTTCTTAGTTTTGTGAGATTTATTTATGAATTCTTTTCACAAAAGTTTAGGTTATCAAAGATACTCATCAAAAGCACAGAGAGAATAGATTTTACTGTTTGCTTTGTAGGCGGTATTCTGGAATTGTGATGGATACGGACCCCAAACTTTCTGGCATAAACAAATTCCTCTTATCACATAAATCATTCTTATATGAAGAAAATTCTTTTTTTAACAGAACATGATGTCACTGGAGTGATTATATGCCAATGGAGTAGGTCTTAGGGATAGTTTTTCAGTATACTTCTCTCTGTTAATGCTGAATTTATGGCTTTCACATCTTCAAAACCACAACTGTGTTCAAGAAACTTCTGTAGCTTAAAAGAATTTGTAACTCCCAGCGATCCAGGTATTTCTTTTTTGGATACATCACCAGTGACATTCAGAGCATCATTGAGTGACAAGCTTGCACTTTCCAAATAGAGAATACTCATAACTCATAACTCATTTTATTCATCCTTTAAGTACATGAATTAAAGGACACGTCAGAAAGTATACCATACATCTTTATATTTACATATATATTTACAACTTGATTTTCTTTGCCTTAATTGATTTATATTCTTCTAGACTGTAAACAGCATTTTCTATTAAATATTTTTTTGTCATTTTTAAAGTACATTTGTTATTTTCAATGATTTGTATTTCTTTAGGTAGCTTATTAAATAATTGTTTCCCCATACTTCTTACATCTCGTTATTTAAAGTACCCCTTAATGTAGATCTAAAATATTCATTATTATTTCTTAATCCATACTTATGAACATTGTTATTTTTTTGCTCCTCTTTGTTCAATATAATGTTTTTTATGCTTTCATATATATATGCAGGGAACAGTTAATATCTTATGGTTTTTGAAAATTTGTCTACACGAATGCCGTTTATCCACTCTCTCCATTATTCTGAGAGCCTTTTTTTGCAACGTGAATACCTTTTTCATGTCTGTTTCCGTGATATTTCCCCAAAGAGTAATTCCATATTTTATGTGGGAATAAATGAAAGCGAGGTAAATCTGCTTGACAGTTTCTTTATCCATCATGTTTCTAGCCTGTTTCATTATATATATACCTTTATTTATTTATTTATCTTTTTTTTTTTTTTTTTTTTTTTTTTTAAAATAAATAAAAGAGGTATGTTTAATGTATGATTTCCAGTTTAGTTGTTTGTCAACAATCACTCCTAGAAAATTACTATGGTCTTATTATTTATTTATGTGGTTTACCAGTGAGAAATACGAACTGGTTTGAGAATTTAATGCCATTCTGGCAGTTTGTCACAATAGCTCAGTGGTTAGAGCGTCCGCCCGGTAAGCGGAAGGTCTGTGGTTCAAATCCCAGTTGTGGCATTGAATTTTTAAGTTCCAGTTCTACCTCTCAAACTTTGCCCACGCACGGCTTGTGTGTTTAAAAACACCAACAGTAAGTTTGTTGGCATAAATAAATAATAATTACCATTCTGAAGGTTATTTAATCCTGGGATATAAAGTACTTACAATAGTAAGTCACCATTGGGGTAATTTGTCTCTGATGTGAGACTGCCTTTGTGGTTTACCAGGAGAAATACGAACTGGTTTGAGAATTTAATGCCATTCTGGCAGTTTGTCACAATAGCTCAGTGGTTAGAGCGTCTGCCCGGTAAGCGGAAGGTCTGTGGTTCAAATCCCAGTTGTGGCATTGAGTTTTTAAGTTCCAGTTCTACCTCTCATACTATAGTCTGTTTCCGATATAATTTCTCCATTTATTTCTATTTTATTATTGCTGGTTGAGTTCTTTTTTAATTCAAAATTGATTATAGAGGTCTTTTTAATATTCAATACCATATCTAAACTGGAGTAATACTCTTGCGCTATTTTAAGCAGTGAATTTGCTTTTTCTTCCACTTCCGTACTTGTTTTGGCTTTAATTATTATAGTCATGTCGTCTGTGTACCCAATGGCTAATGCTCCATTTCTTTGAATCAATTCAAATATGTCATTCACATATAACAAAAATAAATAAGGACCCAATTTCGAACCTTGCGGAACCCCATATTGAATAGTTTCATAGCCTGATTTTACTTTACCAATGGTTCTGTCTTTGTTTTTGTAGTTTATTTCAACACACTGATTTCTGTTTTTTAGATATGAGCTGATCCAATCCTTTGCTAATCCCCTAACTCCATAATTTTCTAATTTATTTAACAATATATATATATTTACACAATCAAACGCTTTTGACAGATCTAAAAATATGGAAATTACCTTTTTATGATTATTCAGTGCTGTTATTATAATATCATTTACCTTATTAATTGCGTTTATCCTTGACTTTTTTTCTTGAAAGCCAAATTGCCACTCTGATATAATATTTAATTTTTTGAGAAAGGCTTGAAGTTGCTTTAAATACATACCTTCTATAATTTTGGAAAAGGTAGAACATGATGTAATTGGTCTATAATTTTCTACACTCGTCTTATCTCCTTTTTGTTTATGTAACGGTCTCACTATTACATTTCTTAATACCTCCGGAAATTTGCCTTGATTTAGTGATGCATTTGCAATATGAGTTAAGACATTTTCCATCTCATATTTAAGGTGCTTTAGAATTTCATTAGATATTTCATCCATGCCACTGGATTTTTTTGTTTTTAGCTTTTTTATTTCCTGAATTATATTTTCTTCTGTTACTCCAAATATTCCCATAGAGTGCATTTGTCCCGAGGGTTTTATTAAATTTGGTGAACTGCTTGTTGATTTTGATGTATTTAGATGACTCACTATATTAATGTAGTAGCTGTTAAACAAGTTGCATATCTCATTTGGATTCTTAATTTCTGTTTGTCTACTTTTAATAACAATATTTTCATCATATTTACATTTCCCTTGTTTATGAATATTATTTACTATTTTCCAGATTACTTTTGTCTTATTTTCTGCTTTTACCACTAATTTCCTATTGTATAACATTTTAGCCTTTTCTATTACATTTCTAAGTGTTATATTATATTTCTCTATATATTTTAATGATTCCTCACCCATATGTGGACTTTTTATCGAATTTAGAAATCGCATTCTCTCCCATGACTTTCTTATGCCTTTTGTCATCCATTTTGCGTAATTAAGATGTTTTGTGACTGATTTTATTTTAATCTTTTTAAGAGGTGCACTAGCATTTAGACCATACTGCAATATATTATTAAAAATATTGTATTTATCATTAATGTCCTTGGCCCTATATATATAATCCCAACTTACACGTGAGAAGAAGTCCTTAAGTTTGTCAAAGTTTTGTTTGTTTATTTGCCTCTTGTATTCAAAAATATTTTGTTGTGCATCTTGTTTTATTTGTACTTTAAAAATTTGACCATAGTGGTCTCCTATCCCAGCTTTTATTACCTTTGCTTCCCATTTGTTTTTAGGTAGGTTTATGAATACATTATCAATGCATGTCTTCATTTGTTTTGTACCCTAGTGGGTTCATTTATCCCAATTTTCAAGTAATAGCTACTGTTCCCATTAAGTTATGTTTTGCTGTGTTATTACTTAGCAGGTCAATATTTACATCTCCCATAATTATTTTAATTTTGCCCACCTGCATTGTGTCTAATATATTCTCTAAGCTATTTAGAAAATAATTTTTGTTAGCTGAGGGGCATCTGTTGCCTCTGGCGCGGAGGACCTGGGTTCGATCCCCGGTACCAGCATGGGGATTTTATCCCCTCTGGGAGGTCTGGCACGGGGTGCATTCAGCCTCGTTAGGTCCCGGGGGGACCAATTGAGGAGCTACTTGATGGAGAAGTAGCGGCCCCAGGTCTAGAAGACCGCATAATTGGCCGGGAGGGCTCGGGGCGCTGACCACGTCCCACCCTCCAGTACTGCACCTCACCAATGACGCCTGTAGTGGGCAGAGGTGGGGGACGCAGCGGCTGGGCGGCAGGCCTTGGCCTCTTGTGGGCTGTCGCGTCGGGGTTTAGTTAGTTTAGTTAGAGGGGCATCTGTACACTCCAACTACTATAATATTTCTTTACTTTAGGATAAGTTCAATTGCGGCTATTTCACATACCATTTCTTCCACAAAATCACTACAATTTATTTCTTTAAATTTGATTGAATTATCAACATAAATTGCAACTCCTCCACTATTATGATCCTGTCTGCAGTAAGATGTACCCAAAGTATAGCCTTCATAATTATTGGCCCTAATTTCATCGCTTTTTAAGCCGTGTTCTGTGAAAATCATGACATTGGGACAAATATCTATTATGTTTAGTTCTATTGCTGCTCTTTTGTTGCTTATGTATTGTACATTTTGGTGAAACAAGGTGAGGCCTGATTTAACTTTGTCCCTTTTGGTTGTATCACTCGTTTTATTGATATTTACTTCAAGTATTTCCTCAAAATTTGTTTGGATGTTACTATTTACTTCGCCATTTTTACTTGTTCCATGCTTTGAAATATCTATCATATGCTTTATCTTTTTTTCATCATCTGACACGGTTTTCAGTTTCCTGTTCCCTGCATATATTTACAACATTACTTATCAACTTCCCTAACAAATACGAACCTTTTCTATTTAGGTGGAGCCCATCCCATGCCAAGCAACTATCATCTATGTATTTGTTTGTGTCTACAAATACTGCATGCAGTGTTTTACAAGCCCATTTTATTCCCTCGTTTATGTCTTGTATAACTTTATAGTTCACGTCCCTTCTTCTTATAATACTATTTACTACAATGGTAGAAAGTGGAAAGCACTCTTTTGTGCATCTAATGGCGTTGTATATCTCATTTGATATTTCACATGGTCCTTTAGGTTTTCTTATGTCATTGGTACCTACATGCAACACTACCACATTTGCTTCACTCTTACCTTTTTCCTGCTTGAGTAGGTTAGGTAGATATTCAGCCCTTGCCCCCTTAAACACTTTCACTTCCACATTTTCTTTGTGTAAGTTTATATGCTTGATCATTGAGTCACCATACACAATAACACTGTCACTCTTTTCTTCATTTTATACCTTCTGGTATAAAACAAAACTATGTATTAATATATGCAAGGGCTGTATTTAACAGCAGTAACCTGTACTAACTCTGTGCTACTACTTATAGTAGTGGTGGAAATGATTTTATGGTGAATGTCAATAGGAAAATGACATTCCTCCCTCATTTGAAGAGGGAAAAACAGCTGTTTAGGTTATTTTAGGTTTTAGTACCTCATTTAGGCTTTTTAGGTGCAATGAAATTCACATATTCTGCTTCAGAAAGCTTGAAACGACATAAATATTGAAATTTGTGAATTAAATAGCAAGAAAAATATAGGTTAAAACCTATAAATCCGGTGTCTATTAATAAGTTATCTTCATCTGACCTGCAATGTTTCTTTTGGACATTTGCACATTGCTTTTGTTACTCATATTAATGTCAATGATGAATTCAGAGGGTGGCCCGGGGGGGGGGGGGGGGGGGAATTCTCCCCAGGAATTACAAAGTCCCTCATGAGAAATTCATATCTATTTATAAATGTGTATATCATTAACATTCTCTCCCCCTTTCAAGCTTAATATCCACCCCCCCCCCCCCCCCGAAGGAAAGTGACTGTATTCATCACTGATTACTGTTGACAAACTAAAATTTATACCATTATGTGATAAATAGAATACGATTTGTTTGCTATACATTCATTGTAAAACAAATTAGATAACAATCAAAGCCTCTTCAAAAGATCTGCTCCCAAATAAGTCATGGTGGCAGTTCTCCATTCATCATGAAGTCTGAGGTAGTCTCCAATTAGTCATATAATTTGTCCCATATAATTTATCCTTTAATGGGAAAGTTATTATGTACAGGTGAGAGAGAATAGTACAAAATAATAAATAATGATAAACTAAAGTGTCTGCTGTTCCAATATTTTATTCTAAGGACCCCTGTCTGGCTTGCTTCTATTTATGGATATCTTTATGTATAACAAAGCAGCAAGTGCTTAAAATTTAACATATATAATTCCCCCAAGTTTCTCAAGAATACAGTTGAACATGCTTTATACATAACCCAATTCTACATAATCCACATTTATACATACAGTCGCCGCAATGGAAATCTTTACAAGGTAATAAAAAGAAACAAATACCGACTTTAATGGTTTTATTTTTAACTTCTGCGTACAATTAGCACTTGGTCATATTTCCCTTAACTTTTATCAGTTTCAGGAGTCTCCTAGGCATTGAGTCTGCTAGATATTTAAAATATTTGTTGTCCATTTCCACCCACAACTTCTTCAACACTTCCTGTAGCTCCTTAATACTTGATGGTTGCAGCTCTTCTATTTTATTTTTCATTTGATTCCAAGCATTTTCTATCGGATTTAGGTCAGGAGAGTTACCAGGCCATTCAAGTACAGGTTTATTATTATCTTTCAGGAACTTCTGAACCATCTTTGTCCTATGTGCAGGGCACCATCATGCATGAAGTACTGACACTAGTGAATCGGCCAAAATGTGAACAAATGCTGTTGTAACACTTCTAAATAGTTACTTCCCTTCATTGTGATATTCTTTGGGAGAAAGTACAAGCCACCTCTACCATAATTGCCACTAAAAGCACCCCATACCATCACACTTTCTGGATGTTTAACAGTTTTGACAGTAAACGTTGGATCATATCGTGACACATTTTTTGGCCTCCTCACCATTTTGGACTTTCCTCTGACCAGTTTGAAAGTGCTTTCATCAGAAAACATTACTTTGCGCCAGTCCTCTGATGTCCAATGCTGATATGTCTTGCAAAAACTTATCCTTTTCTTCTTCATAGCTTCAGTCAGAAGAGGCTTCTTGGCTGCACACCGACTTGGTAAACCTAAGTCTTTTTGAAGTCGATGTTGAATGGTCCTTATTGCAACATTTTTGAGAAGATCTGGGTGTTTCTTCTTTAACCCTGCCGCTGTAATCCATGGATCAGTCATCACTTCACTTTTTAGCAGGTCATCAGTTCTTGTTGAAGTCTTTCTTTTACCACTTGAGCCGATTTTTCATCTTGGTGTGTTGCCAGGTGGAAAAGATGCTGCTGCTGTTTTTAAGTCATAAATAGCTTGTCTTGAAACCTTTAGATCGGCAGCTACACGAATCACAGAGGTACCTACTTCCAATAGAGTTAAAGCACGAGTCTTCTCCTCAGAAGTGAGCTTCTTGCGTCCCATTATTTGTATTATAATGAGAAATACACAATTTTAAAAATGGCACTCAGGTTAAAAATTTAATAATGACGACAAACTGGAAACAGAACACTCTGTACAAATACCAGAGACTGACTGAGACCTGGCCTGCTAATAGAAGCAAGCTGCTACTGTGCACTCAAGAGTCATGTGATTTGCAGCTCCGCCCGCTCCTTTGTATAGTGGCGGGAGAAGAACAAACTGAGCACATTGTCTACATAAAGATTTTCCTTGCACTAACAATGTAAAGATTTCAATTGCGGCGACTGTACATTTTTGTAGGTCCCGCCAAAATATAATTTAGAAACATGTTAATAAAACCTTATTTATACATTATGGATTTATATGTAATTTACAGATATATGTATTACATTACAGTGCAATACAACTGAGTTTTACATATTTATAATGAGCACACATCATACATTATCTTAAAAGAAACTTGAGACATAGTTTCCTTATCTCTGTTGACAAAGATGAAACCTGAGTGGGCGGCTTTTGGTGCAACAGTGTTGTAGCAACAAACAAGAAGTAAACATAAACATTTTTGGTATCTAATGTTTACTGTTGAACAGCAGTTTTGTCTTTCACTTCTCAGTTACTTTTAATAAGCCATGGAGAACAGAAAATGGAAATGGTGCACACTAGATCAGAAAGTAAAATTCATACGAGAGATGGAACTTAATCCACACAAAGCCAAAACCAAAACTGCTCAGACTTGGAGTTGTTTATACCATGCTACATGTAGTCATCAGTAACAAAATGAGGTTTATGCACTTAATGCAAGAAAAGTGTAACAAGCCAAATTAACTGATTTCTTTAAAAGAGGACCAAGTTCAAAATAATGTTTTCTTGTTACATATCTTCATTGTTTGTAAAATTTTACAGATGCAGGACCACTGTATTGCTTTTTTACAAAAACATGATGCCTTATCAAAATCTCAGATGTAAGCAGCGCTGTTTTTCTGGGGGAATGCTGGGGGACACATATCCCTAAACTTTTCTGAGCGCAAAGTATCCTTTTATGGTGTTTGATTTATTGATGCTTAAATAAAAGTTTGTCACCAATTAAATTATGGGCATAAATCAGATTTTGAGATTTATTTCATTTTTTCGTGTTGGTAATCATTATATGTATGATGCTAGTGCAGTCTATGAGAGATCTGTGAAGTGGCTATTTACTCCCTGTTCCTGCATTCTTGCATTGGCTTTATGCGTGGCTGAAGTGTGTATCCCACCTTTTTTGCTGCAAGTTAGTTTTGAGGTGTTAAGATAAGATGAGCAGCAAAATAACCAACCATTTTACTTGTTCTCCTGCATCTAAAAAGTTAAAACTTCTAAATGGTAGTTGTGCGAGTAAACAGCCAGAAACTACGACGCTGTTAGTAGGTGATAAAAGTGAAAGTGAAAACCTCAACATTGAACCCACATGTGAAAATAGTGTGAACCAAGCGAATGAACCTGTGTATGATGTAAAGTCAGACGATCTTCCAGAATGTTGAACTCTGGATCAAAAAAGTACATTTTGTGAGAGAAATAAGTGATTAATCTTTTAAATAAAAAAATTGGTTGCAAAATTTGCAAAGAAGTAAGAAATTTGGGTGTAGAACATAATAAACAAGGTATGAATATTGCACAACCTTGGGCTAGAGTCTCTGTGTCGTCATCTGGTTTTTCCAGAAAAGGACTGATGGTTTCTTTGCAGAAAAAAATATTTAAACATAAAGAAAGTTCCACTCATCAAGCTGCAGCTCAAGTGCTACTTTGTGCTAAATAGAAGACTCCGGAAAATGCTTGCACTAAGGCATTTGAGAATGATCAGGAAGTGGCAGCAAATATATTTCGTACTGCTTATAAAGTGGTGAAACAAAATCAGTGTTCAATGATTTTGATATTGAAATTGATCTCCAAGAACTTAACAGTGTTGACATGGGCCGCATTTTACATTCCAAAAATGCATGTGCTAACATTATTAATCACATTGTGCAAAAAATTAAAACTATGGTGATTAAAACAATTATTGAAACAAGATCAAAAATGTCATCAATTATCGATGAGAGCACAACAGTTTGCCAGTTATCATCTTTGGTAATTTATTTGCGAACCAAGGTCCTTGACACAAGAGAGCCCACAAAATTTTCCTTGATATAGTTGAGTCAAATAATATAACTGCTAAAGGTATTTGTCACACATTGTTGAATTGTTTGGAATCCATGGGATTTTCTAATGAGTTCCTGAAAGAAAATCTTACTTCAGTCGCAACAGATGGAGTAGCAGTGATGATGGGAAGGAAAAAAGGGGTTGTGGCATTATTGAGACAGAATTTCCCACAAATTTTGATTTGCCATTGTGCTAACTACAGACTTGAACTGTCAGTTGGTGATGTAATTAAAAGAGACTTCCCATCACATGTGAATTGCTTCAGATCTTTCTTAGACAAACTATATATTACAATGTACCACCAGTCACTAAAGAATGCTCGGGAGTTAAAACAGCATGAGGAGCTCCTCAAAATTGAAATTTTGAAAACAGGCAGAATCTTGGGCACCATCATAACACCATGGTAGCATCGAGCTTAAGAAGTGTGTCAGCAGTGTGGAAAAACTTTAAAGCTTTGGTTGCACACTTCTCAGCTGCTAAAGACGATGAAAGTAGGGAGTCAACAGACAGAGGCATGCATGATGGTTTACTAAAGCACATCATTAAAACTGGTTTCATTCTCGACTTAGCTTTAATGTGTGATGCCCTTCAAGAGTTATCAGAACTAAGTCTTGAGTCACAGTCACGAGACATCACACTTTATTCGGCCCAGCGGAAAATCAGAAATCAGCTGTTGGTCTTCAAAGAAAGGAAACTGAATAATGATCCTCACTACTGTGAAGCTCTCAAAGTAGTAGAAGAGCTAAACTTCAGAGGAATTACATTGGAAAGTGAAACAAAAAGAAGACATCCTGAGCTCAGCAGATTTTATGATTGTCTAAAACAGCGGATGGAGAATCGTCTGTTGCAGTCAGTGGATATTGCTATCTCTGTATGTGCAGAAGTGTTGGATTCATCAAATTGGCCTGAAAATCCTGGAATAACATATGGTGAAACCAGTATAAAGACCCTATGTCATCATTTTAGACTTCCAGAGAGAGGGATACTTGGAGGATTTAGGGTTAAATGTTTTCTCATATCCACTAGTGAATGTGAACATGGGTTTTCACAAATGAACCTCATTATCACACCTACAAGAGCTTCATTCCATGTTTCTGCTGTCAGCAATCTGATGTTCATCAAATTGGTTGGTCCTCCATTGAATTTGTTTCAACCTATGGACTATGTACGCTCATGGTTCATGAAAGGCAGACATCTTGCTACTGATACCAACAGTAAAGTAAGAAGACGTGAAGACTACAACAGGCATGAATTGATGTAAATTTTGGAAACTGTTATAATACTAGGTAATGCTAACTACAAAGTAATTTGATACTTGTTAATTCCAAGATCATTTAAAATAATATTATAAATTATCAGCTGTACTGAAAACGATAGTAATTGTCACTGTATTTTATCGAGTTGAAAGTACCACCCCCAAAAATTTTTTTAGAAAAACAGCACTGGTTGTAAGTAATTCTGAGTTATAAGTAATCTTCCCTCTTCCCTTGATATATGCATAAATCAGGTTCAACTCTATATTAAGAATGACAGTAAATATGGAAATATGTTATCTAAGTAACATTACCAGAGTAAAAACATACTTTTCATTCATAATAACATGAATTTGATATTCATTTTCTTTCTAGTTCTTGTACACCTAAGCCACTTAACAATTAATTCATTAAAGGAAAACAGAGACTAAAAGCTTTCGAGAGAGGAGATAAGGGTGATTAAAAACTTATTTCATCATTCATCACAAAGTTGACAACATTAATTTGCATAACATATGTTTGCAACATTGTGAGAGCTTGACACAATATGTAAATAAGATATTTAGTGTTCAGATGTAACCTTACAAATCTAAACATAACACTTGACATTTAAGACAATGCTATAATAATTAATGATCAAAGCAAGTGGCTAGCACAGGCTCTTAATTTTGTAACAATGTCATACCTTGTCTAAATATAATGCTCAAGGAACTCCACAAACACTGCCTTAATTGAGACTGGTTTATCTTTGTGTGTGTTATCACCATTTCAAAACAGCCAGCTTTGGAGATAATGGACCTCTCCTCTGTAACTGATAAAGATAAATCCTTTCCCTCTATGAAGGAAGTAGGGATTATGATTCTGTGTGAGGCCTCTTGAATTTTGTAAATTCTGTGTCAACACTAAACATAATGATGTACCCTTTGCTTTATTTATTATACTTTTCTTCCCACAAAGTATTGCATCATATCACAGGCTTAATGAAGTAATAGAATTATTCTCAGCTTTTGAGGTCAAATAATAAAAAGATTTATTTTGTCTGTAACATAAAAAATAATTGTGTATTACAGGTGCCTAGCAGGTGAAAAGTATAAATTAAAAACTAGCACAGAGAAAAGAATTGAGAATAAATCTGATCAGAGATGTGCAACCACATATGATATGAATGTCTAAATCTTTAGGCACTTCCACACAAAATCTATATGTATATAAATTAATGTTTCTTTGTTTATCCCATATGGATTCCCATACCATTTATCCCATATGTGTATATGTGTGGGTGTGTGTATGTGGGTGTGTGGGTGCATGTGAGTGTGTATGCGCCAGTGTGTGCAGGTGTGTGTATATGTGCATGTATGTATATGTGTAAGAGTGCATGTATGTGTGGGTGTATGTATGTGTGTGGGTGTGAATGTGTGTTGGTGTGTGTATGTGTATGGGTGTATGTGAGTATGTATATGAGTGTGGGTATGTATGTATGGCTGTAAGAGTGGCTAAGAGTGGTAAGACTATGTCGACTGCCAAATCTACTACTTCTCCCTCCCAGACAAAAATGAGACTTGACACCCACCCACCCACACACACACTCTGAGAAGTCCAGGATAAGAGAACTGGCACAGCGCACACACATATCAGCAAAAGCCAGAACGCGACACTCCGCCAACTAACCCATGACATTGAGAGGACTTGCACCTTTAAATTCAACTACATGATAAACACAGCCGTAACTTCATATTCAAGACGGCCTCCTTGGGTGACTACCAGAATTTGGTAAAACATCTATACAACACCAGCGTCGCTTCTCACCAAAGCGACCCGGGTTCGATCCCAGGCGGCGCTGGGGCGGGTTTCCTCCGGGTTCTCCGGTTTCCCCCGCCATCTCATTCCACCGGTGCTCCATCTTCATTCCATGTATCATCAGTGTCACCACCTGCGGTGCCGTATATAGTAAAAGCGGGCGTTAAACAGTACAAAGAAAAAGACACCAGCGTGCAGCATTATTTATTGCCCCAACCCAAAGAAAGAACTGCCCGCTTCGTCATCAAAGGGTTGTACGCTCAATATTCCGGGGACGAGATTAAAGAAGACCCGGCACACTGTGGGTTCCAGAAATCAATTAGAGCCATTCAGATGAGCAGGCGCACCCGAGCTAGAACCCCCTGCCAATGTTCTTAATTGAACTGCAGGATACCCTTAGAATAGGAGGATGTTAAAACTAAAATGCCTGGCACACTTTAGGATACATGTAGAAGACAATAGGACTACCACAACTCCCAAACAATGCTGTTGAAGAATGCTGAAGAAAGAATGTGGGTCCCCCACCCCTATCTGCGCAAAATCCAAAAGTCCACATTGCTCCGGCACATGCTCAATTCCACGTCTGGAACAACTGTGCATACTATGTGGCGATAAGGGACATGGTGCAAACTGGCGGGATCGTACCGTATTGCAGTGGTGTCAAGGTCACAGGCACTTAGGGGCTCAACTGTGCAACAGCAAATGCAGCGGGCCAAACATGACGTAATCCATATTGTAACTTTTGTGTGGGTTTGAAGTAAAGACGACGGATGTAGTCTAGATAAAGAAACACTTTTATTTCCGTAAACAGTAACTTTGTACACTCGTTGCAACAACAAGAAAGTCTTTTCCGATTCTCCAACAGCACGGCTCCGAACTCGTAACACAAAGAACTGTCCCTTCTCCGTCGGCACAACTCTTCACATCGTCTCCGTCTCGGCACGACTCCTCAACCTTCACATACATCTGACTGCCTCTTCTCACACTTTACCGCTATTTATATCTCCCAGGCACTATTCTGGAAGCTTCAGGAACGTTCACTTATTGCGGCGAGATACAAAGCAGAGAAGATTCTCGAAGTGTCTATCCTTTTCTCTCTTTCGGCAAGCGCCCCAACAATGCGGCCATGCTCTGTCTCTTTCCTTCGGCTCCTTTGCGGTAGTGCCGACAATAATGCGATGGGTGACACTGCTGTTGTCGGCAATTAGATGCGGCGAGCGCGGTGACACTGCTCCCTCCTCATCTCCCTTGCGCCCCGGTGGACTAACCCATCGAACCTCTTCTCCAGGAGGCACGATCCTAGGTATCGCTATTGGATAGTGTCCCTTGGTCCGGGTAGGACGATGTATGCCATCCTGCTTCGAAATTCTGTAACAGTACCGCCGGTTCTTGACGGTCCCTCGTCCAGTTGCCCTTCTTCCTGGTGTGTTGACGGGTTATCCTGCGCACTTGGAAACGGCTCACTGAGTACCATGTCCGCCGACCTCTCTGGCGCACCTTCGCAGCCATCTTGCTTCCGATGGGTCCGGCAACAAACCCCACCACATCCGCGCGAGTCGCGTCCACCGCTGCACTCGTGTTCACTCGTGCTCGGCACGGCCTCTCCTGTATCCTGCCGTCCAAGATGATGTCCACCATTCTTCCGTTCACGGCACTATGTGTCAGGTGATTGGATGGCTCTGACGGTCCCCCCATGTCACACGCCAAGTCGGTTCTCGCGTGTTGCTCGTTTGCTTGTGCGCTTCCCTGCTGATCGTCCTCCACGTCATATCCTGGTTGGTTACGTACCCGACACACTCCTCCAGAGGATCCTCGATGACGTCCCTGAACTGCCCCTTTGTCTTCCCCGAGACGTACACTTTCGTTATCTGAAACGGGCGCAACTGTCGCCTCGGCCACTAGGTGCTCCCTCCCCGGGTCCGCGCTATTCCGTCTGCCCCTGGCATCCAGTACTTTGACGCTCTCGTCAACTCTTACTACCAGGGCGCCAAGACGTTCCCCGTCGTCCTCCACGACGTCCACATGCTGGCAGAGGTCTTCCACCTTTTCGCCGAGTTCTTCCACGTCTTCCGTCACGCCAATCAGTTCGCCGAGTTGTTCCACGTCTTCCCTCACGCCAATCAGTTCGCCGAGTTGTTCCACGTCTTCCGTCACGCCAATCAGTTCGCCGAGTTGTTCCACATCTTCCCTCACGCCAATCAGTTCGCCGAGTTGTTCCACGTCTTCCCTCATATCATCTGAAACGGGCGCAACTGTCGCCTCGGCCACTAGGTGCTCCCTCCCCGGCTCCGCGCTATTCCGTCTGCCCCTGGCATCCAGTACTTTGACGCTCTCGTCAACTCTTACTACCAGGGCACCAAGACGTTCCCCGTCGTCCTCCACGACGTCCACGTGCTGGCAGAGATCTTCCACCTTTTCGCCGAGTTCCTCCACGTCTTCCGTCACGCCAATCAGTTCGCCGTCAATTTTCGCCGATAGCTCCGTCTTCATCTCTTTCAGATCGGCAGCGAGGTTGTCGTTTCTCGTCTTCAGCTTGGCAGCGAGGTTGTCGTTTCTCGTCTTCATTTTGGCAGCAAGGTTGTCGTTTGCCGTCTTCATCTCTTTCAACTCGGCAGCGAGGTTGTTGTTTGCCGTCTTCATCTTGGACATTTCTGTCTTCATTTCGGCGAATAATTCTTTCATCATTGCCATCATCCTGGTTTCCGAATCTCCCTCCATCTTGGTTCTAACGTTGCAACTTCTAACGACGATGTAACGAAACTAGAAGCAATTCGACGAATCCCACTTCTGACACCAGTGTAACTTTTGGTTGTGTGTAAAAAGTAAAGTAGACAGATATAGTCGAGATAAAGAAACACTTTTATTTCCGTAAACAGTAACTTTGTACACTCGTTGCAACAACAAGAAAGTCTTTTCCGATTCTCCAACAGCACGGCTCCGAACTCGTAACACAAAGAACTGTCCCTTCTCCGTCGGCACAACTCTTCACATCGTCTCCGTCTCGGCACGACTCCTCAACCTTCACATACGTCTGACTGCCTCTTCGCCAGACGCCAGACGCCAGTTCGAGTCGAACGGAGGTGAGGTGATTGTTCCCCCGGTCGAGTGTCTTTACCGCAGTACCTAGCCGTCATACGGCTTTACCTGCGCGATGGTTTTGACGGTGTCACTACAGGGATGTTTTCACTGGGAAAAATTTGTTGGATCAGTGGTTTTTATAGTAACGGAAGGGATTGGAGGCAGGGATTGGTCCGCAAGTGAGCTGTGCGCGAATTTTACGCGCTAATTCCTACCAGGGTTCTGGCCGTCAGTCACTCGCTGAGAGGTGAACTGAACTGGTGATTCGCTCTGTTTTGAGTACAGATTGCATTTTCGCCTTTCCCATCTTGAGATTAGATCGCCGGACTTAAGATGTCCTTCAGCAATCTTTTGGATGGTAGTCGGCGCGGCTGTCTCTGGTCGTATTGGCCCAGGGTATTCACCAGAGGGTTAGGGTGGTTCTGGAGTTTATTGTACATTGTTCGAGCGCGAGTTTTGATCACGTCGACAATGTACGGGATACCGGAATGTTCGTGTAGGATATGGGCAGGAAATCTTCGGCCTGTATCATAGATCATCCTTAATGCCCGGTTCTGCAACGTCTGGAGTCTGATGAAGGTGGACTTTGCCACCACTCCCCAGATCTCACATCCGTACAGGACCAGGGGCGGGATGATCGCTCGATACAGCTGAAGCTTCAGGCGTAGGGGCATGGTTTGGGAACTGAGGATGGGGTACAACTGCCGCAGGGCAGCGTGGCCTTGCAGTACTTTGCCCCTGACGTGATGTCTATACGTCAGCCGCCGGTCCAGCGTGACCCCGAGATACTTCGCCGTAGTGACCCAGGGGATCCGACGGCGCCGAAGCACGAGGTCCAGCGGGAGCCGGTTGGCTATCGTATTAGCCAGGAGAATCGCAGAGCTTTTCTCCGGGTTTATAGACATACGCCAGTTCTCGCACCATCTATTGATGGCACAGAGGTGGGCTTGTACTTGTCGGTAACTGTAGCGCGGGTTCTTGTTAGTAGCGAAGATCATGAGATCGTCCGCATACTGACAGATGTGTGTGTTGGGGTGCGTCGGGAGATCGGCCATGTAAGCTGCAAAAAGTGCCGGTGACAGTACACTGCCCTCGGGGACTCCTGCGCCAATGGGCCTTTCTCTAGAAAATGATCCCTCCACCTTCACCCGGAAGCTACGTTCCTGTAGGAAACTAGCCACCAAGTAAATGTATGGAGGGGGGATTTCCTGCTGTATGAGCTTGTAGACAAGCCCCTCATGCCAAGTGGTAGAAAATGCCTTTTCCACGTCGAGCAACACTGCCACCGTTTTAGCCCTCTCCTGGTAAGCCAGGGAAGCTTTCTCGGCTACACGCAGTAGTTGCTCAGTCGTGGAATGACCAGAACGAAAACCAAACTGGCGTTCCGGTAGGAGACCTTTTTCCTCCAAAAGAGGTCCGAGGCGGGACAGGAACAGTTTCTCGAACACTTTCGAGACAACTGGTAGGAGGCTGATGGAACGGTAACTAGATGGAAAAACCGGATTCTTTCCCTGCTTCAAAACGCATACCACACGCGCCTGTTTCCAGACAGCTGGAAAGTGGCACATGCTGAGGCATGCGTTGTAAATGCGGATCAAGTGCATCACGGCTCTATGGGGCAGGTGCTGGACCATTTCCGCTGTTACACGGTCCTGCCCAGGGGCTTTACTAGGTTTTGGGTGCCGGATGGTGTTAGTTACCTCGCGAGGGGTAACTACCGGGATGTGGAACTCCTCGTGGCCCGCGGGTCGGACTTCTAAGAAGTCTTCTACCGCTTGTTCCACGAGGTCAGTGTGGTCATCGTTCTGAGGATCTACCCTAGGCTGGAACTGAGTTTCCAGATAGTCTGCTAGTGCCTCTGCTTTTTCCCTCGGTTCAAAGACAAGTCTTCCCCGATGCTGGTGTACAGATTTGTCTTTCCTCAAGGCTCGGACGATGCGCCACGGTTTCCTCTCTTGGAGGTTTACGCGACGCATTGTTTCGTCCCAAGCTGCTTGCCTGTGTTTTCTTAGGAGTCGTCTCACCAGGGATTTGAACCTCTGGTGTATTACTCCTATCCTAGGATGTCGGAATCTCTGCCATAGCCGTCTGACAGCATTCTTTGCTTGAATGAGGCGTTTTAGTGGGACAGGGATAGATGTCGGGTTTGGTACTTCGGTAGGAATGCGATGCGTGTGAGCACGCACCGCGTTTAGGACGGAGGTAGAAAACCCCGTGGCTGCCTCCTCGAGAGCCTCTATCGAGTCTATTCGAGGATTTACTTCCACAGAGTTTTGAAGGGCTAGGACGGCTGCATCCCAGTCGACTTCATCCACCCAGTCCGGCACTCCCAGGGCAGTAAGATTAACGTCTGTATCCACCACAACAGGGTTGTGGTCGGAGTCCAGATCGTTAATCACAGAGAGGTCCAAGTGAAATGGTATGTTTTTGGTGACCATGAAATCGATGATGTCCGCGGCGCCGCGTGCCGGGTAGTAGGTTGGACCTCTCGGCCCGTACGCGTGAAGGGCGGGGTTCCCGCTAATGAGACGGTATAATCCCCGGCCCTTAACGTTCTGGGTGCGGCTGTGCCAGCTTGGGTGTTTTGCGTTGAAGTCGCCTGCAATGCAAACCCTGTGGTGTAGGTTCAGGAGTGCCGTGATATCCGCTTCATAGAAGTGACCATCCGGCGGGTCGTATACCGCCACAATCACCAGATCGTTCCCGCCCAAGGATAGCCTTATGGCGGTTGCCTCCAGGTGTTGTAGCGGAGGAATGGTTACAGGAGTGTGGGTGAGATGGTTCTTTATGAAAATGGCAGTACCACCGCCCTGTCGGCCGACCCTATCAGACCGATGAGCGGCGTAACTTGGCAGGGTAAACTGTACACCAGCGTGCAAGTGCGTTTCACAGACCATCAGGATATCAATTCCATGACTGTCCACGAACTCCAGCAGGCCAGGTCTCTGGTCTCTAACCCCATTTGCGTTCCAGAACGCAGCTCTAAATGAACGCACAGTTCTATGCGCCATTATGAGCTCACGGAGTTAGAGTAGAGTTCCTTAGCCGTTTGAAGCACCATAATACTCCTATTATGGATACGACATTGGAACGTTCGCCTAATTGACATCGTCATTGCGCAAATCTTAATCCACAAAGTGCCCTATACAATAGCTTGTCCCACTCTTAGGTGACAGTATGGAGTTAAATGGGATATATCTGTCTCTATCTAGCGCATACGAGTTGCCATTAGCCTCGTCCTTTTCTACCCTCACATTGTTGCCAGGTTCCTAATAGCATGGTATAAATATTCAGTTGTTATAAATTTCAGATTTGAACACATCATCCTACACAGAATTTTTTTCTCTATCAGGTTGTATCCTTTTTAGAGTTATTATACATTTCTAAAGGGCCTTATTTCTTCAGAAAGCGTTTTTTTTTTTCAATAGAAGTCCCATATGTGCTGTTTCTATACTCATCACGCACTAACTAACAAACTGCTAGAATACGTCTATACTTTTTTCTTAGCTAGAATAAACCATAGTGCTACTACCTGTCCACTTTGAATTCTCTGTTTATTCAGTTAAGTGTTATAATTTTTTTAATTAAATGTTTTCGGAAAATTTTATATCTGTGCACTGCAAAAGTTACGTAGTGTGAAACTTTTTTGTTATTGAGTTTACATCAGGGACCAAGCGAGAACAAATGTTGAGGAGGGTTGGAGAAAGTTTTTAAAATAAACCAAAAGATGTTCATCTATTCAGCGTATTCTCGCACCAGGCCTGACGCAGAAGATAGTATAAGGAGCAGCACTAGCATTAGTTCGAAAGAAGCCGTGTGTGTAACTGTGAGCAGTGATGCCAACCTCTGAAGCTCAAAAGTCCCAAGCAAGGACTCAGAATGTCCCTTTTCTGCATAAAGTGTCCCACGTTAAGAAAAACATGTGACCTCTAGCTTTACAAAAAATGCAAGGAGATAAATTAGTAGTGGAGTTTAGGTTGTACCATTACCGAATTTACTAGCGCCTTTGCAGTACCCAGTTAGGTATGTATAATGTAAATCAGGGTTTATGTTATTTAAGTGCTTGCTCCTCCTATCAGTAGATGCAGTTTTTCTTTTATGGAAACATTACTCCCCAAACACATACTGGAGTCACACCTATAGGTAATAGTCCACGGCTGTGTGTAAGAAAACCTAGTGTGCCCTTAGTGAGAGTGCTGACTGCCATGGGTGTCGCGAAGCGGGAGCAAGGGGGGCCGCGGCCCCCCCCCCTTGGAAGTTGGTGAACTTAATGTGCAGCCAATTACTGAATATCAAACTATTATTTTAATTTTGATGTAAAAAACAACTTTTATTTAGCAAAAATTAATACGCTTATATATCATTAATTTTGACTATAAAATAATGATTTAATATTATCTGATTGCAAACTTCCAACATGTACCACCCCCCCCCCCCGGAAAAAAGTCTGCCGACACTCATGCTGATTGCTGGTTGCACAGATGACTGCGTGTGCCACGTGAAAAGTTTATCGTTGTTGTTCTGTATACCATAACCATTACACATTATGTCAGAGGCAGCAATTATTAAATGTCCCATATTCATCTCAGTTTTTTAAAAAAAGTCCCTCTGTCCCTTCCTAAAAATTATTTGTCAAAATGTCCCACAATATGGGACAAATCCCACGGGTTGGCAACACTGACTGTGAGCTGTTATTGCGTTATTTGTTTAATATTTTTGTAAATATTTGTAGTTATGGAGGGGGAAGCTAGGAAGAGACGATATGTTGGTAAATTAAGAAGTAAGGAACGCCAAATAATTATGAATGTGTTATATTATTTTTCAAGTAAAATGCGTGTAAGTAAGGCAGTAAAAGAAACAGCTAAGGCTATCAGGTGTTGAGAAGCATTAGTGTGTAGGATTAAAAAGGAAGTAATGAAATGACCTCTAAGAACGCCATCGAAAAAGAAAGCAGAAAGGGCGGAAAAATAAAAAAAAACGCTAGGTTAACGCAATATGATTGAATAGTGCAAACTGGAGTGCGGCAAATTGTTTTTACTGTTTGCAAATATTCCACCCACGCTGAATATAATTTTGTCACGGGTCAACAGTGATCATACCCTACCAAATTTCTCAAGGGCAACTCTTAGTCGGTTCTTACATGATTTGGGGTTCGAATATGAAAGAAGGGGTAACAAGTGCATATTAATAGAAAGAGACGATAATGATATTATCAGATGGCGAAATAAATATCTAAAAGACGTAAAAAGGTTTAGGTTCCAGTGGAAATCAATTGTTTATACAGACGAGTCATTTGTAAATTTAGTCCATACAGTGACAAAGGCGTGCAGGGATGCAAGTTAAAAGTACCCGTCAAGCAGCAACTGAAGGACTAAGTACAGGATTCGGCCACCTCGGAGTCGCGGGCGGAGAAAGATTCGCAACTAAAGCGCGTCTCACCCTTAAAAGACAGTACACGTTGAATGGAGCGCAGTGTTGCAACATGTACTAGTTGCGAATCTTTCTCCGCGAGCGACTCGAGGTGGCCTGAATCCTGTACTTAGTCCTTCAATTGCTGCTTGACGAGACGGGCACTTTTAACTTTGGTATCCCTCCACGTCTTTGTTACTGTATGACCTAAATTTACAAATGACTCGTCTGTATAAACAACTGATTTCCCCTGGTCCCTACACCTTTTTATGTTTTTTAGATATTTATGTCGCCATCTGATGATATCCATATCGTCTCTTTCTATTAATATGCACTTGTTACCCCTTCTTTCATATTCGAACCCCAAATCAGAGTGGCCCTTGAGAAATTTGGTACGGTCTCATCACTGTTGAACTGTGACAAAATTATATTCAGCGTGGGTGGAATATTTGCAAACAGTAAAGAATGAACAATTCGCCGCACTCCACTTTACACTATTCAATCATATTGCGTTAACCTAGCGTTTTGTGTAGTCCCGCCCTTTTTGCTTTCTTTTTCGATGGCGTTCTTAGAGGTTCTTTCATTAGTTCCTTTTTAATCATACACACTACTGCTTCTGAACACCCGATAGCCTTAGCTGTTTCTTTTACCGCCTTACTTACACGCATTTTACTTAAAAAATAATCTAACACATTCATAATTATTTGGCGTTCCTTACTTCTTTATTTACCAACATATCGTTCCTTCCTAGCTTCACCCTCCATAACTACAAATATTTACAAAAATATTAAACAAGTAACAGCTCACAGTTACACACACGGGTTCTTTCGAACTAATGCTAGTGCTGCTCCTTATACTATCTTCTGTGTCAGGCCTGACGCTGAATAGATGAATACCTTTTGTTTGCCTTACTGGATAAAAGAAAGAGGTTACTGCCTTTTGGTTTATTTTAAAAACTTTCTCCAACCTTCCTCAACATTTGTTCTCGCTGGTTCCCTGATGTAAACTCAATAACAAAAAAGTTTCACACTGCGTAACTTTTGCAGTGCACATATATAAAATTTTCCGAAAACATTTAATTTAAAAAATTATAACACTTAACTGGGTAAACATAGAGAATTCAAAGTAGGCAGGTAGTAGCACTATAGTTTACTCTACCTAAGAAAAAAAATATAGATGCATTCTAGCAGTTAGTTTGTTAGTTAGTGCGTGATGAGTGTAGAAACAGCAAATATCGGACTTCTATTGAAAAAAACGTTTTCTGAAGAAATTTGGACCTATAGAAATGTATAATGACTCTGAAAAGGATATAACCTGATAGAGAAAAAAATTCTGCATAGGATAATGTGTTCAAACCTGAAATTTATAACAAATGAATATTTATACCATGCTATTAGGAATCTGGCAACAGAGCGAGGGTAGAAAAGGACGCGGCTAATTGCAACTTGTATGCGCTAGAGACAGAGATGTCCCATTTAACTGCATACTGTCTTCTAAGAGTGAAACGCTATATAGTACATGTTGCAACACTGCGCTCCATTTAACGTGTACTGTCATCTAAGGTTGGAATGTGCTTAAGTTCGTCGCAATCATTAAATGCAGTTGTTAATGAAGTCTGCAATTCAATGTCATTGCTATAATGGCATCTGCAATAACTGTAACACAATCACTGTTTGTCTCTTGTTCTCTGACTTCAGCACACGTGCTTTTCACTTTTAAATCTGTAGCTTGATCATTATTAGATTTTTCACCAATATCTTTTCTGTTACAACAATTGTCTCCGACTTCAAGACACGCCTTTTTAACAAACTGTAACAAATTCGTTTGAATTTTGCGTTTCGACATCTTAAACTTGTGGCCCTTATAATCACAAGGAAAGCTCGAACACAGAACTGGACATTTCAATATCACTCCACTGCGGCACTGTCTAACACCAAGCTTACACCGCCACCTCCCCATTTCATTCTCCTTCACTTCTCCGTCTCGTTTTTACCCTCCTTACCTTCTTCTTTTCATGATTACCCTCCCCTTATGTAGGAGTTACAAGCCAGTGCCTAGGGTCAGACGTCTGTTGGGGAGCACAGGAACCTATGGACCAGACAGAGTGAAGACCTGGAAGCGGGAGGTCAACCAAGCACCAGGTATGGTGGTGAGGAAGAAAATGAGATGAAATGCAGGCGAAATAGTTAATTCAAAAAATGATAATGGAGGAATTGGTAAAATGAGTGGCGGGGGAAACCGGAGAACCAGTAGAAAACCCGCCCAGGCGCTGCTTCGTCCACTGCAAATACCACATGCGGGTCTTTGAGATCGAACTCGGGCCATCTAGGTGGTAGGGAACGCGCTAACCGCTCGGCCACGGCGCCACCGGTTACTCTCCTTACCACTTTTTCATTCTGATGCCACGTAAATTTATCTTTATCTGCCTCCAATTGTTTTGGTTGCATTTTTGCAATAAATGCGGAGTAGCAATAATAATAATGATGATGACGATGATAATGATAATAACAATAATATATGTGGTTATTTAACGACGTACTGTTCTGAATCTAACCCCTATAGTTGTCACCTGCTATCCAGTTATGTGCACTTCGTTTAATACCAGAAAGTCTACCCACCTGAGTCTGGCACATTATCACATTTAATAAAATGCTAGTGACTGCGCTGCGGAAAGATGTAAATCTTGGGTGCAGAAACTCGACGTTTAAGCCAACACGCGTCATCGACAGCAGCATAAAGAATATGGAGATTCTATTCTACGAGGGTGGGTCAATAAGTAATGCCTCCCCCCCCCCCCCCCCTTAAATAAGTTAGTTATGTGAAAAATTTGAATTTGGCGCAATTCCTCAAACCTTCACCAATCCCCTGCAGTAGTAACTTCCTAAGTCAACAGGTGGCAGCACTGCATCCTCTTGCAAAATGGCTGACATCGACATTCGTATTAGACAGCGTTCTGTGATTGAATTTTTGACTGCGGAAGGTGAAACGCCAATTCACATTCACAAAAGGCTAAAAAATGTGTATGGTGATGCAACGGTGGATGTCGGCCGTGTTAGACGATGGGTTCGTCACTGTAGCGAAGCTGAAAAATTCAAAACTCAGGGGTCGGCAGGGAAAGTTATGGCGACAGTGTAATGGGATGCAGAGGGTGTGCTCATGATTGATTTTTTGGAGCAGGGATGCACAGTAAATTCTGTCCAATACGTCAGAACTCTCAAAAAGCTGAAAGCACGTCTTCGCCGATGGCGGATGTTGTTCTTTTGCACGACAGTGCAAAACCACACACCAGCCGTTACGCCACTGCAGAAATTGAGAAATTGGGATGGCAAGTCTTACCTCACCCCCCATACTGCCCTGACCTGGCACCATCAGTCTTCCATCTGTTCGGGCCACTAAAGGAAGCTCATCGTGGGATTTATTTTGAAGATGAGGAAGCTGTGAAAACGTCCGTGCGTCAATGGCTTAGGAAGCAAGACCCTGTGTTTTACCACACTGGAATACATGCCCTAGTTAAAAGGTGGACCAAAACTGTGAAAAAGGACGGAGATTATGTTGAAAAGTGACAAATTAATCGTCAATGTTGTAGTTTTCAAGCTAAGTAAATTGGATTCAATTTTCTTGGCAATTAAAAGAGAAAACAAATAGGAGGCATTACTTATTGACCCACCCTCGTATTAGTGATGTTTTGAAAACCGTTAATAACTTTTCAACATTAATGTGAATTTAAATAAATAAAATACTTGACAGCACACATAATTGTGCCCGTTCCGTATGGCTGTTTAAACGATCGTTACTTATAACACGTACCCGCATAGCGGTTAAGAAAAATTCCAATAACTCTTTAAATATTCATCTAATCGAAATGTTGCTTATTACAAAACTTAACATCGTGGGTAAAAACATTTGCTACGGAACATTTTTGCAAAACCTCCCAAAAAAGGGAAGTTATTTCGATGTATTCAATTTGGGCCCCATTAGAAATCTTCCACCTCAGTGGTCTATTCATTTTGTGGGACAAACTAGCAAAGGTAAGTACATATACCAAATTTCATAGAAATCGGTTTGGCCATTTTGCGTGATGATGAGGTAACACACATATAGTATTTATAGCAATAAAGTTGGATATGACAGGGGGGGGGGGGAGGGGGCTGACACCTGCGCCTGCACACTCTCTCTCTCTCTCTCTCTCTCTCTCTCACACACACACACACACACATAAGATTTTTATTGGGTTGAGAGGGCCTCAAACCATTTAGGTAGTTCTGCCGAAATATCGACATTGAATTTTGGGCGGCATACAATAAGCACTTCCTCTACTTACCGTTTCGGTATAAGCCAGTGACATCTGTTGTTAAGCCTAGGAAGAGTAAAACAGGGTGATTTATTGCATGTTATTTGGTTCCTATCACAGTTAATACACAAAACGTAATATTTAACAATTTTATAACATTTCATATAGCGGCAGTTTATTCGTATTTTATCTGCCCCTGGTTGTCATACTTAGAAGCAATTTCTTTAGAATTAGAAACATTGCAAACTCTTACGAAGTTGGCGGATAAGCCCCTTTAGATATTTTTAATACCGAGTAGCTCTGGAACCCCATGCCATTTACCAACTTCCCGGCAGAGAGCAAATCCCAATTCCAGGTGTTCTAACACAAAAGTAGACACAAGATGCTGCCAGCATGCAACTGACAAATCTCACCAACGGCTGAAAAAGGCCATACGTCATACCAAAACAAGAAAAGCTTAGGTTAATCAGCAATCAGGTGTTACACCAGCTCATGCGATTCTATAACGATCACTATTTATATACCTACTATTTGCGTTTTGATTCATGCCAGATTGTTTCGTGTAATGCAATACACTACGTTTATATTAAGTGGGAAGGGAACAAGAACAACAAATCAAAACATCGCTAAGTCAGCGGATTTCGTTTCTCAGTTAGGCTGGCAGTCCACATTGCGCATGGTCAGCAGCGGGAAAATGGCTGTTTGTTGTCATTTTACGATCACTTCCCTGTAACAGAAAACATTCCACAAAGGGAGAGGCTCTAGAAAAGACGATATCAACTACATCCCAAGGTAAATGGGTGCTTTATTTTCAGTGTTATCACACTTTAGAGTTTTCCGGTTGTAAAATATAGCCCTCGGTTTGACTTTATGTAATAGCTACTTCGACATACTACCATGCTTATCTTCCCTGATTAGTGCACGGTTCTGTCTGTAGTGGGCGCTTCAGGGCTATCATATTTCAAGGAATTCATAAAGAAGAGCGGCCAACATTTGAGCGTAAATACCGCAGGATTGAACTGAACTAGTGATAGTTACAGCGAAGTATCACTGCATGTATCTGTTTATTAGCATTAATTCATTTAAGCTCTTAATATTTAGAGCGCCCTAAGTTCGTTCTTTTGAGGATTTAACTCATTGAGATGGAGATTGCTAAATAAATATTAATATCCAGGAATCTTGAGGAATGGCATGAAAATAAAAAAAAAGAAAGGAAGAAACAAACTAGTATGAGAACAATGGAGGTCGTAGGTAACCATAGTGAGAACACAGCGTTCTGTAGTTTCGAAATTTAGGTGTGAGTTAATTGTGCTTGTATGTGTGAGACCTGGATTTAAATAACGGACACATCATAAAGTGGATATTAAAGAAGCCAAGAGCGAACTTCAGATGTCCACCGAATCTCATACTTGAAACATACACAAAAATTCTAAACACCTGTTTTAGAAGAATTAACATAAAATCGCTTGTCTGGTGTATTACAACAACACGGGTCATGTGCAGTATTAACAAAGCTTGTTGATATCGTGTTGATTTTGCCATAAAAGGAAGTTTCTTAAAAAGGATGGCGGGTTGGTCACAGCTGCACAATGTTTGCACGACTATTTCTTAAGCCACTCTCATATAGGTGTCCATAATACATAAACTATTTTAGTAAAAAGGCAGCTATGGAGGTTTGCTGAAAATTAAACAAACAGATGCTTAGACTGCTTTAATCTATCGATTGAAACATTACAAATATGTGCAAATATCGTACATCATATATGTCACTGTGCTTAATTTTTCAAATTCTTTAACCAAATCGTTAAATTTAGGCCGTTCTGTTTTACATATGAACTACTGAAATGAACATTAACAGCCGTGATTTCTTTTGTCCTTTGGTTCCACTCGCTGTGAAAGAAAATCAACGTTATCAAATATTGAAGTAGTTATGTGTTTTCATCATCTGAGGGTCGTGGAATTTTCAACTTTTCCAGATTTTTTAACACCATATCATGGAGAGCGCAGTAAGCATTATGGATGTCCCACAGGTTCTGCTGGAGTGTCACGTATTCCTCTTCATCCAGGTCGTGTAGTGCTTTACGATAGTCATCAACTTGAGGATACTTGATTGCTTTGGATACCAGCTTAGCTCTTCTCATAAAATATTGAGGGATATCGCCATAATTTACTGCGGTTTGGGCTTCAGTTGAATGTACTTCTTTTAATATAGTTTCCTGAACTTCCACTCCAAAATTGTTGCCACTTTCGATTTTTGGAATCATGAAAGAAATCCACGTATGCAGCAATTGGCATTCCTGTATCAGCTGCTTAAGGTGAGGTTTGATAGTTTTAATCAAATCACACACATGATTGTTGCACTGAATAGTGTAACTTGAAGAACTGCTGCTTGTTTCCGATGGCGTGGACTCAAAATCATCAGGCTTCATTTTCTTGCTCCGCAGTTTCATCATTCACATTTCTAACCTGGGTTCGAATGGCGAGAATTTCTTGGATGTCGGAGAAACTCCGTCTTAGAAATTGTTGGGTGTGCAGGAGTTCTCTCAGCTCCACTATTTTGCTGGGGAATCCATTTTGTATGAGATTTTCACACTTGGATTTTATTGAATCTTGATATTCTTGAATCGAGAACGAAGTCATACTGTAAATGTAAACTTGATCAGTTTTTTAAGCGTAAATTAGGAATACTAATGTATGTAGAGAAAGCTTGCCGCTTCTAGCTTCTATCCCATTTGGATTACGGAACTGGAAACACTATAACGGGGGGTGAGTGAGTGAGTGTGTTGGGTTTAAGGGCCCGTCGACAACTTGGTCATTAGGGCCCCCACTATAACGGTACGTGTCCTGGAGGGAACTAGGTGATTTTAAGAAATACTCGCACTGTAACTTAACTAATTTTATTTAACAACTAAGCCTACAATTAACAGATTAATAAACACTTAAACCCTTTGCATTAAGTAAAATTCGATAATACAATCCCGTTACCCCTTACATTTAACCATTACCACTTTTTCTATTATTCCTATCCCTAAACCTTACGTGTAGTTAAACTGACTAAATTTTGAGCCCATCCGACATCCTCAAGTTTTCCAAAAAGTATTTTAGAAATTTGGTATTTAGATCAAATACTTGGCAGTAAGTCTAGCACAGAAATAAAGCCTCTTTACTCACATATTACATGAAGGATTATCGTTAGGATCTGCATCCTGGTCCAAAGCGACGTGGAGTCGTCTAGCACTTCCACACAAGAATCGCCCCGAGCTTTAGCTCGGGAGGTTTATATAGGACCTGCCAGACAACGCCTTAACGACGTCATAATATCCTAAGCAAAGGTGACCATATCCCGTCACGTAGTCCAGCTTGAGAGAACCCATCTAACCGCAGATTGCTCACCAGCGGAACACAGATGTGAGTAAGCTTCCTTTTGCGTTCTCATAAAACATAATAATTTTCAAAGAGACTTTATGACTGCTAGCCTTTGGTTTTCCATGAAATTGTATATTCGTAGGTAACCTTTTACCTGCGAGCAGACACCGGACACGTTGGGGGTCCCATACCGAACTCACGTAAGTGTACAGGATGTTCCCAACCGTCTCCCGGCTGCTCTCCCTTTACCTGGGAATGGACGTGTGCTCGGCGGGGCACTATACCCTCCCCACCTTGACATGAGCAATGGGTACAGGAGTACCGATTGCGAACCTCTCAATTAACTTGGTGAGTTCTCATTTCTCTTAATTCTTGTGCAAATTGTAAATAAGACAATAATCTTTTTGTGTTTATCATAAGTAATTTGAATTGCGTTTTCTTTTTCAGGTGTCAGGGCTACGTCTAACTATGTAAGTACCTTTCCTTAAACTAGTTACAATGACAATACAATATTTTGTATAGTGTGAGATGTTACATAAATTTCATTGGTGTCAACGTGTTTTCTCGTGACTTTTCGTTTAGCACATGTTTCACATCTCTGTACATAACATTTTACATCTTCTCTCAGTGAGGGCCAAAAGTATCTCTTTTCCAGTACTGCTTGAGTTCTTTTAGTGCCTTGATGTGCGCTATACGTCGTATCATGGTGCATCGAAATTATTTCGTTCACCATTTCTCTTGGCACAATTAGTTTCGGGTTTCGGTTACACCCTGTATACAGCACACCTTCCTCATCCAGAAAAACTTCATGATTTAACCCTGATTGATATTCTGTAATCAGTTGGTGACAATATTCATCTAATTGTTGCTGCCTTTTCAGATGATACATTGAGGATGGCCAGCGAGCAGACTCCGCCGCTCTCTCCTCCTGTGGCTGGTCGAGATGAGCAAATGCAAGAGGTGCTTCCGGCGACTCGCCCAGTGTCTCCAACCGTGATAACGCATCAGGTACGATGTTTGCTTTACCTGGCCTATGGTTAACTGTAAACTCGTACTCACTTAATGCCAACATCCATCTCGTTAGTCTTGCACTTAGAGGATTCTTTGTAGTAAGCAGCCATGTGAGAGCTTTATGGTCTGTGTATATAGTAAATTTGTGCCCGAAAAGGAACATTCTAAATTTCTTTACACCAAACACAACGCTAAGTAATTCCTTTTCTGTCGTAGTGTAATTTTGCTCGGCTGACGTTAGCAGTCTGCTTACGAAGCCTAGAGGTTTATCTAAATTGTCACATTCTTGACTTAGTACAGATGAAATTCCTATATTTGACGCGTCGCATGCCAACACAAATGGCTTTGCAAAATCAGGGTGTGATAACAATGTTTGTCTTGTTAAAGCATTTTTGAGAGTAATGAACGCTTGCTCCGCTTCTTCGTTCCAAACAAATTTTTGATTTTTCTTTGTCAAGTGAGTTAATGGTTTGCTTATCATCGAAAATTCAGGTATAAAGGCCCTGATGTAGCCTATCGCGGCAAGAAATGATCTCACTTGTTTTACAGTGCTTGGTCTTGCTAACTTTTTAATTGCCTCAACCTTTGAGTAATCTGGTTTTATCCCTAGCGCACTGACAGTATGACCAACATAAATTACCTCTCTTTGTGCAAACTGACATTTATCTATACCAGGCTTTAAATTGGCTTCTTTCAATTTTTCAAATACCTGTCGTAAGTTGCGAGCGTGTTCTTCTATGTCCTTGCCGATTATGAGTATATCATCCATGTACACCAAACAGGTTAATCCCTTAATATTACCTAATACCAAATCTATTGCTTTAGACCACGTGATTGGAGCCGAAACCAATCCGTATGGGAGTCTTACATATTGAAATGAGTCCAAACTCGAAGTGAAGGCTGCCTTAGGCCTATCCGCTTCCTTTACCTTTGGTGCGGATTTTATTAATTGGTCTTTACATAGCATACCGGAGATAATGTTTTTACTGAAAGATGAAATAGTGTGGTAGCGGACGCTGCTCTTATCTTCAGGGTCGAGGTTACAGAATGGAATGCATAAATCAACGTTCCTTTATCACAACATATTTATTCGTTAATTTACACTTTCAGCACCATATTAATTAATCAACAACTTTCAAAATTGGATAGAATCTACACTGGTTAAAAGTTTGGGTGTAAGTTACATGTTCACACGTTATCAAAAAATACACATCCTTTCATCTTGAGCGCACAGACGCTAATGAAAATAGTCCCTGGCGTCTCTCTTACGCAACACCGCCATTCTTTTGTATTCATCCGCGCAATAGTCCTCATTGGTTGAACACAAAGTGACAAGAAAACATTGGCTATTTTGAATATTGAAAAATAAGTCCCTGATACACCCAAACAAGAATTAGAAATTTACACACTCTTACAAAAATATTTACATGAACGATTTTCTATTGATCAATATTCTGTCTCATATGCCCCTTGTTTTGTTTTTCAAGTTGTCACCTTATTTACAATCTTGAAACACAATACAATACTTCTCCCTACTCGTATGATTCAATCACTTTGTACAATATATATTTTTTTTTTTTTTTTTTTTTTTACAGTCTTCTTCACTGTTTGTCTTTGTCTTTTGTTTTGACATGATACAGCATGTCTTTATAAATTTCACATATTCGATTACTACACAATACATTCAGTTATTATACAATACATATCCAGTTATTGTACAACACATTTAGTTATTACACAACATGTCCAATTATTATACAATACATATTCAGTTATTGTACAACACATTTAGTTATTACACAACATGTCCAATTATTATACAATACATATTCAGTCATTGTACAATATACCCTGCTATCATACCACATATGTTCTGTTATTATACAATACATATTCAGTTATTACACAATACACATTCAGTTTTTCGCATAACACATTTAGTTATTACTCAACATATTCAGTTATTACATAATATATCCAGTTATCATACAATACATATTCAGTTATTGTACAACACATATTCAGTTCTTATACAACACATACTCAGTTATTGTACATTTGACATTGACACAAATATAATTTAAGTGTATCATGGTTTATTATGTGGTTTTTGACTTGTATTCATTGCTATGAGGAGAGGAAAACAGGATACAAATTTTGAGCTAATGATTATGATCATGTTTATGGCAATACTTTATTCAGTTCTTTGCCTTCTTTGTCTTATAAGCTTATGTATAGGCAGGTTGTTGAGTCGGTTCTTAAACTCTGATGTTACTAATGGTACCATTTTTCTTAATTGGGTTATTATTCATTGTTGTTTGGTTCAACATTTCTTCGAGCTTAGCATTGGCTATATTCATCTTAATTCATGGGCATTGTTTTTCTGGTTATGGTTTTCCTCACTTCACTAATTGTCACTTCTTTGTCTCTTATTCCTATAAGAGAAAACTTCTATACTTATAATTATTCTGCAATTGTATTATTTTTCTTCTCAATTTATCCTCGACATCTTTGTGTCGAAATATTATATCTTTGTCATCATAATTGATTCCTTTTTATTTTTGTTCCTGACATCCTTATGTCAAAAACATATTATCTTCCGTCGCTATAATTCATTTATTTAATGACAATCAGTGTCCTCATCTGTCTTTGTTGACAATGCTCTTTGTGATCGATATAGCCAATGACTGTGTTGGTTTTCTTCCTTGTTGTAATTCCTAATCTGAACATAATTTTCTATAAGTAACCCATTAAAAATTGTTATCTTCCTTCATCTCTACTACTCCTGCCTTACACATTCGTTGGCAAAGACTATTTGGTCCTTTCTTTGTATGGCTTTAATTTATTTTTATGGTATCTTCCTACCAACTTGCCATTTGTATTCTGTAGCTCATACGTGTGGTCACCCAGCTGTTTTGTTATGACCAGTGGTCCAGTATACAATAGCTCCATCTTTCCAGATCTCTTCTCAGATGCCTTGGATGCTTTGTGGCTTTTTAAGAGTACCTTTTCTCCAATTTGTGGGGACCATTTCCTGACGAATCTTTTTACCTTGTTCCTCCCTTTTTCAGCCTTCTGCTGTAATCTTCTGAATGCCAGTTGACATTTTTCCTTCTCTGATAATTCTCTTTGGGCAGCCATCGTAGTGTCAATGTCAATTGCTAATTTTTTGGGTTTCGTGTTGGTCATCAATTCGATTGGGGCGAACTTAGTTGTTGTAATTTCCCTGAGTGTTGGTGGTGGTTGTCGTTTCTGTATTCTGTGCAGCATCTGCCCTATTTGGCACATTTTCATCTACTTCCTGCTGTCTTGTGTTGTTAGTGTACCATTGGTCTCTGCCCCTTTGGCGTGAACCTCTGTCATGTGACAGTCTTTGGTTGTTCATGTGTTCCCTACTGAATCATATGTGATTCACTTGATGGGTATGGTCTCCTGGTCTTCCACGATCATATGTATATGTTCTGTATCTCGATTCACCCCTCGGTATCGTGTCTTGGTACCGCTGTCTTGTGTTCTCCATCCTCTCGCCATGATTATGTGGTTGTGGGAAATGGTGTGCCCCTCTCCCCCTTTCATGGGTACTCCTAGTATTTCTATGTTCTCCCTCACTCTGGTTGTTCGTAGCCTTGTTCCGGTTTAGGATGGGTGAGTTTGGGTGACCGTTCCTATGTCTATGCTCATTAGGCCGACCATTTTGTGTTTCGAAGGCTGTTAGCAATTCTATCATATCTGCAAAATCTACTGGCCTCGCAACAATTAACGCTGTTCTCACTGTGTCTGGGAAATGTCTTGTTATGCTGGCAATTAGTTCTGCCTCCGACAAGTTGGGGTCTAATAGCTTTCCTTTGTTGGCTACTTTCATAAAATAATCGACTAACGACAACCCTTTGGTTGGATCATATCTACCTGTCGCTAGCTCTACCCTAGTTTGGTTTTGTTTAGTTGGGCCCCAATACCTTGATAGGAATAAATTGCTGAATGAGCTATACGACTCATGACCAGCTAGTGTTAACCTGAGCCATTCTAATGCCTTGTTTTTTTAAGCTTTTCTTAACTATCATCATCCTAAGCTCGTTTGGTATCCTTTTCACTTTAAAATATTCTTCCATCTCTTTAACAAAGAGTTTTGGATCGTCTCCCTTCTCCTCGTCAAATGTAGGTGGTGTGATTTCATGTAATATGCTGTTGGTGTAACATGTGTTGTGTCTCGTGTCATTGTTTGGTTGTGAACCTCTTTCTCTGTATTGTGAGTCAACATTTTGTACATTATTCAAATAACTCTCATCTTGTACATTACTTACATCTAAATCATCTTGCCTCTGTAATGCATTCACAACCTCATTTACATTAGCCAAACTTTCTTTTCCTTTTTTCATTTCTTCACAAATTGATCTTAAGTCATTTTTTATTTCTAAGTGACTCTGTTTCATATCATTTATAGCATCCTGTTGTAAATGCATCACATCATTCATTGTCTTAATTTTAGGAATTACAATTTGTTCTACAGTTTCATTAATAATGTCTTTCTTTACTACCTCAATCTCTTTCCTTAATTCCTCAGTTATTTCTGCTTTTACATTTGTAATCTTACAGTCTACACTTGCATTACATTCTGTTATTTCCTCTCTACACCTAACAATTTCTCCTTCTAACACAATCTTATTCTCTCTCATCTCTGATTCTATCTTTCCCATCCTATCTCCTACGATTTCTATCCTAGCTTCTAAGGCTTCTTTTGTTTCATTTAAGTTTTTATGTACTAATTTTAAATTAGTTTCCATTACTTTCATATTTTCTTTACACTCCTGTCTTCCTAATTCTATTTTCTGTTCTAAGTTCTGTCTACCTAATTCCATTTTCTGTTCTAAGTTCTGTCTCACTTCCTCCATTTTCTGACCTAAACTTTGTTCTATGTCCTGTTTTAATTCTGCCTTATTCTGTTCCATTTTCTGACCTAATTCTTTCATATTCTGTTCTAGTTTTTCAAACATGATCATCATTAACCTTTGGTCTTTGCTTATTGCTAGTTGTTCCTCACTTTCTAATTCTACCTGATAACTAGGCCTATCTGCCCCTTCCCCCACTCCTGTTTCTATCTCTTTTCGCGACATTTTAATTTCTTTATCCAATTCACTTAAGGTTGAAAGTCCCACTACTTTGCCGCTTCTCAATAACATAAAAAATGGAAATAAAATGTATGTAAAAACAAAAAATTTTGATCCTACTTTCTTTTCTGTTGGTTCTCCGTCCAGTTATTTACGTCTCCTGGGTAGTTGGCTTCGCCATACTGTGTCTCAGCCTAGTTGAATCCTGTTGTAAACAACAAGGCGGAGCTGACTCAACTCGCCGCGTGTTAGACGTACAGGCACGCACAAAAGTTTTGCAACACTAGTAGCGCTAACTTCTAGACAATAAATAGAGTTGGGTTACACATTAACTTATTAAATCTATGAGTTGGAATATTAATATTCCGGATTTCTTTCCGGATTCCGGGTTTCTTTCTTTAAGTACTGCGAAACAATGCGCGATCATTCGCCACTCGTCACTTTTTAACGGTTTGCCTCGATTGTGTTTCATTTCGGCTGAAGCACCAGCCTGCTCCATGGTGAAAAGCTTACTGATTTTATATTGCATATACATAAGTGTCCTTGGCCTTGTGAGGTCCGCGAGATGTACAGGAAATACAGTGTAAAATTTCAGAAGCAACCCCACACTATAAACAAAAACATCTTAATCAGCATTCAACTCGATACAGACCTCGTTGCGAGAGAGCTGTCTGATAAAGGAATGCAAAAATGTTATACGTATAATAGCAGTGTCCTTCAGTAATTGTTAAGTAAAATGCAGCTTAATTTAACATAATAAGCTAATGGTGTATATAATTTCACCTTTCTTCTATCTAATCTGTATATAGTATACCATTATGTATATATTCCTTTACGAACTCACGGGCCCAGAACACATATGCGATATGTGAAGCAGAAAGATAAAATGTGGGGCTATTTACGTTTATAAGAATCGAAACATTTGCATACTTTTCTATCTCCGAAATTAGCTCGCGCAGAGCAGTGATCGGAGAACTACTTACGTACAATACTGTACTTAAAGGAGGGGTTTATCGTACGTACGCAAACAAAAGATAACCCCCATTATCTTCGCCAAACCAATCAACAGCTTAACCGTTTTCTATCCCAATATCTCTGTCTCTGTCTCTCTTCCCGCCCAGATGTTTACAACAGGATTCAACTAGGTTGAGACATATTATAGATGATCTCCGGTGTTTTTTTTTTCCACGTTGATTCTCCGTGTATCGATGATATCAGACGATGGTCTAATGGCGTCTTCTTCCTGCGCGATGGGATGGCGTCATTTGATGTTAACACTTCGTACTCGTAATTTTGCATTCCATTCTAAATTCGCGCTCCACGTTGGGTAAGCCATTTTGGTGCGGATTTTATTAATTGGTCTTTACATAGCATACCGGAGATAATGCTTTTACTGAAAGATGAAATAGTGTGGTAGCAGACGCTGCTCTTATCTTCAGGGTCGAGGTTACAGAATGGAATGCATAAATCAACGTTCCTTTATCACAACATATTTATTCGTTAATTTACACTTTCAGCACCATATTAATTAATCAACAACTTTCAAAATTGGATAGAATCTACACTGGTTAAAAGTTTGGGTGTAAGTTACATGTTCACACGTTATCAAAAAATACACATCCTTTCATCTTGAGCACACAGACGCTAATGAAAAAAAGTCCCTGGCGTCTCTCTTACGCAACACCGCCATTCTTTTGTATTCATCCGCGCAATAGTCCTCATTGGTTGAACACAAAGTGACCAGAAAACATTGGCTATTTTGAATATTGAAAAATAAGTCCCTGATACACCCAAACAAGAATTAGAAATTTACACACTCTTACAAAAATATTTACATGAACGATTTTCTATTGATCAATATTCTGTCTCACCTTAATGGCATGATATGCAGAATCAATGTCAATAATTGAAAAATACGTATTACCAGAAAGCATGGATAAGTTTTCCTTTATATCCGGCATCGGCCAGGTCGGTACTTTTGTTACAGCGTTTAAACGCCTGTAATCTACACACAACCTATACTTAACTACTCCATTCACTGCCTTTTTCGGGACAAATAAACACGGGCTTTCCCAATCTGACTTCGTGTGTTCGATAATTTTCTTTTCTAGCATTTCTTGGATTTGTCTCTGTAACTCGTCCTTTAACGCAAATGGCACCCTGTATGGCCTCAATCTTATGGGTTTCGCATCCCCTGTATCAATTTCGTGTTCGACTACTGTCGTACACGGTAATTCTCCTGAAGGTTCGTCCAAATACAATGGTACAAAATCATAGAGTACCCTTAATATAATTTCTCTCTCTCTCTCGGCACTAGATGCCTTACCTTCTCTTCTATTACTCTATAAACCTCATCAATTTCGGTTGTCTTCCGAAAATCTGCATTTTCTCGCTTCTCCTTCAACTGTGGCTTCGTAACTCGTAACATGTGCACATCACTGGTAGTAGCTATCTCTTCTTCACATAAAATACAACTCATTACTTCACATTTAGGTTCTGGGTTCATGACTCCCACAAACCTGCCGACTGCCTGTACATCGGACTTTTGGCGCGCGGGGCTTACCTCTCTCTCCTTTCCCCTCAGATACTCACTCTCACTGCGATATAAGGTTCCCCTGTCATTCCGGATATGATCAAGTTTCCCTTTAAATGCAATCGCGTCATTGGGCTGCTGATATTTGCCTCCTTGCGAAATATCAGGCGCTGGCCAGCGTCTCTCAAGCCCTGGGAAGACGAGCTTCCGCCCTTTTTGACCTGCCAGCTTACCGCCGGCCTGCCATTCCCCTTCTACCCCTCCTCCAGAGGTAGGATAATTGCCCGCTGAGTATGGCACATCACCACACCCCTTCTGCACGTCCGGCATAACCGCGCCCCATTTTCTATCGAGATCACCATGCCTCGATCTTCGGACTGCAGGTTCACAAGTCTGAACACACTGAGGATCCTCATATTGCGCGTAAAATGCCCTACACACTTTACACATCGCCACTTCTGCGTCCCCGGTCCTAGTATATAGCGCGCTATTACTTCTCATCCAGTCGTCATACTCCGTAGCCCTGCCTATCTCCATACCCTTTCTTAGTGGTACACTCGTTGTTCCCATATTCAATACCTTCATTATACAATATTTGGCGTCCTTACACAACCTATCATTACTCCTCTTCAACCACGCTATCTCATTTCCGTCCTCCGCCGTAAGGACTCTGGACACAACTCTTGCCACATAAAATTTATCAACTTCAACTTCAACAGGCTCTACATACACTTCGAGGGGAAAGGTTCCTTTTGCAACTCGGTGCAACCGAGTGAGTATCTGATTTTCCGTCTGGGGTAAAATTACGGTGTTCTCGGCCAGTACCACATTGCATTCCCACTCATTCTCGACTTCGTCTAGGTGAGCATTCTCTACTTCTTCCTCGTGTTCACCATTACTTACATTTTCTAAGTGTGCTCTTCCCATCATACGACTAGGAACCATCAGTGGAGTGATCAGGTCCACCCGCGGTCCTTGTCCAGGATCTAACTGCGATATGAGGTTAACTGAACCGTATTTAGTTTCCATCTTCCCATGACGTATATCAATTATTGCTTCAACAAAATCCAAAAAAATCCATTCCCAATATGCCATCATATCTTTTGAATTTTAGGGGCACTACGCAAAACTCATGACATATCAGAGTGGGAATATTCCCGATTGTGAATCAAACCTTCTGTTCACCTATAATTTCAAAATGTGCACCAGTAACACTCATTCCTGAGAACTTTGCCTTCTCCATTTCTCCTTCTACTGCACCATATTTGATAGCCGAAAAACTAGCTCCTGTATCCACTAACATATACGAGGGCGTTTCACCCCCTAAATCTACTTCTAATAGAAGCTCCTTGAATTGCGTGTCGTACGAAATGACGGGAAACGATTCTGGCCTTCAGCTGCCGAATTCCCGTTCTTCGATAAGCCTGCCCCGTTTCCCTGAGGCCGATGCCATGTACATTGTTTTGAAATATGACCCGGCATGTTGCATTTAAAACATCTGTTGTTTTCCAGTGGAGTGGAAAAAGTGACGTGTCTGCGGTTAGCACTTCTGCTTGCAGTCGTCTGTTTAGGGCGAGTGCCGTTATCTCTCCCGTGACCTTGCCCTTGTCCCGCAGGTTGTCCCTTGTCAGGGTTGTACAAAGTTCTTGGTTTGCTTCTGCAATCCCTAGCTAGATGTCCTTTCCTATTACAATTAAAACACGCCTTATCCGTGCGCATCATGAACACCTTCTTCTCCTGTGCGCTCACATGTGACTCACTTCCTGACTGACCCCTTTGTTTTTCTGCATTTTCTACGGTGGTCGCTATCCTAATCGCTGCTGTAAACGTATTAGGCATTTGATACCTAACTTGTTGGCCTATGACACCCCTCAGCCCATTCATGAAGGCCGCTAGCAACCTCCGTTCCGCCTCCTCATTGAGGGTTTTCTGCACCACTGCATCATCTACGATTTTGATCGTTTTATGACACAGTTGCCTACACCAGTCAGCAAACACTTCTACATTTTCGTGTGACTTCTGGGTGGCGTCTTGCAGCGCGGTGTAATGATATTGCGGAGGCAATTTGTCCGTGAAGCGGTCGATAAGCGCCTTCTTAAAGTCATCCCATGTCACGTCATCACCCTTTAGATCTGACCTACCTCTAAAAAAGTGCAAAGCAGATCCTGCCAGTTTTGCGCGAGCTATATTGAGTTGATCTACTTTAGTCCAATTGCCCACTACTGCCATTTGTTCAATATTATTAATAAAATCTTTAACAGGTCGTCCCTTAGGATCCCCGGTGTATTCCTTTATCACGTTGGCAACGCTGACGTCCTTAATCTTAGCAGCCGTGAGGCGAGCTAATTTTTCCTCAAGATCTTTTAGCTTGTCTTCCATTGCTGCCATAGTGTGAAATTTTGTTTTTCTCTTCTCCTTATAGCCCCGTATGCTGGAGAGAACCGAGAGCCGGCCGCTGGAGACGTCTCTTCAAGAGATCAGAGACTGCCACCAACGGGCGCTACGTGCGGCGGCGGCGACGGCGGCGGCACGCCTAAGAGCCGACCAATACCCTGCACTGAAGGCGCGTCTTCGTCATCCGTTGTCTCCCAAGGATGAGAACCAAAAATGCCACTAATTTGGACACTGATAAACCTCGAAATTGTATATTCCCCTTGAGCTAATTTGGACACTGCTAAACCTCGAAATTGTGTGTGTGTTTTTGTAACTGTCAGATGTATATTCCCCTTGAGCTATGGCGCAGCTGGACACCCGAAAAAAGAAATTAAACAAGTACCTGAGAGCCTGAATACGTCTACTTTATTGATCTACGCACTTCCGTAGCGACACCACCCCCTTTTGGAAATCTGGACACCCTTTTCCCTTCCGGTGTTCCTACCCTTTGTTGCAGCAACACCTCACCTGAGGCATAGTCATACAGGAAGTCAGTTCTTTCAATCTCGAGAATTTCGTAATCACAACCTGGGTCAATGTGGCGCTTCAAGATGCGAGTCTCAACATCAAACGTCACAGTTCCGTGTCCGTTATGGTGAGTATAAATCTTATACGATGGACAAGGAAACCCCTTAAGTTTACCCTTAATAGCGATTTCTATACGAGAGTCAGTAATCAGTCCTGCAAACTTATTTCTATGTCTCTCTAACAAAGACACATCAAACTTAGTGTATTTCTGAAAAAAAATTTGTGATCAAAGTAAAAGCGTACTCGTCTGAATGTTTTAATGCCAAAGCACTAGTTGTCGCAACTACATGCACATACACAATTGTAAAAGTAACAGGTTCAATCTTCTGCTTGCAGCGAAAAATACACCTAAACATATTCCGTATGACACCTCATTTAACACCTAGTTCAGATTTAATCACATCCCTAGGGTTCGAGAATCCCTTAGAATTCTTACTCGAACAATAATATTCCAAGATATATTATTTTTTTTTTTTTGGTCCCACCGCTGCCACCAATCTATAACGGTACGTGTCCTGGAGGGAACTAGGTGATTTTAAGAAATACTCGCACTGTAGCTTAACTAATTTTATTTAACAACTAAGCCTACAATTAACAGATTAATAAACACTTAAACCCTTTGCATTAAGTAAAATTCGATAATACAATCCCGTTACCCCTTACATTTAACCATTACCACTTTTTCTATTATTCCTATCCCTAAACCTTACGTGTAGTTAAACTGACTAAATTTTGAGCCCATCCGACATCAAGTTTTCCAAAAAGTATTTTAGAAATTTGGTATTTAGATCAAATACTTGGCAGTAAGTCTAGCACAGAAATAAAGCCCCTTTACTCACATATTACATGAAGGATTATCGTTAGGATCTGCATCCTGGTCCAAAGCGACGTGGAGTCGTCTAGCACTTCCACACAAGAATCGCCCCGAGCTTTAGCTCGGGAGGTTTATATAGGACCTGCCAGACAACGCCTTAACGACGTCATAATATCCTAAGCAAAGGTGACCATATCCCGTCACGTAGTCCAGCTTGAGAGAACCCATCTAACCGCAGATTGCTCACCAGCGGAACACAGATGTGAGTAAGCTTCCTTTTGCGTTCTCATAAAACATAATAATTTTCAAAGAGACTTTATGACTGCTAGCCTTTGGTTTTCCATGAAATTGTATATTCGTAGGTAACCTTTTACCTGCGAGCAGACACCGGACACGTTGGGGGTCCCATACCGAACTCACGTAAGTGTACAGGATGTTCCCAACCGTCTCCCGGCTGCTCTCCCTTTACCTGGGAATGGACGTGTGCTCGGCGGGGCACTATAACACGTTAATTACCTGTGATAAGTGAAACATGGAGAAGCTTCTAACAAGACGCAAGCCGGTGAGATCATCATTTACAAAATGCTATAATTTGCTGATAAATCTTCTAACGGATCAAGCCAACGAGAATGAAGAAAGAACAAAATTTACGACGTTAGAAAGAATATCTGGGGAATTATCCGTATACGACGAAGAAATTGTTTCCAAACTGTTGGATTCAGATGACAAAACTGACGATGATTACGAAGTTGAGTATATGGTTGTAGAACAGTATAAAGAGAAAATGGATAGCGCTAGAGTGGAAGTAGAAATATATCTTAGTATATTATCGGCAAACATGGAACGAAATATGTCAACGTGTTCATCTCCAACATCAAGTAAAGTCAATTCAAACGTATACACGAAGATCGAGACATAGAAAATGAAGATAAATTTCAATACCTAATCCAGGCGACTTTAGAAGGCACAAGAGCTAGAGAAATAGTCGACAGTTTTCCGCCTACTTCTGAAAATTATCCCAAGGTGATATCTTGTTTGCGAGATAGGTTTGGTCGCGAGGGTCTTCTGATCGAATTTTACGTCAGAGAACTGTTGAGGTTAGTTGTAGACAATGCCACTAACAAACAAAATAAACGTGATATTGTTCGTTTATATGACTAGTTGGAATCGCATTTGAGATCACTAGAATCTATAGGAATGACATTAGACAAATATGCTGCTATGTTATTTCCTTTAGTGGAATCCTGTATCCCTGAAGATATGTTAAGAATGTGGCTTAGGGATCCAATATCAAACGAAGCCGCAGAAAATGAGCAAAGAAACGTATACAGTAAGAAGCTGAAACGGTTGTTATCCTTCCTGAAAAATGAAGTAGAAGGGGAAGAGCGAATTAGCTTGGCTAGAACTGGATTTCACATTCATGAACATATTAACAAGGAGGAGAGAAAAAGACCCAAGAAGCAAGAACCTGTAGTTACAGCAAGTGAGTTATTTTCGGGAGAGGTCAAAACAAAACAAAGATTGAATTGTATTTTCTGTGAAAAGCTTCATGAGTCCAAGGATTGCTTCCAAGCACAAAGAATGTCATTTGAGAAGAAATTAGATAAGCTAAAGGTTTCAAGGAGATGCTTCATTTGCTTCAAGACAGGGCATCGTGCAAAGAAATGCAAAGCCAATGTAAGGTGTTTAATTTGCAGTAAGAAACATTGGCCTGTAATGTGTCCAGATCTGCAAAAAAACCAAGAGAACTCGAAAACAAGTGAGATCGAAGAACACTACACAGACAAGAAGGAAAGTTCTATTTTAGCAAGTCACTGCCAGAAAGGAAAGGTTTTACTGCAGACGTTACTGGTCAAGCTTAAAGGTAACAAACGCACAAAAATTGTGAGAGCAATTATCGATTGTGGTTCCCAGAGATCTTATATACTAACCAATACTGCCACAGAGATGGGATATAAATCAGAGGGATCTGAGAAGCTTGCACATAATTTGTTTGGTGGAATTACTTCAAAGAAAATAAAACACAATTGTTACAACATACAATTGAAGAGCCTTAAGGATGATTACTATTGTAATGTTGGAGTGTTGGATCAGCCAGTTATTTGCGGTAAAATAACCAGAATCAGTAAGTTAAGCCCACATCTCAAAGTGTTGGCAGAAAAGAATATTGTGCTCACCGATGTTGGAGACAATGAACCACCGATAGAGCTGCTGTTAGGTGCTGATGTTGCTGGAATGTTGTACTCAGGAAAAATGGTTAGTTTGTCACCTACTTTAATTGCAGTACACACGTTTCTTGGTTGGGTGTTGATGGGAAGAACTGCTGGAATACCAAGTGACGGTAATCAAATTGCCATGACGACGACTTTACTGATACATGTACCTAGCATTTCAGAACTATGGAAACTTTATGTTTTAGGGATTTCTGACCCTGTTGAAAGTAAAACCAAAAGTCAAGAAGAAGCTATTGTTCTCAGTCATTTTCAAAAGAGGTTGAAGAGGAACGATGATGGTCGCTATCAAGTGAAATTACCTTGGAAAGATAATCGAGTGGACTTGCCAGACAACAAGTGTGTTGCAGAAAAAAGACTAATTTCTACAACGTCAAAATTGATTAATTTAGCCAAGTTTGAAAACTATGATGCAGTGTTACAGAACTGGAAGCGAGAGGGTATAATAGAGGAAGTTTCTGAGTCAGAGATTGAACGTAGTGATTGTCACTATTTACCTCACCGAGCTGTCTTCAAAGACAGTCCAACTACGCCTGTTAGACCTGTGTTCGATGCTTCTTGTAAGTCAAAGGGATCTGTGTCTCTGAATGACTGTTTAACTAATGGTCCTAATTTCCTGGAATCAATACCTTCTCTGTTGATCAAATTTCGTGAAAGGTACATAGGAGTTGTAGCAGATATAAAGCAAGCCTTCCTACAGATTTCTATTGAGGAAGAAGATAGAGATTATTTACGTTTCCTATGGTGGCGCAGTTACGCTGGAAAGAAAATGGTAGTGTTTAAACATTGTAGAGTAGTTTTTGGAGTAAAGTGCAGCCCTTTTCTTCTTGAAGCTGTGATTAATCATCATCTAACAGTGCAACATACTTCACCAGCACATTCTGTAGCAGAGAAACTCAAGAATTCATTTTATGTAGACAATTGTGTGACGTCTGTAGATGACAACGAAGAATTGTACTGTTTCATAGAAGAAGCAACAAAATTGATGGAAAATGCAAGATTTGAGTTGAGGAACTGGGAATATACTAAGATGATGGAAACCTGTTCTAAGCATGCTTCTGTTCTTGGTTTGAAATGGGATAAACAAAATGATGTTCTGTTTTGTGATACTCGTGATGTCAACATATCATCTGAGAGATTAACGAGGAGGATATTACTTTCAATTACACAGCAGGTGTTTGATCCTATTGGATTCAGTTGTCCAGTTTCTTTGTTTCCTAAGATTTTATTGCAAGAAAGTTGGAGAAGTAATGTCAGCTGGGACGCAGAAGTTCCTGAAGAAACTGGGAGGAGATTTAAGAAATGGCTAGAAGAGCTACCTCGATTGAGTGGAGTGAAAATTCCAAGATATATTTCGCTTCGGAAGGCCAAGACATATGATCTACATACATTTTGTGACGCATCAGGTTTAGCTTATGCAGCTGCAGTTTTTTTGAGATGCCAGGATGATGAGATCGTCTCCGTGCAATTAATCCAAGGAAAGGCAAGAGTTGCACCTCTTAAAGGTTTAACGATACCCAGACTTGAACTTTTGGCATGTTGTATTGGAGCACGGTTGGCTGCATCCATAAAGAGGGCTTTAAGTTTGGGACTTAACAAAGAGTACTATTGGACTGACTCTACAACAGCGTTGTGTTGGATTCAGAGAGAAGAATGTTGGGGTACGTTTGTGAATAATAGGGTAAAGGAAATTCGTACTCTTACAAGAAGTGAAGCTTGGAATCATATTCCAGGACGAGACAACCCAGCAGATTTACCATCTCGTGGATGTTCAGTGAAGAAATTATTAGAATCCAGATGGTGGGAAGGGCCCGAGTGGCTAAAGAAAGGAGAAGACAATTGGCCGAAATCAGAGAGTCCAGTGAATGAAACGGAAGTAAACATAGAAAGAAAGTGCAGTGTAGTAACAGCACTAGTTGATGTTGCTGAAGGAGATCATTGGTATTGTAGATACTTCTCAAAGTATAGCAAGATTTTGAGAATGGTTGCATGGATATTAAGATTTATCAACAATGCACGGAAGAAATCCTCAAGAACCAATGGAGAACTAACAATTGAGGAACTGAAAAGGGCAGAGAAGCTTTTAGTCAAAGATATTCAGCGAGAGGTTTTTGCTTGTGAACAAATCTCAGATTTGAAAACCTGGAACGTTCAGGAAGATGAGGAGGGAATTCTAAGAGTGAAAACAAAGTTGTCTGAGCGTGCAGATGAGAAAGATTTTTTATATCCTATGTTGCTCCCAAGTAAGCACAAGTTAGTTGAACTCATTATTCAAGAGGAGCACATTTCAATGAGTCATGCAGGGGTTGCTACCTTGCTGATAAAACTGAGAAGAAGATTCTGGTTACTAAAAGGGAGATGAGCTATCAAGAGAGTAATCTCAAGATGCATTCCATGTAAACGACAAGAAGCCAAGGGAATTCAAAGGGCTCCTATGCCACTCCCAGAAGATAGGGTGAGGGATGCTGCTGTATTCGAGATATCGGGAGTCGATTTGGCAGGGCCTCTATTGCTGAAGGATGGCAGGAAGAGTTGGATAGTCCTATTTACCTGCGCTGTTTATCGAGCCATTCATTTAGAACTCTTAACATCTCTGTCTACAAGAGAGTTTCAACTTGCACTAAGAAGGTTTATATCCCACAGAGGACGACCTAAAGTAATATATAGTGACAATGGAACAAATTTTGTGGGTATGAACAACCTTCTGAATGACATTAACTGGAAGGAGATTGAATGTGAGGCTGCTGACGTAAGAATTCAGTGGAAATTCAATCCTCCCACTGCTGCTTGGTGGGGAGGATGGTGGAAGCGGTTGATTCAAGTGGTGAAGAGACTGCTGAGAAGAATTCTTGGACGTGCTGCTCTCAATTATGAAGAACTGTTGACGATGGTGTACGAATGTGAAGCAGTAGTCAATTCTAGACCACTGACATACGTGTCAGAAGATCCTAGAGACTTACAACCTTTAACCCCAGCGATGTTCCTGCAAGAAACTACCATGGTGGGAGTTCCGGATCTAGATCACCTGGATAAGGTGGACCTTAATAAGAGGATACATTATCTGCAGACTTAGAGAAGACTTGAAAAACAGATTTCGTGCAGAATATTTAAGTCAGTTGCTGCAACCACCTGGAAAGGTTCAAGACCCTGTCAGGGTTGGGGATATTGTTCTAGTACAGAATGAAAAGAGAGGAAGAATCTTCTGGCCCTTGGCTAAGGTGATGGAAATATATCCTGGAAAGGATGGTAAAGTTAGTGTTATTCGAATTAAGAGTGCTGCTGGAGAACTCATCAGACCTGTACAACGTATTTTCCCATTAGAATTGAATACATCTGCTGAGGACTTAAGAAGTAAGATGGAAACTCAAAATGCCAAATATTCACCTTCAGATCACTCGACTAAGGCTACTGTAACAAGGCGAGGAAGAATAGTTCGTCCACCACTTAGACTGAGAGACTGAGAAAAATTGTGAATTATTTGTTTGATTATATGTTTTGATTAGTCGTGTTAACTCCCAATCAAAAGGCAGGAGAATGTTAGGTTGGTACTGTTTGTATAAAAAAAGAGAGTGTGAGACTTTGTTTAAAAATGGCGGATTCGTGTACCATGTTTGTCGTAAAATAAAGAGGAGAAAAAGAAAATTTGGTAAATTTTTCTTGTATTCTCAACAACGAATTCACTAGCTCTAGTAGTTCTATCGGCACAACACAGAGCGGCGCTGGTGGCACTGCTAGACCCGTACGAAAATCTGATTGGCTGATTCAAGTTTTGAGGTTTTGTAACGAAAACAAACGTTTGGTGTTCTGGAAGCGTCAGCTATGCTGCATGTTGGTAAAATAAGTTTTTCGTCGCAAAATGATCTTCGACAGAGAGGTAATTATACATTTGCATTGCTTTTACTTAATATATGCGTGTGTGCAATATTGGTATTTTCTATTAATGTTGGTGAAATACGTAGCAATTAGGTGTAAGATGCTTTTGGCTCTTCTTTAGATTAGGTGACTCACCACTTGCCGGCCATTACTGTGCATGCGCTGACAGTAGTTATCAGAATCTCTGCATGCGCTAGCTGTCACTATAGCAGACGATTTTCACATCTGCCAACATTGCTTTCTCAACTACACTACTTTTGGTTGCCAACACATTAAACACAAATGCACTCGCGCGTCGTTGCCGCCACAGACATACCGCCAGCGCGACTCCATACTATTGTGGAAATTATTGTGTACATTCGGCGCTTCTTTAGAATAGGTGACTTTGCACTTGCTGGCCAGATATTGTGTACATTATTTTGCTCACACAGATATATCGCTACTGCGACTCCATACTATTGTTGTGGAAATTATTGTGTACATTATCGTTATTGCCTTGTTACTGGGTTCACGAAACGCTGGCTCGTTCTTTTTTTATTTATTTATCTTATTTTTATATTATTATATTATTTCATTATATTATTATTTAATATTATTACATTTATATTATATTTATTATATTATTATATTTATATTATATTATTTTATTATATTATTTAATATTATTATATTTATATTATATATATTATTTATATATATTATATTTAATATTATTATGTTTATTATATTATTATATTTTTATTATTTATCGTTTTTTATTTATTTATTATTTTTTTATTTTGTTTATTTTATTATTATTATTATTATTATTATTATTATTATTATTATTATTATTATTATTATTATTATTATTATTATTATTATTATTACTATTATTATTATTATTATTATTATTATTATTATTATTATTATTATTATTATTATTATTATTATTATTAGTATTATTATTATTATTATTATTATTATTATTATTATTATTATTATTATTATTATTATTACTATTATTATTACTGTTACTGTTACTGTTATTATTATTATTATTATTATTATTATTATTATTATTATTATTATTATTATTATTATTATTATTATTATTATTATTATTATTATTGTTGTTGTTGTTGTTGTTGTTATTGTTATTATTATTATTATTATTATTATTATTATTATTATTATTATTATTATTATTATTATTATTATTATTATTATTATTATTATTATTATTATTATTATTATTATTATTATTATTATTATTATTATTATTATTATTATTATTATTATTATTAGTATTAGTATTATTATTATTATTATTATTATTATTATTATTATTATTATTATTATTATTATTATTATTATTATTATTATTATTATTTTCGAGTGGAGAAAAAATCCATTTACGGAGCCCCATGCGCTGGGATGGCACAGAGGAGGGACTGTAGTTTTCGCCCTAGGGCACTACCCAGTAAAAGAACTCCACCGGAAGCATAGGATATAGGCAGAAAGGAAAAGGTGAAAGGGGGTGCCAGGACGCAATACTATGCTAATCGCATACTTGCTTCTAACAAGGTCACTAGCATACTGCCGGGTCCCGCTAAAACATTCAAACTTACTATTGGCAACAAATCCCTGGGGAAATTGTGCTGTTGGCAGCGCTGAATTAACACTGCCATAACACAGCAACTTCGGCAACTTTCGTTAGAATTCGTACACACTGCCGAGTCGAAATTCTGACCAAGTGTTCGCGTCACCCAATCTAAAGAATATCCGGAGCTTCTTACTGTACCAGTGATATTGGAAAAAGATAGTGTATTTACCAAAACGTTTATCATAGCTTTTTGCGTACATGTGGCAGTTACTTGCATCCATTTGCTGCACAAGTTGTAAAATACATAATTGACCTAGACCTTAGAAGATGTGGAGTAGTAATCAAAATTGCAGGATATTATAAGAAATATGTATTTTAAAAAAATTACACATGGTTGTTGTGCAAAATAATAGGCACATGATGATTTGACTAAGACTTTTTACTTGGCTGGAGATATTCAAGTGCCTCTGTTTGGGGTCACATATTTTAAATTATATTAATAAGCAAATGCAGCAATAACACAACCACATTAGAAAATACAAATGGATGCACCAAACTGTGGATAATAGAAAGCGTGCTCGTCATAACCTATTTCAACAAATACAGAATTGTCATATGAAACAGTTTTTTCACAAGTAAGTCATTGACATTGCCTTCAAGAGTTAAGTGTTCTGTTATTTACCGAACCAAACCAAATTTACATAAATGAATTTATATGTACATTAACATATGATTGATATTTTAATGGATGCCTATGAAACAAGATAATCATACTCTTGATATCTAACTCTCAAGTGGTATTTGCCAGACCATTAACCAAATAATGTGTTTAATAGAGCATATTGATATAATAATGTGTTGGCTAAAGTTGTCACAAGAGTGTTAAGATTGCAAACCTGTGACTTTTGGCAGAAAATTTATTACTTGCTAGATAATCATATGTACAACTGCTGAAATGGTTTATAATTAAGCTTACTAGGTGAGCTACCAAAAGAGTGAATTTGTGCACGTTTTGTCTGAACAGCAGACAGACAGAGCCTGTTCCGCACACTGTGCACTAAGTCACATGACCTTTACAAATGCCGATAACTTGACTCATCTTTAATGTAGCTCGACTACTAAGCCTAATTATAATCCATCTAAAATTATCTATATTTTAAATGTAAATAGGGTAATGACCCAGCCCTTCTTTACCCAAGGCACTTTCATTACTTAAACTTTAGTTATACATAAATGTTGCTATTCGCTGCATTGTTTTTTTGTTTATTTCTTTCTAGGGTATGCATGAGGGAAAGCTGGAGTTAAAGGTAGTCCCGTGATTGTGGGTATATAACTTCGCAAACTGTGCTTTTTTTGGTGTCCAGTGCTGGTGCTGAATATAGTGAAATGGTGTGACAGTGTTAAATGAAGTGAAACTCTTAAGAGGACATTTGTTGTCAGGCTAATAACGATCTAGTGAATGACAAAACAGGTGTTTACACATGGAGCAATACAGTATTGTATATATATGTAGAAGAAGCCTCTTTGTGAGATTATTTGTGCTTGTTACGCAAATATGTCAAATTGTGTTATGCTAGAAGGAATAAATAAAAGTGTCAAACATGTGTAATTGTTCCCATTTCCCTGTCAAATACCACATCCTAATGTTTGATTGCATTTTTTTTTTGCATTTTATAGTACCTATGTGAGGAACCGGGTATTGCGTAACCTTGTGTTACTTGAAACCCATTTTTTCTTTTTTTTTTTCTTTTTTTTCTTTTATTTATTTATTTTTTTTGCTTGCCCTTTTTTTATTTTTTTATTTTTTATGTTTTTATATATACCCATCTGTCCTGATGGGTTACTAAGTTTTTTTTATTTATTTTGTTAATATAGATATATATTATTTTGATTATAGTTTAATTTTCATATTTAAAGTGCAAGGCGTGTTATGTACGGCTGCATTGATTTGCTTAGACCAGAAGTTATCAGTTGCCAGCGTGTCTGTCTCAGAAAACTAACCCAATCCTTCCTCTGCGCAACTGGGCCATTATTCTGTTTAAGGATCCAGTACAATGTTCCCGTTACCAGCCAAACCACACAGCGTTGGAGTGCAGTCTCCTGAAAATGAAATTCCAAACGCTGGAGCTTCTGAAGGCATGGTGGAGCTTCCGGTGGGCACCATTTGGCGATGTAAGTCCGGAGCTCCACCTAGATGACCTCAAACTGCTTACAGGAACCAATTCGGTGATCCAGTGTGTCAACGGCGGCACAGGAGGGACATTGGTTTGACTGAGCCCTTCCATGTCGCCAGAGTTTATCCGCTGTCGGTATAGTCTCATTTAAGACTTCATAGGCGGTTTCCTGCCAATCACTGGGCACATGTTTGCAAAGTAAATTCTGCCAGATCACTTTCCAATCCCTGGTATATTTCTCTGCCACTCTGGGAACCAGATGAACTGTCGTGAACCAGATGAACTGTGGTTCCGGGTGCATTCGAAGGCCGCAATGTCATCGTTGTTGTCCAGAATCCGTTTTAGGTGAAGGACAGTGGGTTTAAATCCGTTGAGTGCCACCTGAGGGTTATGAAGCTGTTCCTCCCAGAAATTCTGATCAATTGATGAACCAGATCCGCGCAATGATTGTGTGGCGGTTTTCCCCAATAAGGCCATGCATTTCTTGGCAATATCCACTAAGCCGCAACCACCTTTGGATGGAGGCAAACGTAGTTGAGGCCTGCTAACCTTATATGCTTTTCCAGTCCACAAAAAGTAACCAAGGAGTTGTTCCAGTTTCTGTGTGTCACGTTTTGAAATCGGCAGAATCTGTGCCACATACCAAATTTTGCTTAGACCATAAGGATGCAGGTACCAAATGCGTTGTAGCAAATTCAGGATCCGGATCCTCTCCATGGATAAGGAATGGCGTAAACTATTAATTTTTTCCCTCCAGTTAACAGCAATAGTATCTTCCATATTTGCCATAAAGCACACACCAAGTATCCTTGTAGTAGTGACACATTGCATCCCCAAGGTCTGTGGTGGTTCCGGCCAATTTCCTAATATTAGAATCTCCGATTTCTCAGCATTTAACACTGCACCGGACATCGTTGTGTGCTGCTCCAATCCCTGTTGCATGGTCGTCATATCTTCATTATCTGCAGCCACCACGGTCACATCATCAGCATAGGCTGTAAGTGTGAACCGTTCATTGTATACACTGACTCCTCGCATGGTTTGTTGCAACCTCTGGAGTAAAGGGTTCAATGCCAATGAGAACAATCCCATTGATAGCGGGCAACCTTGACGTACTGATCGTTTTATTCGTACCGGCCTGGAAAACCATCCATTCCACAAGACTCGAGACTGTGCCGTGCCGTAGAGTCCCTGAATAAGATTGATTACCAGCACCGGAAATTTCGCAGCCGTTAAGCAGTTCCACAGATACGAATGGCGCACTCTATCAAAAGCCTGTTGAAAGTCGAGATTGATCAAAGCCACCGCTTTATTGTCCCTGCGTAAATGGATCAACGTGTCACGCAGTTCCGCCAGTGTGACAATAATGTTCTTTTTCGATATTGCCGCTTGTTTACAATGCAAGATTTCTGCATATGCACCTTTTAATCGGTTAGCCAGAACTTTCGCAAATAACTTATAATCAGCGTTTAGCAGCGTTATTGGACGATAATCCTTCATGGTGGCGGTTTTCTGATTCTTCGGCACCAGGGTGATAACGCCATCCGCAAAGGTGGAGGGAAACGCTGCTGTCTCCCACAATTCCGCATATACTTCTATCACTTCTTTCTTGATTATTGGCCAGAACTTTCTATAGAATTCATAGGTGAGCCCATCAGGACCTGGAGATGTGTGTCGACAGGCTTGTTGAATGGCAACCAGCACCTCCCGCTCCGTGATAGGGCTAGTAAGTATTTTTGCGGATTCCTGGGTGATGCCGGTGTCAAACAGTTCCTGCTCCACACGCCTATAAGGGGTGTCTGCTTCTGGCGCTTCTTGAAATAAAGCTTGAAAATGATCCGCTATAAGCTGAAGCTGGGCGCGCGTTAGAACATGGGCAGTTCCAGTGTGCGCGTCCCGTATTGTTTGAGGATATCTTCCATGTCCCTTCTGCCGCTCCTTTGCAAAATAATAAAATGAGTTCTGTTCCGCTACATGCATGGATTTCGCGTTAGCTCGAACTTTGTGTCCTTATAACTGGTGTAAGTGTTTTAATTTGATGATTTCTTTTACTTTTTTTATCTCCGTCTGCACCTCATAGCCCTCCCTTTGCTTCAGATGTAGCCCCCACAGCGCCTCATTGTAAAAGTGTAGTAACTGCTTCTTGGCCTGTGCCCTCACAATACCCATGGATTTAAAAAGGGAACGAATCGCTGGTTTTGCCGTGTTAACCCACCAAAAACTTTTCCGAGTTGAATTTCTGAAGGCCGACTGTAACTGAATCCATTTGATCTGAAATTGTTCCCGAATGTCTGTGTCCTCCAGCATAGAATTATTGAGTTTCCAGTAGCCACGGCCGGCGGTCTCAAGCCTTATTTCATTAATATGCAATTGACATAGTACTGCATGGTGGTCGCTAAAAGCCACCGGAATGACCCAAATTCGATGGACATTTGGAGCCATTCCGGGAGATAGGTACTGTCGATCGATGCGTGAGGCCGAAGTGTTGCGGATAAATGTGAATTCCACTTCATTCCCATGCTTGATCTCCCATGCGTCAAGCAGTTGCAGCTGTGTCACTAGGTGTTGTAGCATGAAGTTAAAATTCGTAGCACCTTTTTGGTCCTTCGCCTGCAGTGTGCAATTGAAGTCGCCTGCTAGCAGAAGTTCCCTGCCTTGTAGCAAATGCGGGGTTACATCGGTTTGAAAGAAACGCTCTCTCTCTTGTCCCAGCTGGAGCGTATATGTTAACCAGTACGGTCTCTTCCAAAGTAGCGGAGAGGACCCGGCCGTCGGGATCCATCTGAAAATTCTGCAGGGGAAGTCCCTTCCTGTACACTAATGCCGTTCCTCTGCCGTTTAAACCTAGGTTAACTTTATAGTCGTAATTGTAAAGAGCATCCAAGTTGTAAGTATTTACTTCTTGGAGAAAGCATATGTCAATGTTGTTCACCTGGAGGAAACTATTGAGCAGTTTTTGGGTTACTAGATTTCTGCACCCATTCACATTCACTGTTGCCACCGTTCGTAGATAGATCATGATGAAAGCGACGGTCGCAAAGATAGTATAACTCGGGCGTCTACGTTCTTGGCCTCGTCCATTGCTACTAGTATGCTACTGTTCGGTCTCTGGATGTCTAGCTGGGGTTATCTGTGCCGGAGGATTTCCCCTAAGCCTTGGGTCACATAAGGACACCTGGGTTTCCGTGTTACCTGAAGTAGAATCGGCGACTCCGCTTCTGTAGCCCTCGCATCAGGTTGAGAGGGATGGGATCCACCAGCCACCTCTGGACGCCGATAAATTGCGACTGCTTCAGCTGACCTTGGTTGGTCCTCTTGGGATCTGTGCAGCCGTTCGAGTACTTGCGGTCGAGAATCACTCGCAGATGGTCGCGCCGCTACGGT
>CM060962.1:122436867-122831867 GCA_030765045.1 Tenodera sinensis
CAACAGAGTAGGACTGAAGAAGTGAATGTTCTCTGCACAGACAGGCAACAGAGTAGGAATGAAGAAGTGAATCTTCTCTGCACAGACTGGCATCAGAGTAGGACTGAAGAAGTGAATGTTCTCTGCACAAACTGGCAACACAGTAGGACTGAAGAAGTGAATATTCTCTGCACAGACTGGCAACACAGTAGGACTGAAGAAGTGAATGTTCTCTGCACAGACTGGCAACAGAGTAGGACTGAAGAAGCGAATGCTCTCTGCACAGACTGGCAACAGAGTAGGACTGAAGAAGTGAATGTTCTCTGCACAGACTGGCAACACAGTAGGACTGAAGAAGTGAATGTTCTCTGCACAAACTGGCAACAGAGTAGGACTGAAGAAGAGAATGTTCTCTGCACAGACTGGCAACACAGTAGGACTGCAGAAGTGAATGTTCTCTCCACAGACTGGCAACAGAGTAGGACTGAAGAAGTGAATGTTCTCTGCACAGACAGGCAACAGAGTAGGAATGAAGAAGTGAATCTTCTCTGCACAAACTGGCATCAGAGTAGGACTGAAGAAGTGAATGTTCTCTGCACAAACTGGCAACACAGTAGGACTGAAGAAGTGAATATTCTCTGCACAGACTGGCAACACAGTAGGACTGAAGAAGTGAATGTTCTCTGCACAGACTGGCAACAGAGTAGGACTGAAGAAGCGAATGTTCTCTGCACAGACTGGCAACAGAGTAGGACTGAAGAAGTGAATGTTCTCTGCACAGACTGGCAAAACAGTATTACTGAAGAAGTGAATGTTCTCTGCACAGACTGGCAACAGAGTAGGACTGAAGAAGTGAATGTTCTCTGCACAGACTGGCAACAGAGTAGGACTGAAGAAGTGAATGTTCTCTGCACAAACTGGCAACAGAGTAGGACTGAAGAAGTGAATGTTCTCTGCACAAACTGGCAACACAGTAGGATTGAAGAAGTGAATGTTCTCTGCACAGACTGGCAACAGAGTAGGACTGAAGAAGTGAGTGTTCTCTGCACAGACTGGCAACAGAGTAGGACTGAAGAAGTGAATGTTCTCTGCACAAACTGGCGACAGAGTAGGACTGAAGAAGTGAATGTTCTCTGCACAAACTGGCGACAGAGTAGGACTGAAGAAGTGAATGTTCTCTGCACAGACTGGCAAAGGAGTAGGACTGAAGAAGTGAATGTTCTCTGCACAGACTGGCAACAGAGTAGGACTGAAGAAGTGAATGTTCTCTGCACAGACTGGCAACAGAGTAGGACTGAATAAGTGAATGTTCTCTGCACAAACTGGCAACAGGGTAGGACTGAAGAAGTTAGTGTTCTCTTTACAGACTGGCAACAGAGTAGGACTGAAGAAGTGAATGTTCTCTGCACAGACTGGCAACAGAGTAGGACTGAAGAAGTGAATGTTCTCTGCACAGACTGGCAGTACAGTATTACTGAAGAAGTGAATGTTCTCTGCACAGACTGGCAACAGAGTACGACTGAAGAAGTGAATGTTCTGTGCACAGACTGGCAACACAGTATTACTGAAGTAGTGAACGTTCTCTGCACAGACTGGCAACAGAGCAGGACTTAACAAGTGAATGTTCTCTGCACAGACTGGCAACAGAGTAGGACTGAAGAAGTGAATGTTCTCTGCACAAACTGGCAACAGAGTAGGACTGAAAAGTGAATGTTCTCTGCACAAACTGGCAACACAGTAGGACTGAAGAAGTGAATGTTCTCTGCACAGACTGGCAACAGAGTAGGACTGAAGAAGTGAGTGTTCTCTGCACAGACTGGCAACAGAGTAGGACTGAAGAAGTGAATGTTCTCTGCACAAACTGGCGACAGAGTAGGACTGAAGAAGTGAATGTTCTCTGCACAAACTGGCGACAGAGTAGGACTGAAGAAGTGAATGCTCTCTGCACAAACTGGCAACACAGTAGGACTGAAGAAGTGAATGTTCTCTGCACAGACTGGCAACAGAGTAGGACTGAAGAAGTGAGTGTTCTCTGCACAGACTGGCAACAGAGTAGGACTGAAGAAGTGAATGTTCTCTGCACAGACTGGCAACAGATTAGGACTGAAGAAGTGAATGTTCTCTGCACAAACTGGCAAATGAGTAGGACTGAAGAAGTGAATGTTCTCTGCACACACTGGCAACAGAGTAGGACTGAAGAAGTGAATGTTCTCTGCACAGACTGGCAACAGAATAGGACTCAAGAAGTGAATGTTCTCTGCACAGACTGGCAAAAGATTAGGACTGAAGAAGTGAATGTTCTCTGCACAGACTGGCAACAGAGTAGGACCGAAGAAGTGAATGTTCTCTGCACAGACTGGCAACAGAGTAGGACTGAAGAAGTGAAGGTTCTCTGCACAAACTGGCAACAGAGTAGGACTGAAGAAGTTAGTGTTCTCTGCACAGACTGGCAACAGAGTAGGACTGAAGAAGTGAATGTTCTCTGCACAGACTGGCAACAGAGTAGGACTGAAGAAGCGAATGTTCTCTGCACAGACTGGCAACAGAGTAGGACTGAAGAAGTGAATGTTCTCTGCACAGACTGGCAAAACAGTATTACTGAAGAAGTGAATGTTCTCTGCACAGACTGGCAACAGAGTAGGACTGAAGAAGTGAATGTTCTCTGCACAGACTGGCAACAGAGTAGGACTGAAGAAGTGAATGTTCTCTGCACAAACTGGCAACAGAGTAGGACTGAAGAAGTGAATGTTCTCTGCACAAACTGGCAACACAGTAGGACTGAAGAAGTGAATGTTCTCTGCACAGACTGGCAACAGAGTAGGACTGAAGAAGTGAGTGTTCTCTGCACAGACTGGCAACAGAGTAGGACTGAAGAAGTGAATGTTCTCTGCACAAACTGGCGACAGAGTAGGACTGAAGAAGTGAATGTTCTCTGCACAAACTGGCGACAGAGTAGGACTGAAGAAGTGAATGTTCTCTGCACAGACTGGCAAAGGAGTAGGACTGAAGAAGTGAATGTTCTCTGCACAGACTGGCAACAGAGTAGGACTGAAGAAGTGAATGTTCTCTGCACAGACTGGCAACAGAGTAGGACTGAATAAGTGAATGTTCTCTGCACAAACTGGCAACAGGGTAGGACTGAAGAAGTTAGTGTTCTCTTTACAGACTGGCAACAGAGTAGGACTGAAGAAGTGAATGTTCTCTGCACAGACTGGCAACAGAGTAGGACTGAAGAAGTGAATGTTCTCTGCACAGACTGGCAACACAGTATTACTGAAGAAGTGAATGTTCTCTGCACAGACTGGCAACAGAGTACGACTGAAGAAGTGAATGTTCTGTGCACAGACTGGCAACACAGTATTACTGAAGTAGTGAACGTTCTCTGCACAGACTGGCAACAGAGCAGGACTTAACAAGTGAATGTTCTCTGCACAGACTGGCAACAGAGTAGGACTGAAGAAGTGAATGTTCTCTGCACAAACTGGCAACAGAGTAGGACTGAAGAAGTGAATGTTCTCTGCACAAACTGGCAACACAGTAGGACTGAAGAAGTGAATGTTCTCTGCACAGACTGGCAACAGAGTAGGACTGAAGAAGTGAGTGTTCTCTGCACAGACTGGCAACAGAGTAGGACTGAAGAAGTGAATGTTCTCTGCACAAACTGGCGACAGAGTAGGACTGAAGAAGTGAATGTTCTCTGCACAAACTGGCGACAGAGTAGGACTGAAGAAGTGAATGCTCTCTGCACAAACTGGCAACACAGTAGGACTGAAGAAGTGAATGTTCTCTGCACAGACTGGCAACAGAGTAGGACTGAAGAAGTGAGTGTTCTCTGCACAGACTGGCAACAGAGTAGGACTGAAGAAGTGAATGTTCTCTGCACAGACTGGCAACAGATTAGGACTGAAGAAGTGAATGTTCTCTGCACAAACTGGCAAATGAGTAGGACTGAAGAAGTGAATGTTCTCTGCACACACTGGCAACAGAGTAGGACTGAAGAAGTGAATGTTCTCTGCACAGACTGGCAACAGAATAGGACTCAAGAAGTGAATGTTCTCTGCACAGACTGGCAAAAGATTAGGACTGAAGAAGTGAATGTTCTCTGCACAGACTGGCAACAGAGTAGGACCGAAGAAGTGAATGTTCTCTGCACAGACTGGCAACAGAGTAGGACTGAAGAAGTGAAGGTTCTCTGCACAAACTGGCAACAGAGTAGGACTGAAGAAGTTAGTGTTCTCTGCACAGACTGGCAACAGAGTAGGACTGAAGAAGTGAATGTTCTCTGCACAGACTGGCAGCAGAGTAGGACTGAAGAAGTGAATGTTCTCTGCACAGACTGGCAACACAGCATTACTGACGAAGTGAATGTTCTCTGCACACACTGGCAACAGAGTAGGACTGAAGAAGTGAATGTTCTCTGCACAGACTGGCAACACAGTAGGACTGAAGAAAGGAATGTTCTCTGCACAGACTGGCAACACAATATTACTGAAGAAGTGAATGTTCTCTGCACAGACTGGCAACAGAGTAGGACTGAAGAAGTGAATCTTCTCTGCACAGACTGGCAACACAGTATTACTGAAAAAGTGAATGTTCTCTGCACAGGCTGGCAACAGAGTAGGACTGAAGAAGTGAATTTTCTCTGCACAGACTGGCAACACAGAATTACTGAAGAAGTGAATGTTCTTTGCACAGACTGGCAAGAGAGTAGGACTGAAGAAGTGAATGTTCTCTGCACAGACTGGCAACAGAGTAGGACTGAAGAGGTGAATGTTCTCTACACAAACTGGCAACAGAGTAGGACTGAAGAGGTGAATGTTCTCTGCACAGACTGGCAACAGAGTAGGACTGAAGAAGTGAATGTTCTCTGCACAAACTGGCAACAGAGTAGGACTGAAGTAGTGAATGTTCTCTGCACAGACTGGCAACAGAGTAGGACTGAAGAAGTGAATGCTCTCTGCACAGACTGGCAACAGAGTAGGACTGAAGATGTGAATATTCTCTGCACAGACTGGCAAGAGAGTAGGACAGAAGAAGTGAATGTTCTCTGCACAAACTGGCAACAGGGTAGGACTGAAGAAGTTAGTGTTCTCTTTACAGACTGGCAACAGAGTAGGACTGAAGAAGTGAATGTTCTCTGCACAGACTGGCAACAGAGTAGGACTGAAGAAGTGAATGTTCTCTGCACAGACTGGCAACACAGTATTACTGAAGAAGTGAATGTTCTCTGCACAGACTGGCAACAGAGTACGACTGAAGAAGTGAATGTTCTGTGCACAGACTGGCAACACAGTATTACTGAAGTAGTGAACGTTCTCTGCACAGACTGGCACCAGAGCAGGACTTAACAAGTGAATGTTCTCTGCACAGACTGGCAACAGAGTAGGACTGAAGAAGTGAATGTTCTCTGCACAAACTGGCAACAGAGTAGGACTGAAGAAGTGAATGTTCTCTGCACAAACTGGCAACACAGTAGGACTGAAGAAGTGAATGTTCTCTGCACAGACTGGCAACAGAGTAGGACTGAAGAAGTGAGTGTTCTCTGCACAGACTGGCAACAGAGTAGGACTGAAGAAGTGAATGTTCTCTGCACAAACTGGCGACAGAGTAGGACTGAAGAAGTGAATGTTCTCTGCACAAACTGGCGACAGAGTAGGACTGAAGAAGTGAATGCTCTCTGCACAAACTGGCAACACAGTAGGACTGAAGAAGTGAATGTTCTCTGCACAGACTGGCAACAGAGTAGGACTGAAGAAGTGAGTGTTCTCTGCACAGACTGGCAACAGAGTAGGACTGAAGAAGTGAATGGTCTCTGCACAGACTGGCAACAGATTAGGACTGAAGTACTGAATGTTCTCTGCACAGACTGGCAACAGAGCAGGACTGAAGAAGTGAATGTTCTCTGCACAAACTGGCAAATGAGTAGGACTGAAGAAGTGAATGTTCTCTGCACACACTGGCAACAGAGTAGGACTGAAGAAGTGAATGTTCTCTGCACAGACTGGCTACAGAATAGGACTCAAGAAGTGAATGTTCTCTGCACAGACTGGCAAAAGATTAGGACTGAAGAAGTGAATGTTCTCTGCACAGACTGGCAACAGAGTAGGACCGAAGAAGTGAATGTTCTCTGCACAGACTGGCAACAGAGTAGGACTGAAGAAGTGAATGTTCTCTGCACAAACTGGCAACAGAGTAGAACTGAAGAAGTTAGTGTTCTCTGCACAGACTGGCAACAGAGTAGGACTGAAGAAGTGAATGTTCTCTGCACAGACTGGCAATACAGCATTACTGACGAAGTGAATGTTCTCTGCACAGACTGGCAACAGAGTAGGACTGAAGAAGTGAATGTTCTGTGCACAGACTGGCAACACAGTATTACTGAAGTAGTGAATGTTCTCTGCACAGACTGGCAACACAGTAGGACTGAAGAAGTGAATGTTCTCTGCACAGACTGGCAACAGAGTAGGACTGAAGAAGTGAATGTTCTCTGCACAGACTGGCAACACAGTAGGACTGAAGAAAGGAATGTTCTCTGCACAGACTGGGAACACAATATTACTGAAGAAGTGAATGTTCTCTGCACAGACTGGCAACAGAGTAGGACTGAAGAAGTGAATCTTCTCTGCACAGACTGGCAACACAGTATTACTGAAAAAGTGAATGTTCTCTGCACAGGCTGGCAACAGAGTAGGACTGAAGAAGTGAATTTTCTCTGCACAGACTGGCAACACAGTATTACTGAAGAAGTGAATGTTCTTTGCACAGACTGGCAAGAGAGTAGGACTGAAGAAGTGAATGTTCTCTGCACAGACTGGCAACAGAGTAGGACTGAAGAGGTGAATGTTCTCTACACAAACTGGCAACAGAGTAGGACTGAAGAGGTGAATGTTCTCTGCACAGACTGGCAACAGAGTAGGACTGAAGAAGTGAATGTTCTCTGCACAAACTGGCAACAGAGTAGGACTGAAGTAGTGAATGTTCTCTGCACAGACTGGCAACAGAGTAGGACTGAAGAAGTGAATGTTCTCTGCACAGACTGGCAACAGCGTAGGACTGAAGATGTGAATGTTCTCTGCACAGACTGGCAAGAGAGTAGGACTGAAGAAGTGAATGTTCTCTCCACAGACTGGCAACAGAGTAGGACTGAAGAAGTGAATGTTCTCTGCACAGACAGGCAACAGAGTAGGAATGAAGAAGTGAATCTTCTCTGCACAAACTGGCAACAGAGTAGAACTGAAGAAGTTAGTGTTCTCTGCACAGACTGGCAACAGAGTAGGACTGAAGAAGTGAATGTTCTCTGCACAGACTGGCAACACAGCATTACTGACGAAGTGAATGTTCTCTGCACAGACTGGCAACAGAGTAGGACTGAAGAAGTGAATGTTCTGTGCACAGACTGGCAACACAGTATTACTGAAGTAGTGAATGTTCTCTGCACAGACTGGCAACACAGTAGGACTGAAGAAGTGAATGTTCTCTGCACAGACTGGCAACAGAGTAGGACTGAAGAAGTGAATGTTCTCTGCACAGACTGGCAACACAGTAGGACTGAAGAAAGGAATGTTCTCTGCACAGACTGGGAACACAATATTACTGAAGAAGTGAATGTTCTCTGCACAGACTGGCAACAGAGTAGGACTGAAGAAGTGAATCTTCTCTGCACAGACTGGCAACACAGTATTACTGAAAAAGTGAATGTTCTCTGCACAGGCTGGCAACAGAGTAGGACTGAAGAAGTGAATTTTCTCTGCACAGACTGGCAACACAGTATTACTGAAGAAGTGAATGTTCTTTGCACAGACTGGCAAGAGAGTAGGACTGAAGAAGTGAATGTTCTCTGCACAGACTGGCAACAGAGTAGGACTGAAGAGGTGAATGTTCTCTACACAAACTGGCAACAGAGTAGGACTGAAGAGGTGAATGTTCTCTGCACAGACTGGCAACAGAGTAGGACTGAAGAAGTGAATGTTCTCTGCACAAACTGGCAACAGAGTAGGACTGAAGTAGTGAATGTTCTCTGCACAGACTGGCAACAGAGTAGGACTGAAGAAGTGAATGTTCTCTGCACAGACTGGCAACAGAGTAGGACTGAAGAAGAGAATGTTCTCTGCACAGACTGGCAACAGAATAGGACTCAAGAAGTGAATGTTCTCTGCACAGACTGGCAAAAGATTAGGACTGAAGAAGTGAATGTTCTCTGCACAGACTGGCAACAGAGTAGGACCGAAGAAGTGAATGTTCTCTGCACAGACTGGCAACAGAGTAGGACTGAAGAAGTGAAGGTTCTCTGCACAAACTGGCAACAGAGTAGGACTGAAGAAGTTAGTGTTCTCTGCACAGACTGGCAACAGAGTAGGACTGAAGAAGTGAATGTTCTCTGCACAGACTGGCAACAGAGTAGGACTGAAGAAGCGAATGTTCTCTGCACAGACTGGCAACAGAGTAGGACTGAAGAAGTGAATGTTCTCTGCACAGACTGGCAAAACAGTATTACTGAAGAAGTGAATGTTCTCTGCACAGACTGGCAACAGAGTAGGACTGAAGAAGTGAATGTTCTCTGCACAGACTGGCAACAGAGTAGGACTGAAGAAGTGAATGTTCTCTGCACAAACTGGCAACAGAGTAGGACTGAAGAAGTGAATGTTCTCTGCACAAACTGGCAACACAGTAGGACTGAAGAAGTGAATGTTCTCTGCACAGACTGGCAACAGAGTAGGACTGAAGAAGTGAGTGTTCTCTGCACAGACTGGCAACAGAGTAGGACTGAAGAAGTGAATGTTCTCTGCACAAACTGGCGACAGAGTAGGACTGAAGAAGTGAATGTTCTCTGCACAAACTGGCGACAGAGTAGGACTGAAGAAGTGAATGTTCTCTGCACAGACTGGCAAAGGAGTAGGACTGAAGAAGTGAATGTTCTCTGCACAGACTGGCAACAGAGTAGGACTGAAGAAGTGAATGTTCTCTGCACAGACTGGCAACAGAGTAGGACTGAATAAGTGAATGTTCTCTGCACAAACTGGCAACAGGGTAGGACTGAAGAAGTTAGTGTTCTCTTTACAGACTGGCAACAGAGTAGGACTGAAGAAGTGAATGTTCTCTGCACAGACTGGCAACAGAGTAGGACTGAAGAAGTGAATGTTCTCTGCACAGACTGGCAACACAGTATTACTGAAGAAGTGAATGTTCTCTGCACAGACTGGCAACAGAGTACGACTGAAGAAGTGAATGTTCTGTGCACAGACTGGCAACACAGTATTACTGAAGTAGTGAACGTTCTCTGCACAGACTGGCAACAGAGCAGGACTTAACAAGTGAATGTTCTCTGCACAGACTGGCAACAGAGTAGGACTGAAGAAGTGAATGTTCTCTGCACAAACTGGCAACAGAGTAGGACTGAAAAGTGAATGTTCTCTGCACAAACTGGCAACACAGTAGGACTGAAGAAGTGAATGTTCTCTGCACAGACTGGCAACAGAGTAGGACTGAAGAAGTGAGTGTTCTCTGCACAGACTGGCAACAGAGTAGGACTGAAGAAGTGAATGTTCTCTGCACAAACTGGCGACAGAGTAGGACTGAAGAAGTGAATGTTCTCTGCACAAACTGGCGACAGAGTAGGACTGAAGAAGTGAATGCTCTCTGCACAAACTGGCAACACAGTAGGACTGAAGAAGTGAATGTTCTCTGCACAGACTGGCAACAGAGTAGGACTGAAGAAGTGAGTGTTCTCTGCACAGACTGGCAACAGAGTAGGACTGAAGAAGTGAATGTTCTCTGCACAGACTGGCAACAGATTAGGACTGAAGAAGTGAATGTTCTCTGCACAAACTGGCAAATGAGTAGGACTGAAGAAGTGAATGTTCTCTGCACACACTGGCAACAGAGTAGGACTGAAAAGTGAATGTTCTCTGCACAAACTGGCAACACAGTAGGACTGAAGAAGTGAATGTTCTCTGCACAGACTGGCAACAGAGTAGGACTGAAGAAGTGAGTGTTCTCTGCACAGACTGGCAACAGAGTAGGACTGAAGAAGTGAATCTTCTCTGCACAGACTGGCAACACAGTATTACTGAAAAAGTGAATGTTCTCTGCACAGGCTGGCAACAGAGTAGGACTGAAGAAGTGAATTTTCTCTGCACAGACTGGCAACACAGTATTACTGAAGAAGTGAATGTTCTTTGCACAGACTGGCAAGAGAGTAGGACTGAAGAAGTGAATGTTCTCTGCACAGACTGGCAACAGAGTAGGACTGAAGAGGTGAATGTTCTCTACACAAACTGGCAACAGAGTAGGACTGAAGAGGTGAATGTTCTCTGCACAGACTGGCAACAGAGTAGGACTGAAGAAGTGAATGTTCTCTGCACAAACTGGCAACAGAGTAGGACTGAAGTAGTGAATGTTCTCTGCACAGACTGGCAACAGAGTAGGACTGAAGAAGTGAATGTTCTCTGCACAGACTGGCAACAGCGTAGGACTGAAGATGTGAATGTTCTCTGCACAGACTGGCAAGAGAGTAGGACTGAAGAAGTGAATGTTCTCTCCACAGACTGGCAACAGAGTAGGACTGAAGAAGTGAATGTTCTCTGCACAGACAGGCAACAGAGTAGGAATGAAGAAGTGAATCTTCTCTGCACAAACTGGCAACAGAGTAGAACTGAAGAAGTTAGTGTTCTCTGCACAGACTGGCAACAGAGTAGGACTGAAGAAGTGAATGTTCTCTGCACAGACTGGCAACACAGCATTACTGACGAAGTGAATGTTCTCTGCACAGACTGGCAACAGAGTAGGACTGAAGAAGTGAATGTTCTGTGCACAGACTGGCAACACAGTATTACTGAAGTAGTGAATGTTCTCTGCACAGACTGGCAACACAGTAGGACTGAAGAAGTGAATGTTCTCTGCACAGACTGGCAACAGAGAAGGACTGAAGAAGTGAATGTTCTCTGCACAGACTGGCAACACAGTAGGACTGAAGAAAGGAATGTTCTCTGCACAGACTGGGAACACAATATTACTGAAGAAGTGAATGTTCTCTGCACAGACTGGCAACAGAGTAGGACTGAAGAAGTGAATCTTCTCTGCACAGACTGGCAACACAGTATTACTGAAAAAGTGAATGTTCTCTGCACAGGCTGGCAACAGAGTAGGACTGAAGAAGTGAATTTTCTCTGCACAGACTGGCAACACAGTATTACTGAAGAAGTGAATGTTCTTTGCACAGACTGGCAAGAGAGTAGGACTGAAGAAGTGAATGTTCTCTGCACAGACTGGCAACAGAGTAGGACTGAAGAGGTGAATGTTCTCTACACAAACTGGCAACAGAGTAGGACTGAAGAGGTGAATGTTCTCTGCACAGACTGGCAACAGAGTAGGACTGAAGAAGTGAATGTTCTCTGCACAAACTGGCAACAGAGTAGGACTGAAGTAGTGAATGTTCTCTGCACAGACTGGCAACAGAGTAGGACTGAAGAAGTGAATGTTCTCTGCACAGACTGGCAACAGAGTAGGACTGAAGAAGAGAATGTTCTCTGCACAGACTGGCAACAGAATAGGACTCAAGAAGTGAATGTTCTCTGCACAGACTGGCAAAAGATTAGGACTGAAGAAGTGAATGTTCTCTGCACAGACTGGCAACAGAGTAGGACCGAAGAAGTGAATGTTCTCTGCACAGACTGGCAACAGAGTAGGACTGAAGAAGTGAAGGTTCTCTGCACAAACTGGCAACAGAGTAGGACTGAAGAAGTTAGTGTTCTCTGCACAGACTGGCAACAGAGTAGGACTGAAGAAGTGAATGTTCTCTGCACAGACTGGCAACAGAGTAGGACTGAAGAAGCGAATGTTCTCTGCACAGACTGGCAACAGAGTAGGACTGAAGAAGTGAATGTTCTCTGCACAGACTGGCAAAACAGTATTACTGAAGAAGTGAATGTTCTCTGCACAGACTGGCAACAGAGTAGGACTGAAGAAGTGAATGTTCTCTGCACAGACTGGCAACAGAGTAGGACTGAAGAAGTGAATGTTCTCTGCACAAACTGGCAACAGAGTAGGACTGAAGAAGTGAATGTTCTCTGCACAAACTGGCAACACAGTAGGACTGAAGAAGTGAATGTTCTCTGCACAGACTGGCAACAGAGTAGGACTGAAGAAGTGAGTGTTCTCTGCACAGACTGGCAACAGAGTAGGACTGAAGAAGTGAATGTTCTCTGCACAAACTGGCGACAGAGTAGGACTGAAGAAGTGAATGTTCTCTGCACAAACTGGCGACAGAGTAGGACTGAAGAAGTGAATGTTCTCTGCACAGACTGGCAAAGGAGTAGGACTGAAGAAGTGAATGTTCTCTGCACAGACTGGCAACAGAGTAGGACTGAAGAAGTGAATGTTCTCTGCACAGACTGGCAACAGAGTAGGACTGAATAAGTGAATGTTCTCTGCACAAACTGGCAACAGGGTAGGACTGAAGAAGTTAGTGTTCTCTTTACAGACTGGCAACAGAGTAGGACTGAAGAAGTGAATGTTCTCTGCACAGACTGGCAACAGAGTAGGACTGAAGAAGTGAATGTTCTCTGCACAGACTGGCAACACAGTATTACTGAAGAAGTGAATGTTCTCTGCACAGACTGGCAACAGAGTACGACTGAAGAAGTGAATGTTCTGTGCACAGACTGGCAACACAGTATTACTGAAGTAGTGAACGTTCTCTGCACAGACTGGCAACAGAGCAGGACTTAACAAGTGAATGTTCTCTGCACAGACTGGCAACAGAGTAGGACTGAAGAAGTGAATGTTCTCTGCACAAACTGGCAACAGAGTAGGACTGAAAAGTGAATGTTCTCTGCACAAACTGGCAACACAGTAGGACTGAAGAAGTGAATGTTCTCTGCACAGACTGGCAACAGAGTAGGACTGAAGAAGTGAGTGTTCTCTGCACAGACTGGCAACAGAGTAGGACTGAAGAAGTGAATGTTCTCTGCACAAACTGGCGACAGAGTAGGACTGAAGAAGTGAATGTTCTCTGCACAAACTGGCGACAGAGTAGGACTGAAGAAGTGAATGCTCTCTGCACAAACTGGCAACACAGTAGGACTGAAGAAGTGAATGTTCTCTGCACAGACTGGCAACAGAGTAGGACTGAAGAAGTGAGTGTTCTCTGCACAGACTGGCAACAGAGTAGGACTGAAGAAGTGAATGTTCTCTGCACAGACTGGCAACAGATTAGGACTGAAGAAGTGAATGTTCTCTGCACAAACTGGCAAATGAGTAGGACTGAAGAAGTGAATGTTCTCTGCACACACTGGCAACAGAGTAGGACTGAAGAAGTGAATGTTCTCTGCACAGACTGGCAACAGAATAGGACTCAAGAAGTGAATGTTCTCTGCACAGACTGGCAAAAGATTAGGACTGAAGAAGTGAATGTTCTCTGCACAGACTGGCAACAGAGTAGGACCGAAGAAGTGAATGTTCTCTGCACAGACTGGCAACAGAGTAGGACTGAAGAAGTGAAGGTTCTCTGCACAAACTGGCAACAGAGTAGGACTGAAGAAGTTAGTGTTCTCTGCACAGACTGGCAACAGAGTAGGACTGAAGAAGTGAATGTTCTCTGCACAGACTGGCAACAGAGTAGGACTGAAGAAGCGAATGTTCTCTGCACAGACTGGCAACAGAGTAGGACTGAAGAAGTGAATGTTCTCTGCACAGACTGGCAAAACAGTATTACTGAAGAAGTGAATGTTCTCTGCACAGACTGGCAACAGAGTAGGACTGAAGAAGTGAATGTTCTCTGCACAGACTGGCAACAGAGTAGGACTGAAGAAGTGAATGTTCTCTGCACAAACTGGCAACAGAGTAGGACTGAAGAAGTGAATGTTCTCTGCACAAACTGGCAACACAGTAGGACTGAAGAAGTGAATGTTCTCTGCACAGACTGGCAACAGAGTAGGACTGAAGAAGTGAGTGTTCTCTGCACAGACTGGCAACAGAGTAGGACTGAAGAAGTGAATGTTCTCTGCACAAACTGGCGACAGAGTAGGACTGAAGAAGTGAATGTTCTCTGCACAAACTGGCGACAGAGTAGGACTGAAGAAGTGAATGTTCTCTGCACAGACTGGCAAAGGAGTAGGACTGAAGAAGTGAATGTTCTCTGCACAGACTGGCAACAGAGTAGGACTGAAGAAGTGAATGTTCTCTGCACAGACTGGCAACAGAGTAGGACTGAATAAGTGAATGTTCTCTGCACAAACTGGCAACAGGGTAGGACTGAAGAAGTTAGTGTTCTCTTTACAGACTGGCAACAGAGTAGGACTGAAGAAGTGAATGTTCTCTGCACAGACTGGCAACAGAGTAGGACTGAAGAAGTGAATGTTCTCTGCACAGACTGGCAACACAGTATTACTGAAGAAGTGAATGTTCTCTGCACAGACTGGCAACAGAGTACGACTGAAGAAGTGAATGTTCTGTGCACAGACTGGCAACACAGTATTACTGAAGTAGTGAACGTTCTCTGCACAGACTGGCAACAGAGCAGGACTTAACAAGTGAATGTTCTCTGCACAGACTGGCAACAGAGTAGGACTGAAGAAGTGAATGTTCTCTGCACAAACTGGCAACAGAGTAGGACTGAAGAAGTGAATGTTCTCTGCACAAACTGGCAACACAGTAGGACTGAAGAAGTGAATGTTCTCTGCACAGACTGGCAACAGAGTAGGACTGAAGAAGTGAGTGTTCTCTGCACAGACTGGCAACAGAGTAGGACTGAAGAAGTGAATGTTCTCTGCACAAACTGGCGACAGAGTAGGACTGAAGAAGTGAATGTTCTCTGCACAAACTGGCGACAGAGTAGGACTGAAGAAGTGAATGCTCTCTGCACAAACTGGCAACACAGTAGGACTGAAGAAGTGAATGTTCTCTGCACAGACTGGCAACAGAGTAGGACTGAAGAAGTGAGTGTTCTCTGCACAGACTGGCAACAGAGTAGGACTGAAGAAGTGAATGTTCTCTGCACAGACTGGCAACAGATTAGGACTGAAGAAGTGAATGTTCTCTGCACAAACTGGCAAATGAGTAGGACTGAAGAAGTGAATGTTCTCTGCACACACTGGCAACAGAGTAGGACTGAAGAAGTGAATGTTCTCTGCACAGACTGGCAACAGAATAGGACTCAAGAAGTGAATGTTCTCTGCACAGACTGGCAAAAGATTAGGACTGAAGAAGTGAATGTTCTCTGCACAGACTGGCAACAGAGTAGGACCGAAGAAGTGAATGTTCTCTGCACAGACTGGCAACAGAGTAGGACTGAAGAAGTGAAGGTTCTCTGCACAAACTGGCAACAGAGTAGGACTGAAGAAGTTAGTGTTCTCTGCACAGACTGGCAACAGAGTAGGACTGAAGAAGTGAATGTTCTCTGCACAGACTGGCAGCAGAGTAGGACTGAAGAAGTGAATGTTCTCTGCACAGACTGGCAACACAGCATTACTGACGAAGTGAATGTTCTCTGCACACACTGGCAACAGAGTAGGACTGAAGAAGTGAATGTTCTCTGCACAGACTGGCAACACAGTAGGACTGAAGAAAGGAATGTTCTCTGCACAGACTGGCAACACAATATTACTGAAGAAGTGAATGTTCTCTGCACAGACTGGCAACAGAGTAGGACTGAAGAAGTGAATCTTCTCTGCACAGACTGGCAACACAGTATTACTGAAAAAGTGAATGTTCTCTGCACAGGCTGGCAACAGAGTAGGACTGAAGAAGTGAATTTTCTCTGCACAGACTGGCAACACAGAATTACTGAAGAAGTGAATGTTCTTTGCACAGACTGGCAAGAGAGTAGGACTGAAGAAGTGAATGTTCTCTGCACAGACTGGCAACAGAGTAGGACTGAAGAGGTGAATGTTCTCTACACAAACTGGCAACAGAGTAGGACTGAAGAGGTGAATGTTCTCTGCACAGACTGGCAACAGAGTAGGACTGAAGAAGTGAATGTTCTCTGCACAAACTGGCAACAGAGTAGGACTGAAGTAGTGAATGTTCTCTGCACAGACTGGCAACAGAGTAGGACTGAAGAAGTGAATGCTCTCTGCACAGACTGGCAACAGAGTAGGACTGAAGATGTGAATATTCTCTGCACAGACTGGCAAGAGAGTAGGACAGAAGAAGTGAATGTTCTCTGCACAAACTGGCAACAGGGTAGGACTGAAGAAGTTAGTGTTCTCTTTACAGACTGGCAACAGAGTAGGACTGAAGAAGTGAATGTTCTCTGCACAGACTGGCAACAGAGTAGGACTGAAGAAGTGAATGTTCTCTGCACAGACTGGCAACACAGTATTACTGAAGAAGTGAATGTTCTCTGCACAGACTGGCAACAGAGTACGACTGAAGAAGTGAATGTTCTGTGCACAGACTGGCAACACAGTATTACTGAAGTAGTGAACGTTCTCTGCACAGACTGGCACCAGAGCAGGACTTAACAAGTGAATGTTCTCTGCACAGACTGGCAACAGAGTAGGACTGAAGAAGTGAATGTTCTCTGCACAAACTGGCAACAGAGTAGGACTGAAGAAGTGAATGTTCTCTGCACAAACTGGCAACACAGTAGGACTGAAGAAGTGAATGTTCTCTGCACAGACTGGCAACAGAGTAGGACTGAAGAAGTGAGTGTTCTCTGCACAGACTGGCAACAGAGTAGGACTGAAGAAGTGAATGTTCTCTGCACAAACTGGCGACAGAGTAGGACTGAAGAAGTGAATGTTCTCTGCACAAACTGGCGACAGAGTAGGACTGAAGAAGTGAATGCTCTCTGCACAAACTGGCAACACAGTAGGACTGAAGAAGTGAATGTTCTCTGCACAGACTGGCAACAGAGTAGGACTGAAGAAGTGAGTGTTCTCTGCACAGACTGGCAACAGAGTAGGACTGAAGAAGTGAATGGTCTCTGCACAGACTGGCAACAGATTAGGACTGAAGTACTGAATGTTCTCTGCACAGACTGGCAACAGAGCAGGACTGAAGAAGTGAATGTTCTCTGCACAAACTGGCAAATGAGTAGGACTGAAGAAGTGAATGTTCTCTGCACACACTGGCAACAGAGTAGGACTGAAGAAGTGAATGTTCTCTGCACAGACTGGCTACAGAATAGGACTCAAGAAGTGAATGTTCTCTGCACAGACTGGCAAAAGATTAGGACTGAAGAAGTGAATGTTCTCTGCACAGACTGGCAACAGAGTAGGACCGAAGAAGTGAATGTTCTCTGCACAGACTGGCAACAGAGTAGGACTGAAGAAGTGAATGTTCTCTGCACAAACTGGCAACAGAGTAGAACTGAAGAAGTTAGTGTTCTCTGCACAGACTGGCAACAGAGTAGGACTGAAGAAGTGAATGTTCTCTGCACAGACTGGCAATACAGCATTACTGACGAAGTGAATGTTCTCTGCACAGACTGGCAACAGAGTAGGACTGAAGAAGTGAATGTTCTGTGCACAGACTGGCAACACAGTATTACTGAAGTAGTGAATGTTCTCTGCACAGACTGGCAACACAGTAGGACTGAAGAAGTGAATGTTCTCTGCACAGACTGGCAACAGAGTAGGACTGAAGAAGTGAATGTTCTCTGCACAGACTGGCAACACAGTAGGACTGAAGAAAGGAATGTTCTCTGCACAGACTGGGAACACAATATTACTGAAGAAGTGAATGTTCTCTGCACAGACTGGCAACAGAGTAGGACTGAAGAAGTGAATCTTCTCTGCACAGACTGGCAACACAGTATTACTGAAAAAGTGAATGTTCTCTGCACAGGCTGGCAACAGAGTAGGACTGAAGAAGTGAATTTTCTCTGCACAGACTGGCAACACAGTATTACTGAAGAAGTGAATGTTCTTTGCACAGACTGGCAAGAGAGTAGGACTGAAGAAGTGAATGTTCTCTGCACAGACTGGCAACAGAGTAGGACTGAAGAGGTGAATGTTCTCTACACAAACTGGCAACAGAGTAGGACTGAAGAGGTGAATGTTCTCTGCACAGACTGGCAACAGAGTAGGACTGAAGAAGTGAATGTTCTCTGCACAAACTGGCAACAGAGTAGGACTGAAGTAGTGAATGTTCTCTGCACAGACTGGCAACAGAGTAGGACTGAAGAAGTGAATGTTCTCTGCACAGACTGGCAACAGCGTAGGACTGAAGATGTGAATGTTCTCTGCACAGACTGGCAAGAGAGTAGGACTGAAGAAGTGAATGTTCTCTCCACAGACTGGCAACAGAGTAGGACTGAAGAAGTGAATGTTCTCTGCACAGACAGGCAACAGAGTAGGAATGAAGAAGTGAATCTTCTCTGCACAAACTGGCAACAGAGTAGAACTGAAGAAGTTAGTGTTCTCTGCACAGACTGGCAACAGAGTAGGACTGAAGAAGTGAATGTTCTCTGCACAGACTGGCAACACAGCATTACTGACGAAGTGAATGTTCTCTGCACAGACTGGCAACAGAGTAGGACTGAAGAAGTGAATGTTCTGTGCACAGACTGGCAACACAGTATTACTGAAGTAGTGAATGTTCTCTGCACAGACTGGCAACACAGTAGGACTGAAGAAGTGAATGTTCTCTGCACAGACTGGCAACAGAGTAGGACTGAAGAAGTGAATGTTCTCTGCACAGACTGGCAACACAGTAGGACTGAAGAAAGGAATGTTCTCTGCACAGACTGGGAACACAATATTACTGAAGAAGTGAATGTTCTCTGCACAGACTGGCAACAGAGTAGGACTGAAGAAGTGAATCTTCTCTGCACAGACTGGCAACACAGTATTACTGAAAAAGTGAATGTTCTCTGCACAGGCTGGCAACAGAGTAGGACTGAAGAAGTGAATTTTCTCTGCACAGACTGGCAACACAGTATTACTGAAGAAGTGAATGTTCTTTGCACAGACTGGCAAGAGAGTAGGACTGAAGAAGTGAATGTTCTCTGCACAGACTGGCAACAGAGTAGGACTGAAGAGGTGAATGTTCTCTACACAAACTGGCAACAGAGTAGGACTGAAGAGGTGAATGTTCTCTGCACAGACTGGCAACAGAGTAGGACTGAAGAAGTGAATGTTCTCTGCACAAACTGGCAACAGAGTAGGACTGAAGTAGTGAATGTTCTCTGCACAGACTGGCAACAGAGTAGGACTGAAGAAGTGAATGTTCTCTGCACAGACTGGCAACAGAGTAGGACTGAAGATGTGAATGTTCTCTGCACAGACTGGCAAGAGAGTAGGACTGAAGAAGTGAATGTTCTCTCCACAGACTGGCAACAGAGTAGGACTGAAGAAGTGAATGTTCTCTGCACAGACAGGCAACAGAGTAGGAATGAAGAAGTGAATCTTCTCTGCACAAACTGGCATCAGAGTAGGACTGAAGAAGTGAATGTTCTCTGCACAAACTGGCAACACAGTAGGACTGAAGAAGTGAATATTCTCTGCACAGACTGGCAACACAGTAGGACTGAAGAAGTGAATGTTCTCTGCACAGACTGGCAACAGAGTAGGACTGAAGAAGCGAATGTTCTCTGCACAGACTGGCAACAGAGTAGGACTGAAGAAGTGAATGTTCTCTGCACAGACTGGCAAAACAGTATTACTGAAGAAGTGAATGTTCTCTGCACAGACTGGCAACAGAGTAGGACTGAAGAAGTGAATGTTCTCTGCACAGACTGGCAACAGAGTAGGACTGAAGAAGTGAATGTTCTCTGCACAAACTGGCAACAGAGTAGGACTGAAGAAGTGAATGTTCTCTGCACAAACTGGCAACACAGTAGGACTGAAGAAGTGAATGTTCTCTGCACAGACTGGCAACAGAGTAGGACTGAAGAAGTGAGTGTTCTCTGCACAGACTGGCAACAGAGTAGGACTGAAGAAGTGAATGTTCTCTGCACAAACTGGCGACAGAGTAGGACTGAAGAAGTGAATGTTCTCTGCACAAACTGGCGACAGAGTAGGACTGAAGAAGTGAATGTTCTCTGCACAGACTGGCAAAGGAGTAGGACTGAAGAAGTGAATGTTCTCTGCACAGACTGGCAACAGAGTAGGACTGAAGAAGTGAATGTTCTCTGCACAGACTGGCAACAGAGTAGGACTGAAGAAGTGAATGTTCTCTGCACAAACTGGCAACAGGGTAGGACTGAAGAAGTTAGTGTTCTCTTTACAGACTGGCAACAGAGTAGGACTGAAGAAGTGAATGTTCTCTGCACAGACTGGCAACAGAGTAGGACTGAAGAAGTGAATGTTCTCTGCACAGACTGGCAACACAGTATTACTGAAGAAGTGAATGTTCTCTGCACAGACTGGCAACAGAGTACGACTGAAGAAGTGAATGTTCTGTGCACAGATTGGCAACACAGTATTACTGAAGTAGTGAACGTTCTCTGCACAGACTGGCAACAGAGCAGGACTTAACAAGTGAATGTTCTCTGCACAGACTGGCAACAGAGTAGGACTGAAGAAGTGAATGTTCTCTGCACAAACTGGCAACAGAGTAGGACTGAAGAAGTGAATGTTCTCTGCACAAACTGGCAACACAGTAGGACTGAAGAAGTGAATGTTCTCTGCACAGACTGGCAACAGAGTAGGACTGAAGAAGTGAGTGTTCTCTGCACAGACTGGCAACAGAGTAGGACTGAAGAAGTGAATGTTCTCTGCACAAACTGGCGACAGAGTAGGACTGAAGAAGTGAATGTTCTCTGCACAAACTGGCGACAGAGTAGGACTGAAGAAGTGAATGCTCTCTGCACAAACTGGCAACACAGTAGGACTGAAGAAGTGAATGTTCTCTGCACAGACTGGCAACAGAGTAGGACTGAAGAAGTGAGTGTTCTCTGCACAGACTGGCAACAGAGTAGGACTGAAGAAGTGAATGTTCTCTGCACAGACTGGCAACAGATTAGGACTGAAGAAGTGAATGTTCTCTGCACAAACTGGCAAATGAGTAGGACTGAAGAAGTGAATGTTCTCTGCACACACTGGCAACAGAGTAGGACTGAAGAAGTGAATGTTCTCTGCACAGACTGGCAACAGAATAGGACTCAAGAAGTGAATGTTCTCTGCACAGACTGGCAAAAGATTAGGACTGAAGAAGTGAATGTTCTCTGCACAGACTGGCAACAGAGTAGGACCGAAGAAGTGAATGTTCTCTGCACAGACTGGCAACAGAGTAGGACTGAAGAAGTGAAGGTTCTCTGCACAAACTGGCAACAGAGTAGGACTGAAGAAGTTAGTGTTCTCTGCACAGACTGGCAACAGAGTAGGACTGAAGAAGTGAAGGTTCTCTGCACAGACTGGCAGCAGAGTAGGACTGAAGAAGTGAATGTTCTCTGCACAGACTGGCAACACAGCATTACTGACGAAGTGAATGTTCTCTGCACAGACTGGCAACAGAGTAGGACTGAAGAAGTGAATGTTCTGTGCACAGACTGGCAACACAGTATTACTGAAGTAGTGAATGTTCTCTGCACAGACTGGCAACACAGTAGGACTGAAGAAGTGAATGTTCTCTGCACAGACTGGCAACAGAGTAGGACTGAAGAAGTGAATGTTCTCTGCACAGACTGGCAACACAGTAGGACTGAAGAAAGGAATGTTCTCTGCACAGACTGGCAACACAATATTACTGAAGAAGTGAATGTTCTCTGCACAGACTGGCAACAGAGTAGGACTGAAGAAGTGAATCTTCTCTGCACAGACTGGCAACACAGTATTACTGAAAAAGTGAATGTTCTCTGCACAGGCTGGCAACAGAGTAGGACTGAAGAAGTGAATTTTCTCTGCACAGACTGGCAACACAGTATTACTGAAGAAGTGAATGTTCTTTGCACAGACTGGCAAGAGAGTAGGACTGAAGAAGTGAATGTTCTCTGCACAGACTGGCAACAGAGTAGGACTGAAGAGGTGAATGTTCTCTACACAAACTGGCAACAGAGTAGGACTGAAGAGGTGAATGTTCTCTGCACAGACTGGCAACAGAGTAGGACTGAAGAAGTGAATGTTCTCTGCACAAACTGGCAACAGAGTAGGACTGAAGTAGTGAATGTTCTCTGCACAGACTGGCAACAGAGTAGGACTGAAGAAGTGAATGTTCTCTGCACAGACTGGCAACAGAGTAGGACTGAAGATGTGAATATTCTCTGCACAGACTGGCAAGAGAGTAGGACAGAAGAAGTGAATGTTCTCTGCACAAACTGGCAACAGGGTAGGACTGAAGAAGTTAGTGTTCTCTTTACAGACTGGCAACAGAGTAGGACTGAAGAAGTGAATGTTCTCTGCACAGACTGGCAACAGAGTAGGACTGAAGAAGTGAATGTTCTCTGCACAGACTGGCAACACAGTATTACTGAAGAAGTGAATGTTCTCTGCACAGACTGGCAACAGAGTACGACTGAAGAAGTGAATGTTCTGTGCACAGACTGGCAACACAGTATTACTGAAGTAGTGAACGTTCTCTGCACAGACTGGCACCAGAGCAGGACTTAACAAGTGAATGTTCTCTGCACAGACTGGCAACAGAGTAGGACTGAAGAAGTGAATGTTCTCTGCACAAACTGGCAACAGAGTAGGACTGAAGAAGTGAATGTTCTCTGCACAAACTGGCAACACAGTAGGACTGAAGAAGTGAATGTTCTCTGCACAGACTGGCAACAGAGTAGGACTGAAGAAGTGAGTGTTCTCTGCACAGACTGGCAACAGAGTAGGACTGAAGAAGTGAATGTTCTCTGCACAAACTGGCGACAGAGTAGGACTGAAGAAGTGAATGTTCTCTGCACAAACTGGCGACAGAGTAGGACTGAAGAAGTGAATGCTCTGCACAAACTGGCAACACAGTAGGACTGAAGAAGTGAATGTTCTCTGCACAGACTGGCAACAGAGTAGGACTGAAGAAGTGAGTGTTCTCTGCACAGACTGGCAACAGAGTAGGACTGAAGAAGTGAGTGTTCTCTGCACAGACTGGCAACAGAGTAGGACTGAAGAAGTGAATGTTCTCTGCACACACTGGCAACAGAGTAGGACTGAAGAAGTGAATGTTCTCTGCACAGACTGGCAACAGAATAGGACTCAAGAAGTGAATGTTCTCTGCACAGACTGGCAAAAGATTAGGACTGAAGAAGTGAATGTTCTCTGCACAGACTGGCAACAGAGTAGGACCGAAGAAGTGAATGTTCTCTGCACAGACTGGCAACAGAGTAGGACTGAAGAAGTGAATGTTCTCTGCACAAACTGGCAACAGAGTAGGACTGAAGAAGTTAGTGTTCTCTGCACAGACTGGCAAAAGAGTAGGACTGAAGAAGTGAATGTTCTCTGCACAGACTGGCAACACAGCATTACTGACGAAGTGAATGTTCTCTGCACAGACTGGCAACAGAGTAGGACTGAAGAAGTGAATGTTCTGTGCACAGACTGGCAACACAGTATTACTGAAGTAGTGAATGTTCTCTGCACAGACTGGCAACACAGTAGGACTGAAGAAGTGAATGTTCTCTGCACAGACTGGCAACAGAGTAGGACTGAAGAAGTGAATGTTCTCTGCACAGACTGGCAACACAGTAGGACTGAAGAAAGGAATGTTCTCTGCACAGACTGGGAACACAATATTACTGAAGAAGTGAATGTTCTCTGCACAGACTGGCAACAGAGTAGGACTGAAGAAGTGAATCTTCTCTGCACAGACTGGCAACACAGTATTACTGAAAAAGTGAATGTTCTCTGCACAGGCTGGCAACAGAGTAGGACTGAAGAAGTGAATTTTCTCTGCACAGACTGGCAACACAGTATTACTGAAGAAGTGAATGTTCTTTGCACAGACTGGCAAGAGAGTAGGACTGAAGGAGTGAATGTTCTCTGCACAGACTGGCAACAGAGTAGGACTGAAGAGGTGAATGTTCTCTACACAAACTGGCAACAGAGTAGGACTGAAGAGGTGAATGTTCTCTGCACAGACTGGCAACAGAGTAGGACTGAAGAAGTGAATGTTCTCTGCACAAACTGGCAACAGAGTAGGACTGAAGTAGTGAATGTTCTCTGCACAGACTGGCAACAGAGTAGGACTGAAGAAGTGAATGTTCTCTGCACAGACTGGCAACAGAGTAGGACTGAAGATGTGAATGTTCTCTGCACAGACTGGCAAGAGAGTAGGACTGAAGAAGTGAATGTTCTCTCCACGGACTGGCAACAGAATAGGACTGAAGAAGTGAATGTTCTCTGCAAAAACTGCCAACAGAGTAGCACTGAAGAAGTGAATGTTCTCTGCACAGACTGGCAACACAGTAGCACTGAAGAAGTGAATGTTCTCTGCACAAACTGGCAACAGAGTTGGACTGAAGAAGTGAATGTTCTCTGCACAAACTGGCAACACAGTAGGACTGAAGAAATGAATGTTCTCTGCACAGACTGGCAACAGAGTAGGACTGAAGCAGTGAATGTTCTCTGTACAATCTGGCAACAGAGTAGGACTGAAGAAGTGAATGTTCTCTGTACAGACTGGCAAATGAGTAGGACTGAAGAAGTGAATGTTCTCTGCACAGACTGGCAACACAGTATTACTGAAGTAGTGAATGTTCTCTGCACAGACTGACAACAGAGTAGGACTGAAGAAGTGAATGTTCTCTGCACAAACTGGCGACAGAGTAGGACTGAAGAAGTGAATGTTCTCTGCACAGACTGGCAACAGAGTAGGACTGAAGAAGTGAATGTTCTCTGAGCAGACTGGCAACAGAGTAGGACTGAAGAAGTTAGTGTTCTCTGCACAGACTGGCAACAGAGTAGGACTGAAGAAGTGAATGTTCTCTGCACAGACTGGCAACAGAGTAGGACTGAAGAAGTGAATGTTCTCTGCACAGACTGCCAACAGAGTAGGACTGAAGGAGTGAATGTTCTCTGCACAGACTGGCAACAGAGTAGGACTGAAGAAGTGAATGTTCTGTGCACAGACTGGCAACACAGTATTACTGAAGTAGTGAATGTTCTCTGCACAGACTGGCAACACAGTAGGACTGAAGAAGTGAATGTTCTCTGCACAGACTGGCAACAGAGTAGGACTGAAGAAGTGAATGTTCTCTGCACAGACTGGCAACACAGTAGGACTGAAGAAGTGAATGTTCTCTGCACAGACTGGCAACAGAGTAGGACTGAAGAAGCGAATGTTCTCTGCACAGACTGGCAACAGAGTAGGACTGAAGAAGTGAATGTTCTCTGCACAGACTGGCAAAACAGTATTACTGAAGAAGTGAATGTTCTCTGCACAGACTGGCAACAGAGTAGGACTGAAGAAGTGAATGTTCTCTGCACAGACTGGCAACAGAGTAGGACTGAAGAAGTGAATGTTCTCTGCACAAACTGGCAACAGAGTAGGACTGAAGAAGTGAATGTTCTCTGCACAAACTGGCAACACAGTAGGACTGAAGAAGTGAATGTTCTCTGCACAGACTGGCAACAGAGTAGGCCTGAAGAAGTGAGTGTTCTCTGCACAGACTGGCAACAGAGTAGGACTGAAGAAGTGAATGTTCTCTGCACAAACTGGCGACAGAGTAGGACTGAAGAAGTGAATGTTCTCTGCACAAACTGGCGACAGAGTAGGACTGAAGAAGTGAATGCTCTCTGCACAGACTGGCAAAGGAGTAGGACTGAAGAAGTGAATGTTCTCTGCACAGACTGGCAACAGAGTAGGACTGAAGAAGTGAATGTTCTCTGCACAGACTGGCTACAGAGTAGGACTGAAGAAGTGAATGTTCTCTGCACAAACTGGCAACAGGGTAGGACTGAAGAAGTTAGTGTTCTCTTTACAGACTGTCAACAGAGTAGGACTGAAGAAGTGAATGTTCTCTGCACAGACTGGCAACAGAGTAGGACTGAAGAAGTGAATGTTCTCTGCACAGACTGGCAACACAGTATTACTCAAGAAGTGAATGTTCTCTGCACAGACTGGCAACAGGGTACGACTGAAGAAGTGAACGTTCTGCGCACAGACTGGCAACACAGTATTACTGAAGTAGTGAACGTTCTCTGCACAGACTGGCAACAGAGCAGGACTTAACAAGTGAATGTTCTCTGCACAGACTGGCAACAGAGTAGGACTGAAGAAGTGAATGTTCTCTGCACAAACTGGCAACAGAGTAGGACTGAAGAAGTGAATGTTCTCTGCACAAACTGGCAACACAGTAGGACTGAAGAAGTGAATGTTCTCTGCACAGACTGGCAACAGAGTAGGACTGAAGAAGTGAGTGTTCTCTGCACAGACTGGCAACAGAGTAGGACTGAAGAAGTGAATGTTCTCTGCACAAACTGGCGACAGAGTAGGACTGAAGAAGTGAATGTTCTCTGCACAAACTGGCGACAGAGTAGGACTGAAGAAGTGAATGCTCTCTGCACAAACTGGCAACACAGTAGGACTGAAGAAGTGAATGTTCTCTGCACAGACTGGCAACAGAGTAGGACTGAAGAAGTGAGTGTTCTCTGCACAGACTGGCAACAGAGTAGGACTGAAGAAGTGAATGTTCTCTGCACAGACTGGCAACAGATTAGGACAGAAGTACTGAATGTTCTCTGCACAGACTGGCAACAGAGCAGGACTGAAGGAGTGAATGTTCTCTGCACAAACTGGCAAATGAGTAGGACTGAAGAAGTGAATGTTCTCTGCACACACTGGCAACAGAGTAGGACTGAAGAAGTGAATGTTCTCTGCACAGACTGGCAACAGAATAGGACTCAAGAAGTGAATGTTCTCTGCACAGACTGGCAAAAGATTAGGACTGAAGAAGTGAATGTTCTCTGCACAGACTGGCAACAGAGTAGGACCGAAGAAGTGAATGTTCTCTGCACAGACTGGCAACAGAGTAGGACTGAAGAAGTGAATGTTCTCTGCACAAACTGGCAACAGAGTAGGACTGAAGAAGTTAGTGTTCTCTGCACAGACTGGCAACAGAGTAGGACTGAAGAAGTGAATGTTCTCTGCACAGACTGGCAACAGAGTAGGACTGAAGAAGTGAATGTTCTCTGCGCAGACTGGCAACACAGCATTACTGACGAAGTGAATGTTCTCTGCACAGACTGGCAAATGAGTAGGACTGAAGAAGTGAATGTTCTGTGCACAGACTGGCAACACAGTATTACTGAAGTAGTGAATGTTCTCTGCACAGACTGGCAACACAGTAGGACTGAAGAAGTGAATGTTCTCTGCACAGACTGGCAACAGAGTAGGACTGAAGAAGTGAATGTTCTCTGCACAGACTGGCAACACAGTAGGACTGAAGAAAGGAATGTTCTCTGCACAGACTGGCAACACAATATTACTGAAGAAGTGAATGTTCTCTGCACAGACTGGCAACAGAGTAGGACTGAAGAAGTGAATCTTCTCTGCACAGACTGCCAACACAGTATTACTGAAAAAGTGAATGTTCTCTGCACAGGCTGGCAACAGAGTAGGACTGAAGAAGTGAATTTTCTCTGCACAGACTGGCAACACAGTATTACTGAAGAAGTGAATGTTCTCTACACAAACTGGCAACAGAGTAGGACTGAAGAGGTGAATGTTCTCTGCACAGACTGGCAACAGAGTAGGACTGAAGAAGTGAATGTTCTCTGCACAAACTGGCAACAGAGTAGGACTGAAGTAGTGAATGTTCTCTGCACAGACTGGCAACAGAGTAGGACTGAAGAAGTGAATGTTCTCTGCACAGACTGGCAACAGAGTAGGACTGAAGATGTGAATGTTCTCTGCACAGACTGGCAAGAGAGTAGGACTGAAGAAGTGAATGTTCTCTGCACAAACTGGCAACAGGGTAGGACTGAAGAAGTTAGTGTTCTCTTTACAGACTGGCAACAGAGTAGGACTGAAGAAGTGAAATTTCTCTGCACAGACTTGTAACAGAGTAGGACTGAAGAAGTGAATGTTCTCTGCACAGACTGGCAACACAGTATTACTGAAGAAGTGAATGTTCTCTGCACAGACTGGCAACAGAGTACGACTGAAGAAGTGAATGTTCTGTACACAGACTGGCAACACAGTATTACTGAAGTAGTGAACGTTCTCTGCACAGACTGGCACCAGAGCAGGACTTAACAAGTGAATGTTCTCTGCACAGACTGGCAACAGAGTAGGACTGAAGAAGTGAATGTTCTCTGCACAAACTGGCAACAGAGTAGGACTGAAGAAGTGAATGTTCTCTGCACAAACTGGCAATACAGTAGGACTGAAGAAGTGAATGTTCTCTGCACAGACTGGCAACAGAGTAGGACTGAAGAAGTGAGTGTTCTCTGCACAGACTGGCAACAGAATAGGACTGAAGAAGTGAATGTTCTCTGCACAAACTGGCGACAGAGTAGGACTGAAGAAGTGAATGTTCTCTGCACAAACTGGCGACAGAGTAGGACTGAAGAAGTGAATGCTCTCTGCACAAACTGGCAACACAGTAGGACTGAAGAAGTGAATGTTCTCTGCACAGACTGGCAACAGAGTAGGACTGAAGAAGTGAGTGTTCTCTGCACAGACTGGCAACAGAGTAGGACTGAAGAAGTGAATGTTCTCTGCACAGACTGGCAACAGATTAGGACTGAAGTACTGAATGTTCTCTGCACAGACTGGCAACAGAGCAGGACTGAAGAAGTGAATGTTCTCTGCACAAACTGGCAAATGAGTAGGACTGAAGAAGTGAATGTTCTCTGCACACACTGGCAACAGAGTAGGACTGAAGAAGTGAATGTTCTCTGCACAGACTGGCAACAGAATAGGACTCAAGAAGTGAATGTTCTCTGCACAGACTGGCAAAAGATTAGGACTGAAGAAGTGAATGTTCTCTGCACAGACTGGCAACAGAGTAGGACCGAAGAAGTGAATGTTCTCTGCACAGACTGGCAACAGAGTAGGACTGAAGAAGTGAATGTTCTCTGCACAAACTGGCAACAGAGTAGGACTGAAGAAGTTAGTGTTCTCTGCACAGACTGGCAACAGAGTAGGACTGAAGAAGTGAATGTTCTCTGCACAGACTGGCAACAGAGTAGGACTGAAGAAGTGAATGTTCTCTGCACAGACTGGCAACACAGCATTACTGACGAAGTGAATGTTCTCTGCACAGACTATCAACAGAGTAGGACTGAGGAAGTGAATGTTCTGTAAACAGACTGGCAACACAGTATTACTGAAGTAGTGAATGTTCTCTGCACAGACTGACAACAGAGTAGGACTGAAGAAGTGAATGTTCTCTGCACAGACTGGCAAGAGAGTAGGACTGAAGAAGTGAATGTTCTCTCCACGGACTGGCAACAGAATAGGACTGAAGAAGTGAATGTTCTCTGCAAAAACTGCCAACAGAGTAGCACTGAAGAAGTGAATGTTCTCTGCACAGACTGGCAACACAGTAGCACTGAAGAAGTGAATGTTCTCTGCACAAACTGGCAACAGAGTTGGACTGAAGAAGTGAATGTTCTCTGCACAAACTGGCAACACAGTAGGACTGAAGAAATGAATGTTCTCTGCACAGACTGGCAACAGAGTAGGACTGAAGCAGTGAATGTTCTCTGTACAATCTGGCAACAGAGTAGGACTGAAGAAGTGAATGTTCTCTGTACAGACTGGCAAATGAGTAGGACTGAAGAAGTGAATGTTCTCTGCACAGACTGGCAACACAGTATTACTGAAGTAGTGAATGTTCTCTGCACAGACTGACAACAGAGTAGGACTGAAGAAGTGAATGTTCTCTGCACAAACTGGCGACAGAGTAGGACTGAAGAAGTGAATGTTCTCTGCACAGACTGGCAACAGAGTAGGACTGAAGAAGTGAATGTTCTCTGAGCAGACTGGCAACAGAGTAGGACTGAAGAAGTTAGTGTTCTCTGCACAGACTGGCAACAGAGTAGGACTGAAGAAGTGAATGTTCTCTGCACAGACTGGCAACAGAGTAGGACTGAAGAAGTGAATGTTCTCTGCACAGACTGCCAACAGAGTAGGACTGAAGGAGTGAATGTTCTCTGCACAGACTGGCAACAGAGTAGGACTGAAGAAGTGAATGTTCTGTGCACAGACTGGCAACACAGTATTACTGACGTAGTGAATGTTCTCTGCACAGACTGGCAACACAGTAGGACTGAAGAAGTGAATGTTCTCTGCACAGACTGGCAACAGAGTAGGACTGAAGAAGTGAATGTTCTCTGCACAGACTGGCAACACAGTAGGACTGAAGAAGTGAATGTTCTCTGCACAGACTGGCAACAGAGTAGGACTGAAGAAGCGAATGTTCTCTGCACAGACTGGCAACAGAGTAGGACTGAAGAAGTGAATGTTCTCTGCACAGACTGGCAAAACAGTATTACTGAAGAAGTGAATGTTCTCTGCACAGACTGGCAACAGAGTAGGACTGAAGAAGTGAATGTTCTCTGCACAGACTGGCAACAGAGTAGGACTGAAGAAGTGAATGTTCTCTGCACAAACTGGCAACAGAGTAGGACTGAAGAAGTGAATGTTCTCTGCACAAACTGGCAACACAGTAGGACTGAAGAAGTGAATGTTCTCTGCACAGACTGGCAACAGAGTAGGACTGAAGAAGTGAGTGTTCTCTGCACAGACTGGCAACAGAGTAGGACTGAAGAAGTGAATGTTCTCTGCACAAACTGGCGACAGAGTAGGACTGAAGAAGTGAATGTTCTCTGCACAAACTGGCGACAGAGTAGGACTGAAGAAGTGAATGCTCTCTGCCCAGACTGGCAAAGGAGTAGGACTGAAGAAGTGAATGTTCTCTGCACAGACTGGCAACAGAGTAGGACTGAAGAAGTGAATGTTCTCTGCACAGACTGGCTACAGAGTAGGACTGAAGAAGTGAATGTTCTCTGCACAAACTGGCAACAGGGTAGGACTGAAGAAGTTAGTGTTCTCTTTACAGACTGTCAACAGAGTAGGACTGAAGAAGTGAATGTTCTCTGCACAGACTGGCAACAGAGTAGGACTGAAGAAGTGAATGTTCTCTGCACAGACTGGCAACACAGTATTACTGAAGAAGTGAATGTTCTCTGCACAGACTGGCAACAGGGTACGACTGAAGAAGTGAACGTTCTGCGCACAGACTGGCAACACAGTATTACTGAAGTAGTGAACGTTCTCTGCACAGACTGGCAACAGAGCAGGACTTAACAAGTGAATGTTCTCTGCACAGACTGGCAACAGAGTAGGACTGAAGAAGTGAATGTTCTCTGCACAAACTGGCAACAGAGTAGGACTGAAGAAGTGAATGTTCTCTGCACAAACTGGCAACACAGTAGGACTGAAGAAGTGAATGTTCTCTGCACAGACTGGCAACACAGTAGGACTGAAGAAGTGAGTGTTCTCTGCACAGACTGGCAACAGAGTAGGACTGAAGAAGTGAATGTTCTCTGCACAAACTGGCGACAGAGTAGGACTGAAGAAGTGAATGTTCTCTGCACAAACTGGCGACAGAGTAGGACTGAAGAAGTGAATGCTCTCTGCACAAACTGGCAACACAGTAGGACTGAAGAAGTGAATGTTCTCTGCACAGACTGGCAACAGAGTAGGACTGAAGAAGTGAGTGTTCTCTGCACAGACTGGCAACAGAGTAGGACTGAAGAAGTGAATGTTCTCTGCACAGACTGGCAACAGATTAGGACAGAAGTACTGAATGTTCTCTGCACAGACTGGCAACAGAGCAGGACTGAAGGAGTGAATGTTCTCTGCACAAACTGGCAAATGAGTAGGACTGAAGAAGTGAATGTTCTCTGCACACACTGGCAACAGAGTAGGACTGAAGAAGTGAATGTTCTCTGCACAGACTGGCAACAGAGTAGGACCGAAGAAGTGAATGTTCTCTGCACAGACTGGCAACAGAGTAGGACTGAAGAAGTGAATGTTCTCTGCACAAACTGGCAACAGAGTAGGACTGAAGAAGTTAGTGTTCTCTGCACAGACTGGCAACAGAGTAGGACTGAAGAAGTGAATGTTCTCTGCACAGACTGGCAACAGAGTAGGACTGAAGAAGTGAATGTTCTCTGCGCAGACTGGCAACACAGCATTACTGACGAAGTGAATGTTCTCTGCACAGACTGGCAACAGAGTAGGACTGAAGAAGTGAATGTTCTGTGCACAGACTGGCAACACAGTATTACTGAAGTAGTGAATGTTCTCTGCACAGACTGGCAACACAGTAGGACTGAAGAAGTGAATGTTCTCTGCACAGACTGGCAACAGAGTAGGACTGAAGAAGTGAATGTTCTCTGCACAGACTGGCAACACAGTAGGACTGAAGAAAGGAATGTTCTCTGCACAGACTGGCAACACAATATTACTGAAGAAGTGAATGTTCTCTGCACAGACTGGCAACAGAGTAGGACTGAAGAAGTGAATCTTCTCTGCACAGACTGGCAACACAGTATTACTGAAAAAGTGAATGTTCTCTGCACAGGCTGGCAACAGAGTAGGACTGAAGAAGTGAATTTTCTCTGCACAGACTGGCAACACAGTATTACTGAAGAAGTGAATGTTCTCTACACAAACTGGCAACAGAGTAGGACTGAAGAGGTGAATGTTCTCTGCACAGACTGGCAACAGAGTAGGACTGAAGAAGTGAATGTTCTCTGCACAAACTGGCAACAGAGTAGGACTGAAGTAGTGAATGTTCTCTGCACAGACTGGCAACAGAGTAGGACTGAAGAAGTGAATGTTCTCTGCACAGACTGGCAACAGAGTAGGACTGAAGATGTGAATGTTCTCTGCACAGACTGGCAAGAGAGTAGGACTGAAGAAGTGAATGTTCTCTGCACAAACTGGCAACAGGGTAGGACTGAAGAAGTTAGTGTTCTCTTTACAGACTGGCAACAGAGTAGGACTGAAGAAGTGAAATTTCTCTGCACAGACTTGTAACAGAGTAGGACTGAAGAAGTGAATGTTCTCTGCACAGACTGGCAACACAGTATTACTGAAGAAGTGAATGTTCTCTGCACAGACTGGCAACAGAGTACGACTGAAGAAGTGAATGTTCTGTGCACAGACTGGCAACACAGTATTACTGAAGTAGTGAACGTTCTCTGCACAGACTGGCACCAGAGCAGGACTTAACAAGTGAATGTTCTCTGCACAGACTGGCAACAGAGTAGGACTGAAGAAGTGAATGTTCTCTGCACAAACTGGCAACAGAGTAGGACTGAAGAAGTGAATGTTCTCTGCACAAACTGGCAATACAGTAGGACTGAAGAAGTGAATGTTCTCTGCACAGACTGGCAACAGAGTAGGACTGAAGAAGTGAGTGTTCTCTGCACAGACTGGCAACAGAATAGGACTGAAGAAGTGAATGTTCTCTGCACAAACTGGCGACAGAGTAGGACTGAAGAAGTGAATGTTCTCTGCACAAACTGGCGACAGAGTAGGACTGAAGAAGTGAATGCTCTCTGCACAAACTGGCAACACAGTAGGACTGAAGAAGTGAATGTTCTCTGCACAGACTGGCAACAGAGTAGGACTGAAGAAGTGAGTGTTCTCTGCACAGACTGGCAACAGAGTAGGACTGAAGAAGTGAATGTTCTCTGCACAGACTGGCAACAGATTAGGACTGAAGTACTGAATGTTCTCTGCACAGACTGGCAACAGAGCAGGACTGAAGAAGTGAATGTTCTCTGCACAAACTGGCAAATGAGTAGGACTGAAGAAGTGAATGTTCTCTGCACACACTGGCAACAGAGTAGGACTGAAGAAGTGAATGTTCTCTGCACAGACTGGCAACAGAATAGGACTCAAGAAGTGAATGTTCTCTGCACAGACTGGCAAAAGATTAGGACTGAAGAAGTGAATGTTCTCTGCACAGACTGGCAACAGAGTAGGACCGAAGAAGTGAATGTTCTCTGCACAGACTGGCAACAGAGTAGGACTGAAGAAGTGAATGTTCTCTGCACAAACTGGCAACAGAGTAGGACTGAAGAAGTTAGTGTTCTCTGCACAGACTGGCAACAGAGTAGGACTGAAGAAGTGAATGTTCTCTGCACAGACTGGCAACAGAGTAGGACTGAAGAAGTGAATGTTCTCTGCACAGACTGGCAACACAGCATTACTGACGAAGTGAATGTTCTCTGCACAGACTATCAACAGAGTAGGACTGAGGAAGTGAATGTTCTGTAAACAGACTGGCAACACAGTATTACTGAAGTAGTGAATGTTCTCTGCACAGACTGGCAACACAGTAGGACTGAAGAAGTGAATGTTCTCTGCACAGACTGGCAACAGAGTAGGACTGAAGAAGTGAATGTTCTCTGCACAGACTGGCAACACAGTAGGACTGAAGAAAGGAATGTTCTCTGCACAGACTGGGAACACAATATTACTGAAAAAGTGAATGTTCTCTGCACAGACTGGCAACAGAGTAGGACTGAAGAAGTGAATCTTCTCTGCACAGACTGGCAACACAGTATTACTGAAAAAGTGAATGTTCTCTGCACAGGCTGGCAACAGAGTAGGACTGAAGAAGTGAATTTTCTCTGCACAGACTGGCAACACAGTATTACTGAAGAAGTGAATGTTCTTTGCACAGACTGGCAAGAGAGTAGGACTGAAGAAGTGAATGTTCTCTGCACAGACTGGCAACAGAGTAGGACTGAAGAGGTGAATGTTCTCTACACAAACTGGCAACAGAGTAGGACTGAAGAGGTGAATGTTCTCTGCACAGACTGGCAACAGAGTAGGACTGAAGAAGTGAATGTTCTCTGCACAAACTGGCAACAGAGTAGGACTGAAGTAGTGAATGTTCTCTGCACAGACTGGCAACAGAGTAGGACTGAAGAAGTGAATGTTCTCTGCACAGACTGGCAACAGAGTAGGACTGAAGATGTGAATGTTCTCTGCACAGACTGGCAAGAGAGTAGGACTGAAGAAGTGAATGTTCTCTCCACGGACTGGCAACAGAATAGGACTGAAGAAGTGAATGTTCTCTTTACAAACTGCCAACAGAGTAGCACTGAAGAAGTGAATGTTCTCTGCACAGACTGGCAACACAGTAGCACTGAAGAAGTGAATGTTCTCTGCACAAACTGGCAACAGAGTTGGACTGAAGAAGTGAATGTTCTCTGCACAAACTGGCAACACAGTAGGACTGAAGAAATGAATGTTCTCTGCACAGACTGGCAGCAGAGTAGGACTGAAGCAGTGAATGTTCTCTGTACAATCTGGCAACAGAGTAGGACTGAAGAAGTGAATGTTCTCTGTACAGACCGGCAAACGAGTAGGACTGAAGAAGTGAATGTTCTCTGCACAGACTGGCAAATGAGTAGGACTGAAGAAGTGAATGTTCTCTGCACAGACTGGCAACACAGTATTACTGAAGTAGTGAATGTTCTCTGCACAGACTGACAACAGAGTAGGACTGAAGAAGTGAATGTTCTCTGCACAAACTGGCGACAGAGTAGGACTGAAGAAGTGAATGTTCTCTGCACAGACTGGCAACAGAGTAGGACTGAAGAAGTGAATGTTCTCTGAGCAGACTGGCAACAGAGTAGGACTGAAGAAGTTAGTGTTCTCTGCACAGACTGGCAACAGAGTAGGACTGAAGAAGTGAATGTTCTCTGCACAGACTGGCAACAGAGTAGGACTGAAGAAGTGTATGTTCTCTGCACAGACTGCCAACAGAGTAGGACTGAAGGAGTGAATGTTCTCTGCACAGACTGGCAACAGAGTAGGACTGAAGAAGTGAATGTTCTGTGCACAGACTGGCAACACAGTATTACTGAAGTAGTGAATGTTCTCTGCACAGACTGGCAACACAGTAGGACTGAAGAAGTGAATGTGCTCTGCACAGACTGGCAAGAGAGTAGGACTGAAGAAGTGAATGTTCTCTGCACAGACTGGCAACACAGTAGGACTGAAGAAGTGAATGTTCTCTGCACAGACTGGCAACAGAGTAGGACTGAAGAAGCGAATGTTCTCTGCACAGACTGGCAACAGAGTAGGACTGAAGAAGTGAATGTTCTCTGCACAGACTGGCAAAACAGTATTACTGAAGAAGTGAATGTTCTCTGCACAGACTGGCAACAGAGTAGGACTGAAGAAGTGAATGTTCTCTGCACAGACTGGCAACAGAGTAGGACTGAAGAAGTGAATGTTCTCTGCACAAACTGGCAACAGAGTAGGACTGAAGTAGTGAATGTTCTCTGCACAAACTGGCAACACAGTAGGACTGAAGAAGTGAATGTTCTCTGCACAGACTGGCAACAGAGTAGGACTGAAGAAGTGAGTGTTCTCTGCACAGACTGGCAACAGAGTAGGACTGAAGAAGTGAATGTTCTCTGCACAAACTGGCGACAGAGTAGGACTGAAGAAGTGAATGTTCTCTGCACAAACTGGCGACAGAGTAGGACTGAAGAAGTGAATGCTCTCTGCACAGACTGGCAAAGGAGTAGGACTGAAGAAGTGAATGTTCTCTGCACAGACTGGCAACAGAGTAGGACTGAAGAAGTGAATGTTCTCTGCACAGACTGGCAACAGAGTAGGACTGAAGAAGTGAATGTTCTCTGCACAAACTGGCAACAGGGTAGGACTGAAGAAGTTAGTGTTCTCTTTACAGACTGTCAACAGAGTAGGACTGAAGAAGTGAATGTTCTCTGCACAGACTGGCAGCAGAGTAGGACTGAAGAAGTGAATGTTCTCTGCACAGACTGGCAACACAGTATTACTGAAGAAGTGAATGTTCTCTGCACAGACTGGCAACAGAGTACGACTGAAGAAGTGAACGTTCTGCGCACAGACTGGCAACACAGTATTACTGAAGTAGTGAACGTTCTCTGCACAGACTGGCAACAGAGCAGGACTTAACAAGTGAATGTTCTCTGCACAGACTGGCAACAGAGTAGGACTGAAGAAGTGAATGTTCTCTGCACAAACTGGCAACAGAGTAGGACTGAAGAAGTGAATGTTCTCTGCACAAACTGGCAACACAGTAGGACTGAAGAAGTGAATGTTCTCTGCACAGACTGGCAACAGAGTAGGACTGAAGAAGTGAGTGTTCTCTGCACAGACTGGCAACAGAGTAGGACTGAAGAAGTGAATGTTCTCTGCACAAACTGGCGACAGAGTAGGACTGAAGAAGTGAATGTTCTCTGCACAAACTGGCGACAGAGTAGGACTGAAGAAGTGAATGCTCTCTGCACAAACTGGCAACACAGTAGGACTGAAGAAGTGAATGTTCTCTGCACAGACTGGCAACAGAGTAGGACTGAAGAAGTGAGTGTTCTCTGCACAGACTGGCAACAGAGTAGGACTGAAGAAGTGAATGTTCTCTGCACAGACTGGCAACAGATTAGGACAGAAGTACTGAATGTTCTCTGCACAGACTGGCAACAGAGCAGGACTGAAGAAGTGAATGTTCTCTGCACAAACTGGCAAATGAGTAGGACTGAAGAAGTGAATGTTCTCTGCACACACTGGCAACAGAGTAGGACTGAAGAAGTGAATGTTCTCTGCACAGACTGGCAACAGAATAGGACTCAAGAAGTGAATGTTCTCTGCACAGACTGGCAAAAGATTAGGACTGAAGAAGTGAATGTTCTCTGCACAGACTGGCAACAGAGTAGGACCGAAGAAGTGAATGTTCTCTGCACAGACTGGCAACAGAGTAGGACTGAAGAAGTGAATGTTCTCTGCACAAACTGGCAACAGAGTAGGACTGAAGAAGTTAGTGTTCTCTGCACAGACTGGCAACAGAGTAGGACTGAAGAAGTGAATGTTCTCTGCACAGACTGGCAACAGAGTAGGACTGAAGAAGTGAATGTTCTCTGCGCAGACTGGCAACACAGCATTACTGACGAAGTGAATGTTCTCTGCACAGACTGGCAACAGAGTAGGACTGAAGAAGTGAATGTTCTGTGCACAGACTGGCAACACAGTATTACTGAAGTAGTGAATGTTCTCTGCACAGACTGGCAACACAGTAGGACTGAAGAAGTGAATGTTCTCTGCACAGACTGGCAACAGAGTAGGACTGAAGAAGTGAATGTTCTCTGCACAGACTGGCAACACAGTAGGACTGAAGAAAGGAATGTTCTCTGCACAGACTGGCAACACAATATTACTGAAGAAGTGAATGTTCTCTGCACAGACTGGCAACAGAGTAGGACTGAAGAAGTGAATCTTCTCTGCACAGACTGGCAACACAGTATTACTGAAAAAGTGAATGTTCTCTGCACAGGCTGGCAACAGAGTAGGACTGAAGAAGTGAATTTTCTCTGCACAGACTGGCAACACAGTATTACTGAAGAAGTGAATGTTCTTTGCACAGACTGGCAAGAGAGTAGGACTGAAGAAGTGAATGTTCTCTGCACAGACTGGCAACAGAGTAGGACTGAAGAGGTGAATGTTCTCTACACAAACTGGCAACAGAGTAGGACTGAAGAGGTGAATGTTCTCTGCACAGACTGGCAACAGAGTAGGACTGAAGGAGTGAATGTTCTCTGCACAAACTGGCAACAGAGTAGGACTGAAGTAGTGAATGTTCTCTGCACAGACTGGCAACAGAGTAGGACTGAAGAAGTGAATGTTCTCTGCACAGACTGGCAACAGAGTAGGACTGAAGATGTGAATGTTCTCTGCACAGACTGGCAAGAGAGTAGGACTGAAGAAGTGAATGTTCTCTGCACAAACTGGCCTTGGGTAGGACTGAAGAAGTTAGTGTTCTCTTTACAGACTGGCAACAGAGTAGGACTGAAGAAGTGAATGTTCTCTGCACAGACTGGCAACAGAGTAGGACATAAGAAGTGAATGTTCTCTGCACAGACTGGCAACACAGTATTACTGAAGAAGTGAATGTTCTCTGCACAGACTGGCAACAGAGTACGACTGAAGAAGTGAATGTTCTGTGCACAGACTGGCAACACAGTATTACTGAAGTAGTGAACGTTCTCTGCACAGACTGGCACCAGAGCAGGACTTAACAAGTGAATGTTCTCTGCACAGACTGGCAACAGAGTAGGACTGAAGAAGTGAATGTTCTCTGCACAAACTGGCAACAGAGTAGGACTGAAGAAGTGAATGTTCTCTGCACAAACTGGCAACACGGTAGGACTGAAGAAGTGAATGTTCTCTGCACAGACTGGCAACAGAGTAGGACTGAAGAAGTGAGTGTTCTCTGCACAGACTGGCAACAGAGTAGGACTGAAGAAGTGAATGTTCTCTGCACAAACTGGCGACAGAGTAGGACTGAAGAAGTGAATGTTCTCTGCACAAACTGGCGACAGAGTAGGACTGAAGAAGTGAATGCTCTCTGCACAAACTGGCAACACAGTAGGACTGAAGAAGTGAATGTTCTCTGCACAGACTGGCAACAGAGTAGGACTGAAGAAGTGAGTGTTCTCTGCACAGACTGGCAACAGAGTAGGACTGAAGAAGTGAATGTTCTCTGCACAGACTGGCAACAGATTAGGACTGAAGTACTGAATGTTCTCTGCACAGACTGGCAACAGAGCAGGACTGAAGAAGTGAATGTTCTCTGCACAAACTGGCAAATGAGTAGGACTGAAGGAGTGAATGTTCTCTGCACACACTGGCAACAGAGTAGGACTGAAGAAGTGAATGTTCTCTGCACAGACTGGCAACAGAATAGGACTCAAGAAGTGAATGTTCTCTGCACAGACTGGCAAAAGATTAGGACTGAAGAAGTGAATGTTCTCTGCACAGACTGGCAACAGAGTAGGACCGAAGAAGTGAATGTTCTCTGCACAGACTGGCAACAGAGTAGGACTGAAGAAGTGAATGTTCTCTGCACAAACTGGCAACAGAGTAGGACTGAAGAAGTTAGTGTTCTCTGCACAGACTGGCAACAGAGTAGGACTGAAGAAGTGAATGTTCTCTGCACAGACTGGCAACAGAGTAGGACTGAAGAAGTGAATGTTCTCTGCACAGACTGGCAACACAGCATTACTGACGAAGTGAATGTTCTCTGCACAGACTGGCAACAGAGTAGGACTGAGGAAGTGAATGTTCTGTGCACAGACTGGCAACACAGTATTACTGAAGTAGTGAATGTTCTCTGCACAGACTGGCAACACAGTAGGACTGAAGAAGTGAATGTTCTCTGCACAGACTGGCAACAGAGTAGGACTGAAGAAGTGAATGTTCTCTGCACAGACTGGCAACAGAGTAGGACTGAAGAAGTGAGTGTTCTCTGCACAGACTGGCAACAGAGTAGGACTGAAGAAGTGAATGTTCTCTGCACAGACTGGCAACAGATTAGGACTGAAGTACTGAATGTTCTCTGCACAGACTGGCAACAGAGCAGGACTGAAGAAGTGAATGTTCTCTGCACAAACTGGCAAATGAGTAGGACTGAAGAAGTGAATGTTCTCTGCACAGACTGGCAACACAGTATTACTGAAGAAGTGAATGTTCTTTGCACAGACTGGCAACAGAGTAGGACTGAAGAGGTGAATGTTCTCTACACAAACTGGCAACAGAGTAGGACTGAAGAGGTGAATGTTCTCTGCACAGACTGGCAACAGAGTAGGACTGAAGAAGTGAATGTTCTCTGCACAAACTGGCAACAGAGTAGGACTGAAGTAGTGAATGTTCTCTGCACAGACTGGCAACAGAGTAGGACTGAAGAAGTGAATGTTCTCTGCACAGACTGGCAACAGAGTAGGACTGAAGATGTGAATGTTCTCTGCACAGACTGGCAAGAGAGTAGGACTGAAGAAGTGAATGTTCTCTCCACGGACTGGCAACAGAATAGGACTGAAGAAGTGAATGTTCTCTGCACAGACTGGCAACAGAGTAGGACTGAAGAAGTGAATTTTCTCTGCACAGACTGGCAACACAGTATTACTGAAGAAGTGAATGTTCTTTGCACAGACTGGCAACAGAGTAGGACTGAAGAGGTGAATGTTCTCTACACAAACTGGCAACAGAGTAGCACTGAAGAAGTGAATGTTCTCTGCACAGACTGGCAACACAGTAGCACTGAAGAAGTGAATGTTCTCTGCACAAACTGGCAACAGAGTAGGACTGAAGAAGTGAATGTTCTCTGCACAAACTGGCAACACAGTAGGACTGAAGAAATGAATGTTCTCTGCACAGACTGGCAACAGAGTAGGACTGAAGCAGTGAATGTTCTCTGTACAATCTGGCAACAGAGTAGGACTGAAGAAGTGAATGTTCTCTGTACAGACTGGCAAACGAGTAGGACTGAAGAAGTGAATGTTCTCTGCACAGACTGGCAAATGAGTAGGACTGAAGAAGTGAATGTTCTCTGCACAGACTGGCAACACAGTATTACTGAAGTAGTGAATGTTCTCTGCACAGACTGACAACAGAGTAGGACTGAAGAAGTGAATGTTCTCTGCACAAACTGGCGACAGAGTAGGACTGAAGAAGTGAATGTTCTCTGCACAGACTGGCAACAGAGTAGGACTGAAGAAGTGAATGTTCTCTGAGCAGACTGGCAACAGAGTAGGACTGAAGAAGTTAGTGTTCTCTGCACAGACTGGCAACAGAGTAGGACTGAAGAAGTGAATGTTCTCTGCACAGACTGGCAACAGAGCAGGACTGAAGAAGTGAATGTTCTCTGCACAGACTGCCAACAGAGTAGGACTGAAGGAGTGAATGTTCTCTGCACAGACTGGCAACAGAGTAGGACTGAAGAATTGAATGTTCTGTGCACAGACTGGCAACACAGTATTACTGAAGTAGTGGATGTTCTCTGCACAGACTGGCAACACAGTAGGACTGAAGAAGTGAATGTTCTCTGCACAGACTGGCAAGAGAGTAGGACTGAAGAAGTGAATGTTCTCTGCACAGACTGGCAACAGAGTAGGACTGAAGAGGTGAATGTTCTCTACACAAACTGGCAACAGAGTAGGACTGAAGAGGTGAATGCTCTCTGCACAGACTGGCAACAGAGTAGGACTGAAGAAGTGAATGTTCTCTGCACAAACTGGCAACAGAGTAGGACTGAAGTAGTGAATGTTCTCTGCACAGACTGGCAACAGAGTAGGACTGAAGAAGTGAATGTTCTCTGCACAGACTGGCAACAGAGTAGGACTGAAGATGTGAATGTTCTCTGCACAGACTGGCAAGAGAGTAGGACTGAAGAAGTGAATGTTCTCTCCACGGACTGGCAACAGAATAGGACTGAAGAAGTGAATGTTCTCTGCACAAACTGCCAACAGAGTAGGACTGAAGGAGTGAATGTTCTCTGCACAAACTGGCAACAGAGTAGCACTGAAGAAGTGAATGTTCTCTGCACAGACTGGCAACAGAGTAGGACTGAAGAAGTGAGTGTTCTCTGCACAGACTGGCAACAGAGTAGGACTGAAGAAGTGAATGTTCTCTGCACAAACTGGCGACAGAGTAGGACTGAAGAAGTGAATGTTCTCTGCACAAACTGGCGACAGAGTAGGACTGAAGAAGTGAATGCTCTCTGCACAGACTGGCAAAGGAGTAGGACTGAAGAAGTGAATGTTCTCTGCACAGACTGGCAACAGAGTAGGACTGAAGAAGTGAATGTTCTCTGCACAGACTGGCAACAGAGTAGGACTGAAGAAGTGAATGTTCTCTGCACAAACTGGCAACAGGGTAGGACTGAAGAAGTTAGTGTTCTCTTTACAGACTGTCAACAGAGTAGGACTGAAGAAGTGAATGTTCTCTGCACAGACTGGCAACAGAGTAGGACTGAAGAAGTGAATGTTCTCTGCACAGACTGGCAACACAGTATTACTGAAGAAGTGAATGTTCTCTGCACAGACTGGCAACAGAGTACGACTGAAGAAGTGAACGTTCTGCGCACAGACTGGCAACACAGTATTACTGAAGTAGTGAACGTTCTCTGCACAGACTGGCAACAGAGCAGGACTTAACAAGTGAATGTTCTCTGCACAGACTGGCAACAGAGTAGGACTGAAGAAGTGAATGTTCTCTGCACAAACTGGCAACAGAGTAGGACTGAAGAAGTGAATGTTCTCTGCACAAACTGGCAACACAGTAGGACTGAAGAAGTGAATGTTCTCTGCACAGACTGGCAACAGAGTAGGACTGAAGAAGTGAGTGTTCTCTGCACAGACTGGCAACAGAGTAGGACTGAAGAAGTGAATGTTCTCTGCACAAACTGGCGACAGAGTAGGACTGAAGAAGTGAATGTTCTCTGCACAAACTGGCGACAGAGTAGGACTGAAGAAGTGAATGCTCTCTGCACAAACTGGCAACACAGTAGGACTGAAGAAGTGAATGTTCTCTGCACAGACTGGCAACAGAGTAGGACTGAAGAAGTGAGTGTTCTCTGCACAGACTGGCAACAGAGTAGGACTGAAGAAGTGAATGTTCTCTGCACAGACTGGCAACAGATTAGGACAGAAGTACTGAATGTTCTCTGCACAGACTGGCAACAGAGCAGGACTGAAGAAGTGAATGTTCTCTGCACAAACTGGCAAATGAGTAGGACTGAAGAAGTGAATGTTCTCTGCACACACTGGCAACAGAGTAGGACTGAAGAAGTGAATGTTCTCTGCACAGACTGGCAACAGAATAGGACTCAAGAAGTGAATGTTCTCTGCACAGACTGGCAAAAGATTAGGACTGAAGAAGTGAATGTTCTCTGCACAGACTGGCAACAGAGTAGGACCGAAGAAGTGAATGTTCTCTGCACAGACTGGCAACAGAGTAGGACTGAAGAAGTGAATGTTCTCTGCACAAACTGGCAACAGAGTAGGACTGAAGAAGTTAGTGTTCTCTGCACAGACTGGCAACAGAGTAGGACTGAAGAAGTGAATGTTCTCTGCACAGACTGGCAACAGAGTAGGACTGAAGAAGTGAATGTTCTCTGCGCAGACTGGCAACACAGCATTACTGACGAAGTGAATGTTCTCTGCACAGACTGGCAACAGAGTAGGACTGAAGAAGTGAATGTTCTGTGCACAGACTGGCAACACAGTATTACTGAAGTAGTGAATGTTCTCTGCACAGACTGGCAACACAGTAGGACTGAAGAAGTGAATGTTCTCTGCACAGACTGGCAACAGAGTAGGACTGAAGAAGTGAATGTTCTCTGCACAGACTGGCAACACAGTAGGACTGAAGAAAGGAATGTTCTCTGCACAGACTGGCAACACAATATTACTGAAGAAGTGAATGTTCTCTGCACAGACTGGCAACAGAGTAGGACTGAAGAAGTGAATCTTCTCTGCACAGACTGGCAACACAGTATTACTGAAAAAGTGAATGTTCTCTGCACAGGCTGGCAACAGAGTAGGACTGAAGAAGTGAATTTTCTCTGCACAGACTGGCAACACAGTATTACTGAAGAAGTGAATGTTCTTTGCACAGACTGGCAAGAGAGTAGGACTGAAGAAGTGAATGTTCTCTGCACAGACTGGCAACAGAGTAGGACTGAAGAGGTGAATGTTCTCTACACAAACTGGCAACAGAGTAGGACTGAAGAGGTGAATGTTCTCTGCACAGACTGGCAACAGAGTAGGACTGAAGGAGTGAATGTTCTCTGCACAAACTGGCAACAGAGTAGGACTGAAGTAGTGAATGTTCTCTGCACAGACTGGCAACAGAGTAGGACTGAAGAAGTGAATGTTCTCTGCACAGACTGGCAACAGAGTAGGACTGAAGATGTGAATGTTCTCTGCACAGACTGGCAAGAGAGTAGGACTGAAGAAGTGAATGTTCTCTGCACAAACTGGCCTTGGGTAGGACTGAAGAAGTTAGTGTTCTCTTTACAGACTGGCAACAGAGTAGGACTGAAGAAGTGAATGTTCTCTGCACAGACTGGCAACAGAGTAGGACTGAAGAAGTGAATGTTCTCTGCACAGACTGGCAACACAGTATTACTGAAGAAGTGAATGTTCTCTGCACAGACTGGCAACAGAGTACGACTGAAGAAGTGAATGTTCTGTGCACAGACTGGCAACACAGTATTACTGAAGTAGTGAACGTTCTCTGCACAGACTGGCACCAGAGCAGGACTTAACAAGTGAATGTTCTCTGCACAGACTGGCAACAGAGTAGGACTGAAGAAGTGAATGTTCTCTGCACAAACTGGCAACAGAGTAGGACTGAAGAAGTGAATGTTCTCTGCACAAACTGGCAACACAGTAGGACTGAAGAAGTGAATGTTCTCTGCACAGACTGGCAACAGAGTAGGACTGAAGAAGTGAGTGTTCTCTGCACAGACTGGCAACAGAGTAGGACTGAAGAAGTGAATGTTCTCTGCACAAACTGGCGACAGAGTAGGACTGAAGAAGTGAATGTTCTCTGCACAAACTGGCGACAGAGTAGGACTGAAGAAGTGAATCCTCTCTGCACAAACTGGCAACACAGTAGGACTGAAGAAGTGAATGTTCTCTGCACAGACTGGCAACAGAGTAGGACTGAAGAAGTGAGTGTTCTCTGCACAGACTGGCAACAGAGTAGGACTGAAGAAGTGAATGTTCTCTGCACAGACTGGCAACAGATTAGGACTGAAGTACTGAATGTTCTCTGCACAGACTGGCAACAGAGCAGGACTGAAGAAGTGAACGTTCTCTGCACAAACTGGCAAATGAGTAGGACTGAAGGAGTGAATGTTCTCTGCACACACTGGCAACAGAGTAGGACTGAAGAAGTGAATGTTCTCTGCACAGACTGGCAACAGAATAGGACTCAAGAAGTGAATGTTCTCTGCACAGACTGGCAAAAGATTAGGACTGAAGAAGTGAATGTTCTCTGCACAGACTGGCAACAGAGTAGGACCGAAGAAGTGAATGTTCTCTGCACAGACTGGCAACAGAGTAGGACTGAAGAAGTGAATGTTCTCTGCACAAACTGGCAACAGAGTAGGACTGAAGAAGTTAGTGTTCTCTGCACAGACTGGCAACAGAGTAGGACTGAAGAAGTGAATGTTCTCTGCACAGACTGGCAACAGAGTAGGACTGAAGAAGTGAATGTTCTCTGCACAGACTGGCAACACAGCATTACTGACGAAGTGAATGTTCTCTGCACAGACTGGCAACAGAGTAGGACTGAGGAAGTGAATGTTCTGTGCACAGACTGGCAACACAGTATTACTGAAGTAGTGAATGTTCTCTGCACAGACTGGCAACACAGTAGGACTGAAGAAGTGAATGTTCTCTGCACAGACTGGCAACAGAGTAGGACTGAAGAAGTGAATGTTCTCTGCACAGACTGGCAACAGAGTAGGACTGAAGAAGTGAGTGTTCTCTGCACAGACTGGCAACAGAGTAGGACTGAAGAAGTGAATGTTCTCTGCACAGACTGGCAACAGATTAGGACTGAAGTACTGAATGTTCTCTGCACAGACTGGCAACAGAGCAGGACTGAAGAAGTGAATGTTCTCTGCACAAACTGGCAAATGAGTAGGACTGAAGAAGTGAATGTTCTCTGCACAGACTGGCAACACAGTATTACTGAAGAAGTGAATGTTCTTTGCACAGACTGGCAACAGAGTAGGACTGAAGAGGTGAATGTTCTCTACACAAACTGGCAACAGAGTAGGACTGAAGAGGTGAATGTTCTCTGCACAGACTGGCAACAGAGTAGGACTGAAGAAGTGAATGTTCTCTGCACAAACTGGCAACAGAGTAGGACTGAAGTAGTGAATGTTCTCTGCACAGACTGGCAACAGAGTAGGACTGAAGAAGTGAATGTTCTCTGCACAGACTGGCAACAGAGTAGGACTGAAGATGTGAATGTTCTCTGCACAGACTGGCAAGAGAGTAGGACTGAAGAAGTGAATGTTCTCTCCACGGACTGGCAACAGAATAGGACTGAAGAAGTGAATGTTCTCTGCACAGACTGGCAACAGAGTAGGACTGAAGAAGTGAATTTTCTCTGCACAGACTGGCAACACAGTATTACTGAAGAAGTGAATGTTCTTTGCACAGACTGGCAACAGAGTAGGACTGAAGAGGTGAATGTTCTCTACACAAACTGGCAACAGAGTAGCACTGAAGAGGTGAATGTTCTCTGCACAGACTGGCAACAGAGTAGGACTGAAGAAGTGAATGTTCTCTGCACAAACTGGCAACAGAGTAGGACTGAAGTAGTGAATGTTCTCTGCACAGACTGGCAACAGAGTAGGACTGAAGAAGTGAATGTTCTCTGCACAGACTGGCAACAGAGTAGGACTGAAGATGTGAATGTTCTCTGCACAGACTGGCAAGAGAGTAGGACTGAAGAAGTGAATGTTCTCTCCACGGACTGGCAACAGAATAGGACTGAAGAAGTGAATGTTTTCTGCACAGACTGGCAACAGAGTAGGACTGAAGAAGTGAATTTTCTCTGCACAGACTGGCAACACAGTATTACTGAAGAAGTGAATGTTCTTTGCACAGACTGGCAACAGAGTAGGACTGAAGAGGTGAATGTTCTCTACACAAACTGGCAACAGAGTAGCACTGAAGAAGTGAATGTTCTCTGCACAGACTGGCAACACAGTAGCACTGAAGAAGTGAATGTTCTCTGCACAAACTGGCAACAGAGTAGGACTGAAGAAGTGAATGTTCTCTGCACAAACTGGCAACACAGTAGGACTGAAGAAATGAATGTTCTCTGCACAGACTGGCAACAGAGTAGGACTGAAGCAGTGAATGTTCTCTGTACAATCTGGCAACAGAGTAGGACTGAAGAAGTGAATGTTCTCTGTACAGACTGGCAAACGAGTAGGACTGAAGAAGTGAATGTTCTCTGCACAGACTGGCAAATGAGTAGGACTGAAGAAGTGAATGTTCTCTGCACAGACTGGCAACACAGTATTACTGAAGTAGTGAATGTTCTCTGCACAGACTGACAACAGAGTAGGACTGAAGAAGTGAATGTTCTCTGCACAAACTGGCGACAGAGTAGGACTGAAGAAGTGAATGTTCTCTGCACAGACTGGCAACAGAGTAGGACTGAAGAAGTGAATGTTCTCTGAGCAGACTGGCAACAGAGTAGGACTGAAGAAGTTAGTGTTCTCTGCACAGACTGGCAACAGAGTAGGACTGAAGAAGTGAATGTTCTCTGCACAGACTGGCAACAGAGCAGGACTGAAGAAGTGAATGTTCTCTGCACAGACTGCCAACAGAGTAGGACTGAAGGAGTGAATGTTCTCTGCACAGACTGGCAACAGAGTAGGACTGAAGAAGTGAATGTTCTGTGCACAGACTGGCAACACAGTATTACTGAAGTAGTGAATGTTCTCTGCACAGACTGGCAACACAGTAGGACTGAAGAAGTGAATGTTCTCTGCACAGACTGGCAAGAGAGTAGGACTGAAGAAGTGAATGTTCTCTGCACAAACTGGCAACAGAGTAGGACTGAAGAGGTGAATGTTCTCTACACAAACTTGCAACAGAGTAGGACTGAAGAGGTGAATGCTCTCTGCACAGACTGGCAACAGAGTAGGACTGAAGAAGTGAATGTTCTCTGCACAAACTGGCAACAGAGTAGGACTGAAGTAGTGAATGTTCTCTGCACAGACTGGCAACAGAGTAGGACTGAAGAAGTGAATGTTCTCTGCACAGACTGGCAACAGAGTAGGACTGAAGATGTGAATGTTCTCTGCACAGACTGGCAAGAGAGTAGGACTGAAGAAGTGAATGTTCTCTCCACGGACTGGCAACAGAATAGGACTGAAGAAGTGAATGTTCTCTGCACAAACTGCCAACAGAGTAGGACTGAAGGAGTGAATGTTCTCTGCACAAACTGGCAACAGAGTAGCACTGAAGAAGTGAATGTTCTCTGCACAGACTGGCAACACAGTAGCACTGAAGAAGTGAATGTTCTCTGCACAAACTGGCAACAGAGTAGGACTGAAGAAGTGAATGTTCTCTGCACAAACGGGCAACACAGTAGGACTGAAGAAATGAATGTTCTCTGCACAGACTGGCAACAGAGTAGGACTGAAGCAGTGAATGTTCTCTGCACAATCTGGCAACAGAGTAGGACTGAAGAAGTGAATGTTCTCTGTACAGACTGGCAAACGAGTAGGACTGAAGAAGTGAATGTTCTCTGCACAGACTGGCAAATGAGTAGGACTGAAGAAGTGAATGTTCTCTGCACAGACTGGCAACACAGTATTACTGAAGTAGTGAATGTTCTCTGCACAGACTGACAACAGAGTAGGACTGAAGAAGTGAATGTTCTCTGCACAAACTGGCGACAGAGTAGGACTGAAGAAGTGAATGTTCTCTGCATAGACTGGCAAATGAGTAGGACTGAAGAAGTGAATGTTCTCTGCGCAGACTGGCAACAGAGTAGGACTGAAGAAGTGAATGTTCTCTGCACAAACTGGCGACAGAGTAGGACTGAAGAAGTGAATGTTCTCTGCACAGACTGGCAACAGAGTAGGACTGAAGAAGTGAATGTTCTCTGCAAGGACTGGCAAAAGAATAGGACTGAAGAAGTGAATGTTCTCTGCACACACTGGCAACAGTGTGGGACTGAAAAAGTGAATGTTCTCTGCACAGACTGGCAACAGAGTAGGACTGAAGAAGTGAATCTTCCCTGCACAGACTGGCAACACAGTATTACTGAAAAAGTGAATGTTCTCTGCACAGGCTGGCAACAGAGTAGGACTGAAGAAGTGAATTTTCTCTGCACAGACTGGCAACACAGTATTACTGAAGAAGTGAATGTTCTTTGCACAGACTGGCAAGAGAGTAGGACTGAAGAAGTGAATGTTCTCTGCACAGACTGGCAACAGAGTAGGACTGAAGAGGTGAATGTTCTCTACACAAACTGGCAACAGAGTAGGACTGAAGAGGTGAATGTTCTCTGCACAGACTGGCAACAGGGTAGGACTGAAGAAGTGAATGTTCTCTGCACAAACTGGCAACAGAGTAGGACTGAAGTAGTGAATGTTGTCTGCACAGACTGGCAACAGAGTAGGACTGAAGAAGTGAATGTTCTCTGCACAGACTGGCAACAGAGTAGGACTGAAGATGTGAATGTTCTCCGCACAGACTGGCAAGAGAGTAGGACTGAAGAAGTGAATGTTCTCTCCACGGACTGGCAACAGAATAGGACTGAAGAAGTTAATGTTCTCTGCACAAACTGCCTACAGAGTAGGACTGAAGGAGTGAATGTTCTCTGCACAAACTGGCAACAGAGTAGCACTGAAGAAGTGAATGTTCTCTGCACAGACTGGCAACACAGTAGCACTGAAGAAGTGAATGTTCTCTGCACAAACTGGCAACAGAGTAGGACTGAAGAAGTGAATGTTCTCTGCACAAACTGGCAACACAGTAGGACTGAAGAAATGAATGTTCTCTGCACAGACTGGCAACAGAGTAGGACTGAAGCAGTGAATGTTCTCTGCACAATCTGGCAACAGAGTAGGACTGAAGAAGTGAATGTTCTCTGTACAGACTGGCAAACGAGTAGGACTGAAGAAGTGAATGTTCTCTGCACAGACTGGCAAATGAGTAGGACTGAAGAAGTGAATGTTCTCTGCACAGACTGGCAACACAGTATTACTGAAGTAGTGAATGTTCTCTGCACAGACTGACAACAGAGTAGGACTGAAGAAGTGAATGTTCTCTGCACAAACTGGCGACAGAGTAGGACTGAAGAAGTGAATGTTCTCTGCACAGACTGGCAACAGAGTAGGACTGAAGAAGTGAATGCTCTCTGCACCGACTGGCAACAGAGTAGGACTGAAGACGTGAATGTTCTCTGCACAAAATGGCAACAGATTAGGACTGAAGAAGTGAATGTTCTCTGCACAAACTGGCAACACAGTAGGACTGAAGAAGTGAATGTTCTCTGCACAGACTGGCAACAGAGTAGGACTGAAGAAGTGAGTGTTCTCTGCACAGACTGGCAACAGAGTAGGACTGAAGAAGTGAATGTTCTCTGCACAAACTGGCGACAGAGTAGGACTGAAGAAGTGAATGTTCTCTGCACAAACTGGCGACAGAGTAGGACTGAAGAAGTGAATGTTCTCTGCTTAAACTGGCAACACAGTAGGACTGAAGAAGTGAATGTTCTCTGCGCAGACTGGCAACAGAGTAGGACTGAAGAAGTGAGTGTTCTCTGCACAGACTGGCAACAGAGTAGGACTGAAGAAGTGAATGTTCTCTGCACAGACTGGCAACACAGTATTACTGAAGAAGTGTATGTTCTCTGCAAAGACCTTCAACAGAGTAGGACTGAAGAAGTGAATGTTCTCTGCAGAGACTGGCAACAGAGTATGACTGAAGAAGTGAATGTTCTCTGCACAGACTGGTAATACGGTAGGACTGAAGAAGTGAACGTTCTCTACACAGACTGGCAACAGAGTAGGTCTGAAGAAGTGAATGTTCTCTGCGGTGACTGGCAACACAGTAGGACTGAAGAAGTGAATGCTCTCTGCACAGACTGACAACAGAGTAGGACTGAAGAAGTGAATGTTCTCTGCACAAACTGGCAACAGATTAGGACGGAAGAAGTGAATGTTCTCTGCACAGACTGGCAGCACAGTATTACTGTAGAAGTGAATGTTCTCTGCAAAAACTGGCAACACAGTAGGACTGAAGAAGTGAATGTTCTCTGCACAGACTGGCAACAGAGTGGGACTGAAGAAGTGAGTGTTCTCTGCACAGACTGGCAACAGAGTAGGACTGAAGAAGTGAATGTTCTCTGCACAAACTGGCGACAGAGTAGGACTGAAGAAGTGAATGTTCTCTGCACAAACTGGCGACAGAGTAGGACTGAAGAAGTGAATGTTCTCTGCACAAACTGGCAACACAGTAGGACTGAAGAAGTGAATGTTCTCTGCTTAGACTGGCAACAGAGTGGGACTGAAGAAGTGAGTGTTCTCTGCACAGACTGGCAACAGAGTAGGACTGAAGAAGTGAATGTTCTCTGCACAGACTGGCAACAGATTAGGACTGAAGTACTGAACGTTCTCTGCACAGACTGGCAACAGAGTAGGACTGAAGAAGTGAAGGTTCTCTGCACAAACTGGCAACAGAGTAGGACTGAAGAAGTTAGTGTTCTCTGCACAGACTGGCAACAGAGTAGGACTGAAGAAGTGAATGTTCTCTGCACAGACTGGCAGCAGAGTAGGACTGAAGAAGTGAATGTTCTCTGCACAGACTGGCAACACAGCATTACTGACGAAGTGAATGTTCTCTGATCAGACTGGCAACAGAGTAGGACTGAAGAAGTGAATGTTCTCTGCACATACTGGCAACAGAGTAGGACCGAAGAAGTGAATGTTCTCTGCACAAACTGGCAACAGAGTAGGACTGAAGAAGTAAGTGTTCTCTGCACAGACTGGCAACAGAGTAGGACTGAAGAAGTGAATGTTCTCTGCACAGACTGGCAACAGAGTAGGACTGAAGAAGTGAATGTTCTCTGCACAGACTGGCAACACAGTATTACTGACGAAGTGAATGTTCTCTGCACAGACTGGCAACAGAGTAGGACTGAAGAAGTGAATGTTCTGTGCACAGACTGGCAACACAGTATTACTGAAGTAGTGAATGTTCTCTGCACAGACTGGCAACACAGTAGGACTGAAGAAGGGAATGTTCTCTGCACAGACTGGCAACAGAGTAGGACTGAAGAAGTGAATGTTCTCTGCACAGACTGGCAACAGAGTAGGACTGAAGAAGTGAATGTTTTCTGCACAAACTGTCGACAGAGTAGGACTGACGAAGTGAATGTTCTGTGCACAGACTGGCAACACAGTATTACTGAAGAAGTGAATGTTCTCTGCACAGACTGGCAACCGAGTAGGACTGAAGAAGTGAATGTTCTCTGCACAGACTGGCAACACAGTATTCCTGAAGAAGTGAATGTTCTCTGCACAGACTGCCAACAGAGTAGGACTGAAGAAGTGAATGTTCTCTGCACAGACTGGCAACACAGTATTACTGAAGAAGTGAATGTTCTCTGCACAGACTGGCAACAGAGTAGGACTGAAGAAGTGAATGTTATCTGCACAGACTGGCATCACAGTATTACTGAAGAAGTGAATGTTTTCTGCACAGACTGGCAACAGAGTAGGACTGAAGAAGTGAATGTACTCAGCACAGACTGGCAACACAGTATTACTGAAGAAGTGTATGTTCTCTGCAAAGACCTTCAACAGAGTAGGACTGAAGAAGTGAATGTTCTCTGCAGAGACTGGCATCAGAGTAGGACTGAAGAGGTGAATGTTCTCTGCACAGACAGGCAACAGAGTATGACTGAAGAAGTGAATGTTCTCTGCACAGACTGGTAATAGGGTAGGACTGAAGAAGTGAATGTTCTCTGCACAGACTGGAAATAGAGTAGGTCTGAAGAAATTAATGTTCTCTGCGGTGACTGGCAACACAGTAGGACTGAAGGAGTGAATGCTCTCTGCACAGACTGGCAACAGAGTAGGACTGAAGACGTGAATGTTCTCTGCACAAACTGGCAACAGATTAGGACTGAAGAAGTGAATGTTCTCTGCACAAACTGGCAACACAGTAGGACTGAAGAAGTGAATGTTCTCAGCACAGACTGGCAACAGAGTGGGACTGAAAAAGTGAATGTTCTCTGCACAGACTGGCGACCGAGTAGGACTGAAGAAGTGAATGTTCTCTGCACAAACTGGCAACAGAGTAGGACTGAAGAAGTGAGTGTTCTCTGCACAGACTGGCAACAGAGTAGGACTGAAGAAGTGAATGTTCTCTGCACAGACTGGCAACACAGTATTACTGAAGAAGTGAATGTTCTCTGCACTGACTGCCAACAGAGTAGGACTGAAGAAGTGAATGTTCTCTGCACAGACTGGCAACACAGTATTACTGAAGAAGTGAATGTTCTCTGCACAGACTGGCAACAGAGTAGGACTGAAGAAGTGAATGTTCTCTGCACAGACTGGCAACACAGTATTACTGAAGAAGTGAACGTTTTCTGCACAGACTGGCAACAGAGTAGGACTGAAGAAGTGAATGTTCTAAGCACAGACTGGCAACACAGTATTACTGAAGAAGTGTATGTTCTCTGCAAAGACCTTCAACAGAGTAGGACTGAAGAAGTGAATGTTCTCTGCAGAGACTGGCATCAGAGTAGGACTGAAGAGGTGAATGTTCTCTGCACAGACAGGCAACAGAGTATGACTGAAGAAGTGAATGTTCTCTGCACAGACTGGTAATAGGGTAGCACTGAAGAAGTGAGTGTTCTCTGCACAGACTGGCAACAGTGTAGGTCTGAAGAAGTGAATGTTCTCTGCGGTGACTGGCAACACCGTAGGACTGAAGAAGTGAATGCTCTCTGCACAGACTGGCAACAGAGTAGGACTGAAGAAGTGAATGTTCTCTGCTCAAATTGGCAACAGATTAGGACTGAAGAAGTGAATGTTCTCTGCACAGACTGGCAACACAGTATTACTGAAGAAGTGAATGTTCTCTGCACAAACTGGCAACACAGTAGGACTGAAGAAGTGAATGTTCTCTGCACAGACTGGCAACAGAGTAGGACTGAAGAAGTGAGTGTTCTCTGCACAGACTGGCAACAGAGTTGGACTGAAGAAGTGAATGTTCTCTGCACAAACTGGTGACAGAGTAGGACTGAAGAAGTGAATGTTCTCTGCACAGACTGGCAACACAGTATTACTGAAGAAGTGAATGTTCTCTGCACAGACTGCCAACAGAGTAGGACTGAAGAAGTGAATGTTCTCTGCACAGACTGGCAACACAGTATTACTGAAGAAGTGAATGTTCTCTGCACAGACTGGCAACAGAGTAGGACTGAAGAAGTGAATGTTCTCTGCACAGACTGGCAACACAGTATTACTGAAGAAGTGAATGTTTTCTGCACATACTGGCAACAGAGTAGGACTGAAGAAGTGAATGTTCTAAGCACAGACTGGCAACACAGTATTACTGAAGAAGTGTATGTTCTCTGCAAAGACCTTCAACAGAGTAGGACTGAAGAAGTGAATGTTCTCTGCAGAGACTGGCATCAGAGTAGGACTGAAGAGGTGAATGTTCTCATCACAGACAGGCAACAGAGTATGACTGAAGAAGTGAATGTTCTCTGCACAGACTGGTAATAGGGTAGGACTGAAGAAGTGAATGTTCTCTGCACAGACTGGCAACAGTATAGGTCTGAAGAAGTGAATGTTCTCTGCGGTGACTGGCAACACCGTAGGACTGAAGAAGTGAATGCTCTCTGCACAGACTGGCAACAGAGTAGGACTGAAGAAGTGAATGTTCTCTGCTCAAATTGGCAACAGATTAGGACTGAAGAAGTGAATGTTCTCTGCACAGACTGGCAACACAGTATTACTGAAGAAGTGAATGTTCTCTGCACAAACTGGCAACACAGTAGGACTGAAGAAGTGAATGTTCTCTGCACAGACTGGCAACAGAGTAGGACTGAAGAAGTGAGTGTTCTCTGCACAGACTGGCAACAGAGTTGGACTGAAGAAGTGAATGTTCTCTGCACAAACTGGTGACAGAGTAGGACTGAAGAAGTGAATGTTCCCTGCACAAACTGGCGAAAGAGTAGGACTGAAGAAGTGAATGTTCTCTGCACAAACTGGCAACACAGTAGGACTGACGAAGTGAATGTTCTCTGCACAAACTGGCAACAGAGTAGTACTGAAGAAGTGAATGTTCTCTGCACAAACTCGCAACACAGTATTACTGAAGAAGTGAATGTTCTCTGCTCAGACTGGCAACAGAGTAGGACTGAAGGAGTGAATGTTCTCTGCACAATCTGGCAACAGAGTAGGACTGCAGTAGTGAATGTTCTCTGCACAGACTGGCAACAGAGCAGGACTGAAGAAGTGAATGTTCTCTGCACAGTCTGGCAACAGAGTAGGACTGAAGAAGTGTATGTTTTCTGCACAGACTGGCAACAGAGTATTACTGAAGAAGTGAATGTTTTCTGCACAAACTGGCGACAGAGTAGGACTGAAGAAGTGAATGTTCTCTGCACAGACTGGCAACGGAGTAAGACTGAAGAAGTGAATGTTCTCTGCACAAACTGGCAACAGAATAGGACTGAAGAAGTGTATGTTCTCTGCACAGACTGGCAACAAAGTAGAACATAAGAAGTGAATGTTCTCTGCACAGACTGGCAACAGAGTAGGACTGAGAAAGTGAATGTTCTCTGCACAGACTGGCAACAGAGTAGGACTGAAGAAGTGAATGTTCTCTGCACAGACTGGCAACAGAGTAGGACTGAAGAAGTGAGTGTTCTCTGCACAGACTGGCAACAGAGTAGGACTGACGAAGTGAATGTTCTCTGCACAGACTGGCAACAGAGTAGCACTGAAGAAGTGAATGTTCTCTGCACAGACTGGCAACACAGTATAACTGAAGAAGTGAATGTTCGCTGCACAGACTGGCAACAGAGTAGGACTGAAGAAGTGAATGTTCTGTGCACAGACTGGCAACACAGTATTACTGAAGAAGTGAAGGTTCTCTGCACAGACTGGCAACCGAGTAGGACTGAAGAAGTGAATGTTCTCTGCACAGACTGGCAACACAGTATTACTGAAGAAGTGCATGTTCTCTGCACAGACTGCCAACAGAGTAGGACTGAAGAAGTGAATGTTCTCTGCACAGACTGGCAACACAGTATTACTGAAGAAGTGAATGTTCTCTGCACAGACTGGCAACAGAGTAGGACTGAAGAGGTGAATGTTCTCTGCACAGACTGGCAACACAGTATTACTGAAGAAGTGAATGCTTTCTGCACAGACTGGCAACAGAGTAGGACTGAAGAAGTGAATGTTCTCAGCACAGACTGGCAACACAGTATTACTGAAGAAGTGTATGTTCTCTGCAAAGACCTTCAACAGAGTAGGACTGAAGAAGTGAATGTTCTCTGCAGAGACTGGCATCAGAGTAGGACTGAAGAGGTGAATGTTCTCTGCACAGACAGGCAACAGAGTATGACTGAAGAGGTGAATGTTCTTTGCACAGACTGGTAATAGGGTAGGACTGAAGAGGTGAATGTTCTCTGCACAGACTGGCAACAGAATAGGTCTGAAGAAGTAAATGTTCTCTGCGGTGACTGGCAGCACAGTAGGACTGAACAAGTGAATGCTCTCTGCACAGACTGGCAACAGAGTAGGACTGAAGAAGTGAATGTTCTCTGCACAAACTGGCAACAGAGTAGGACTGAAGAAGTGAATGTTCTCCGCTCAGACTGGCAACAGAGTAGGACTGAAGCAGTGAATGTTCTCTGCACAATCTGGCAACAGAGTAGGACTGAAGTAGTGAATGTTCTCTGCACAGACTGGCAACAGAGCAGGACTGAAGAAGTGAATGTTCTCTTCACAGACTGGCAACAGAGTAGGACTGAAGAAGTGAATGTTCTCTGCACAGACTGGCAACACAATATTATTGAAGAAGTGAATGTTCTCTGCACAGACTGGCAACAGAGTATTACTGAAGAAGTGAATGTTCTCTGCACAGACTGGCAACAGAGTAGGACTGAAGAAGTGAATTTTCTCTGCACAGACTGGCAACAGAGTATTACTGAAGAAGTGAATGTTCTCTGCACAGACTGGAACAGAGTAGGACTGAAGAAGTGAATGTTCTCCACACAGACTGGAAACAGACTAGGACTGAAGAAGTGAATGTTCTCTGCACAGACTGGCAACACAGTAGGACTGAAGAAGTGAATGTTCTCTGCACAAACTGGCAACAGAGTAGGACTGAAGAAGTGAATGTTCTCTGCACAGACAGGCAACACAGTAAGACTGAAGACGTGAATGTTCTCTGCACAGACTGGCAACAGAGTAGGACTGAAGGAGTGAATGTTTTCTGCACAAACTGGCGACAGAGTAGGACTGACGAAGTGAATGTTCTGTGCACAGACTGGCAACACAGTATTACTGAAGAAGTGAATGTTCTCTGCACAGACTGGCAAACGAGTAGGACTGAAGAAGTGAATGTTCTCTGCACAGACTGGCAACACAGTATTACTGAAGAAGTGAATGTTCTCTGCACAGACTGCCAACAGAGTAGGACTGAAGAAGTGAATGTTCTCTGCACAGACTGGCGACAGAGTAGGACTGAAGAAGTGAATGTTCTCTGCACAGACTGGCAACAGAGTAGGACTGAAGAAGTGAATGTTATCTGCACAGACTGGCAACACAGTATTACTGAAAAAGTGAATGTTTTCTGCACAGACTGGCAACAGAGTAGGACTGAAGAAGTGAATGTACTCAGCACAGACTGGCAACACAATATTACTGAAGAAGTGTATGTTCTCTGCAAAGACCTTCAACAGAGTAGGACTGAAGAAGTGAATGTTCTCTGCAGAGACTGGCATCAGAGTAGGACTGAAGAGGTGAATGTTTTCTGCACAGACAGGCAACAGATTATGACTGAAGAAGTGAATGTTCTCTGCACAGACTGGTAATAGGGTAGGACTGAAGAAGTGAATGTTCTCTGCACAGACTGGAAATAGAGTAGGTCTGAGGAAATTAATGTTCTCTGCGGTGACTGGCAACACAGTAGGACTGAAGAAGTGAATGCTCTCTGCACCGACTGGCAACAGAGTAGGACTGAAGACGTGAATGTTCTCTGCACAAAATGGCAACAGATTAGGACTGAAGAAGTGAATGTTCTCTGCACAAACTGGCAACACAGTAGGACTGAAGAAGTGAATGTTCTCTGCACAGACTGGCAACAGAGTAGGACTGAAGAAGTGAGTGTTCTCTGCACAGACTGGCAACACAGTAGGACTGAAGAAGTGTATGTTCTCTGCACAAACTGGCGACAGAGTAGGACTGAAGAAGTGAATGTTCTCTGCACAAACTGGCGACAGAGTAGGACTGAAGAAGTGAATGTTCTCTGCACAAACTGGCAACACAGTAGGACTGAAGAAGTGAATGTTCTCTGCGCAGACTGGCAACAGAGTAGGACTGAAGAAGTGAGTGTTCTCTGCACAGACTGGCAACAGAGTAGGACTGAAGAAGTGAATGTTCTCTGCACAGACTGGCAACAGATTAGGACTGAAGTACTGAATGTTCTCTGCACAGACTGGCAACAGAGTGGGACTGAAGGGGTGAATGTTCTCTGCACAAACTGGCGAATGAGTAGGACTGAAGAAGTGAATGTTCTCTGCACAGACTGGCAACAGAGTAGGACTGAAGAAGTGAATGTTCTCTGCACAGACTGACAACAGAATAGGACTCAAGAAGTGAATGTTCTCTGCACAGACTGGCAACAGAGTAGGACTGAAGACGTGAATGTTCTCTGCACAGACTGGCAACAGAGTAGGACTGAAGAAGTGAATGTTCTCTGCACAAACTGGCAACACAGTAGGACTGAAGAAGTGAATGTTCTCTGCACAGACTGGCAACAGAGTAGGACTGAAGAAGAGAATGTTCTCTGCACAAACTGGCAACAGAGTAGGACTGAAGAAGTTAGTGTTCTCTGCACAGACTGGCAACAGAGTAGGACTGAAGAAGTGAATGTTCTTTGCACAGACTGGCAACAGAGTAGGACTGAAGGAGTGAATGTTCTCTGCACAGACTGGCAACACAGTATTACTGACGAAGTGAATGTTCTCTGCACAGACTGGCAACAGAGTAGGACTGAAGGAGTGAATGTTCTCTGCACAGACTGGCAACAGAGTAGGACTGAAGAAGTGAATGTTCTCTGCACAGACTGGCAACACAGTATTACTGACGAAGTGAATGTTCTCTGCACAGACTGGCAACAGAGTAGGACTGAAGAAGTGAATGTTCTGTGCACAGACTGGCAACACAGTATTACTGAAGTAGTGAATGTTCTCTGCACAGACTGGCAACAGAGTAGGACTGAAGAAGTGCATGTTCTCTGCACAGACTGGCAACAGAGTAGGACTGAAGAAGTGAATGTTCTCTGCACAGACTGGCAACACAGTATTCCTGAAGAAGTGAATGTTCTCTGCACAGACTGCCAACAGAGTAGGACTGAAGAAGTGAATGTTCTCTGCACAGACTGGCAACACAGTATTACTGAAGAAGTGAATGTTCTCTGCACAGACTGGCAACAGAGTAGGACTGAAGAAGTGAATGTTATCTGCACAGACTGGCATCACAGTATTACTGAAGAAGTGAATGTTTTCTGCACAGACTGGCAACAGAGTAGGACTGAAGAAGTGAATGTACTCAGCACAGACTGGCAACACAGTATTACTGAAGAAGTGTATGTTCTCTGCAAAGACCTTCAACAGAGTAGGACTGAAGAAGTGAATGTTCTCTGCAGAGACTGGCATCAGAGTAGGACTGAAGAGGTGAATGTTCTCTGCACAGACAGGCAACAGAGTATGACTGAAGAAGTGAATGTTCTCTGCACAGACTGGTAATAGGGTAGGACTGAAGAAGTGAATGTTCTCTGCACAGACTGGAAATAGAGTAGGTCTGAAGAAATTAATGTTCTCTGCGGTGACTGGCAACACAGTAGGACTGAAGGAGTGAATGCTCTCTGCACAGACTGGCAACAGAGTAGGACTGAAGACGTGAATGTTCTCTGCACAAACTGGCAACAGATTAGGACTGAAGAAGTGAATGTTCTCTGCACAAACTGGCAACACAGTAGGACTGAAGATGTGAATGTTCTCTGCACAGACTGGCAACAGAGTGGGACTGAAAAAGTGAATGTTCTCTGCACAGACTGGCGACCGAGTAGGACTGAAGAAGTGAATGTTCTCTGCACAAACTGGCAACAGAGTAGGACTGAAGAAGTGAGTGTTCTCTGCACAGACTGGCAACAGAGTAGGACTGAAGAAGTGAATGTTCTCTGCACAGACTGGCAACACAGTATTACTGAAGAAGTGAATGTTCTCTGCACAGACTGCCAACAGAGTAGGACTGAAGAAGTGAATGTTCTCTGCACAGACTGGCAACACAGTATTACTGAAGAAGTTAATGTTCTCTGCACAGACTGGCAACAGAGTAGGACTGAAGAAGTGAATGTTCTCTGCACAGACTGGCAACACAGTATTACTGAAGAAGTGAATGTTTTCTGCACAGACTGGCAACAGAGTAGGACTGAAGGAGTGAATGTTCTAAGCACAGACTGGCAACACAGTATTACTGAAGAAGTGTATGTTCTCTGCAAAGACCTTCAACAGAGTAGGACTGAAGAAGTGAATGTTCTCTGCACAGACTGGTAATAGGGTAGGACTGAAGAAGTGAATGTTCTCTGCACAGACTGGCAACAGTGTAGGTCTGAAGAAGTGAATGTTCTCTGCGGTGACTGGCAACACCGTAGGACTGAAGAAGTGAATGCTCTCTGCACAGACTGGCAACAGAGTAGGACTGAAGAAGTGAATGTTCTCTGCTCAAATTGGCAACAGATTAGGACTGAAGAAGTGAATGTTCTCTGCACAGACTGGCAACACAGTATTACTTAAGAAGTGAATGTTCTCTGCACAAACTGGCAACACAGTAGGACTGAAGAAGTGAATGTTCTCTGCACAGACTGGCAACAGAGTAGGACTGAAGAAGTGAGTGTTCTCTGCACAGACTGGCAACAGAGTTGGACTGAAGAAGTGAATGTTCTCTGCACAAACTGGTGACAGAGTAGGACTGAAGAAGTGAATGTTCTCTGCACAAACTGGCGAAAGAGTAGGACTGAAGAAGTGAATGTTCTCTGCACAAACTGGCAACACAGTAGGACTGACGAAGTGAATGTTCTCTGCACAAACTGGCAACAGAGTAATACTGAAGAAGTGAATGTTCTCTGCACAAACTCGCAACACAGTATTACTGAAGAAGTGAATGTTCTCTGCTCAGACTGGCAACAGAGTAGGACTGAAGGAGTGAATGTTCTCTGCACAATCTGGCAACAGAGTAGGACTGCAGTAGTGAATGTTCTCTGCACAGACTGGCAACAGAGCAGGACTGAAGAAGTGAATGTTCTCTGCACAGTCTGGCAACAGAGTAGGACTGAAGAAGTGTATGTTTTCTGCACAGACTGGCAACAGAGTATTACTGAAGAAGTGAATGTTCTCTGCACAGACTGGCAACAGAGTAGGACTGAAGAAGTGAATGTTCTCTACACAGACTGGAAACAGACTAGGACTGAAGAAGTGAATGTTCTCTGCACAGACTGGCAACACAGTAGGACTGAAGAAGTGAATGTTCTCTGCACAAACTGGCAACAGAGTAGGACTGAAGAAGTGAATGTTCTCTGCACAGACAGGCAACACAGTAGGACTGAAGAAGTGAATGTTCTCTGCACAGACTGGCAACAGAGTAGGACTGAAGAAGTGAATGTTTTCTGCACAAACTGGCGACAGAGTAGGACTGAAGAAGTGAATGTTCTCTGCACAGACTGGCAACGGAGTAAGACTGAAGAAGTGAATGTTCTCTGCACAAACTGGCAACAGAATAGGACTGAAGAAGTGTATCTTCTCTGCACAGACTGGCAACAAAGTAGAACATAAGAAGTGAATGTTCTCTGCACAGACTGGCAACAGAGTAGGACTGAGAAAGTGAATGTTCTCTGCACAGACTGGCAACAGAGTAGGACTGAAGAAGTGAATGTTCTCTGCACAGACTGGCAACAGAGTAGGACTGAAGAAGTGAGTGTTCTCTGCACAGACTGGCAACAGAGTAGGACTGACGAAGTGAATGTTCTCTGCACAGACTGGCAACAGAGTAGCACTGAAGAAGTGAATGTTCTCTGCACAGACTGGCAACACAGTATAACTGAAGAAGTGAATGTTCGCTGCACAGACTGGCAACAGAGTAGGACTGAAGAAGTGAATGTTCTGTGCACAGACTGGCAACACAGTATTACTGAAGAAGTGAAGGTTCTCTGCACAGACTGGCAACCGAGTAGGACTGAAGAAGTGAATGTTCTCTGCACAGACTGGCAACACAGTATTACTGAAGAAGTGCATGTTCTCTGCACAGACTGCCAACAGAGTAGGACTGAAGAAGTGAATGTTCTCTGCACAGACTGGCAACACTGTATTACTGAAGAAGTGAATGTTCTCTGCACAGACTGGCAACAGAGTAGGACTGAAGAGGTGAATGTTCTCTGCACAGACTGGCAACACAGTATTACTGAAGAAGTGAATGCTTTCTGCACAGACTGGCAACAGAGTAGGACTGAAGAAGTGAATGTTCTCAGCACAGACTGGCAACACAGTATTACTGAAGAAGTGTATGTTCTCTGCAAAGACCTTCAACAGAGTAGGACTGAAGAAGTGAATGTTCTCTGCAGAGACTGGCATCAGAGTAGGACTGAAGAGGTGAATGTTCTCTGCACAGACAGGCAACAGAGTATGACTGAAGAGGTGAATGTTCTTTGCACAGACTGGTAATGGGGTAGGACTGAAGAGGTGAATGTTCTCTGCACAGACTGGCAACAGAATAGGTCTGAAGAAGTAAATGTTCTCTGCGGTGACTGTCAGCACAGTAGGACTGAACAAGTGAATGCTCTCTGCACAGACTGGCAACAGAGTAGGACTGAAGAAGTGAATGTTCTCTGCACAAACTGGCAACAGAGTAGGACTGAAGAAGTGAATGTTCTCCGCTCAGACTGGCAACAGAGTAGGACTGAAGCAGTGAATGTTCTCTGCACAATCTGGCAACAGAGTAGGACTGAAGTAGTGAATGTTCTCTGCACAGACTGGCAACAGAGCAGGACTGAAGAAGTGAATGTTCTCTTCACAGACTGGCAACAGAGTAGGACTGAAGAAGTGAATGTTCTCTGCACAGACTGGCAACACAGTATTATTGAAGAAGTGAATGTTCTCTGCACAGACTGGCAACAGAGTAGGACTGAAGAAAGGAATGTTCTCTGCACAGACTGGCAACAGAGTATTACTGAAGAAGTGAATGTTCTCTGCACAGACTGGCAACAGAGTAGGACTGAAGAAGTGAATGTTCTCCACACAGACTGGAAACAGACTAGGACTGAAGAAGTGAATGTTCTCTGCACAGACTGGCAACACAGTAGGACTGAAGAAGTGAATGTTCTCTGCACAAACTGGCAACAGAGTAGGACTGAAGAAGTGAATGTTCTCTGCACAGACAGGCAACACAGTAAGACTGAAGACGTGAATGTTCTCTGCACAGACTGGCAACAGAGTAGGACTGAAGGAGTGAATGTTTTCTGCACAAACTGGCGACAGAGTAGGACTGACGAAGTGAATGTTCTGTGCACAGACTGGCAACACAGTATTACTGAAGAAGTGAATGTTCTCTGCACAGACTGGCAACCGAGTAGGACTGAAGAAGTGAATGTTCTCTGCACAGACTGGCAACACAGTATTACTGAGGAAGTGAATGTTCTCTGCACAGACTGCCAACAGAGTAGGACTGAAGAAGTGAATGTTCTCTGCACAGACTGGCGACAGAGTAGGACTGAAGAAGTGAATGTTCTCTGCACAGACTGGCAACAGAGTAGGACTGAAGAAGTGAATGTTATCTGCACAGACTGGCAACACAGTATTACTGAAAAAGTGAATGTTTTCTGCACAGACTGGCAACAGAGTAGGACTGAAGAAGTGAATGTACTCAGCACAGACTGGCAACACAATATTACTAAAGAAGTGTATGTTCTCTGCAAAGACCTTCAACAGAGTAGGACTGAAGAAGTGAATGTTCTCTGCAGAGACTGGCATCAGAGTAGGACTGAAGAGGTGAATGTTCTCTGCACAGACAGGCAACAGATTATGACTGAAGAAGTGAATGTTCTCTGCACAGACTGGTAATAGGGTAGGACTGAAGAAGTGAATGTTCTCTGCACAGACTGGAAATAGAGTAGGTCTGAGGAAATTAATGTTCTCTGCGGTGACTGGCAACACAGTAGGACTGAAGAAGTGAATGCTCTCTGCACAGACTGGCAACAGAGTAGGACTGAAGACGTGAATGTTCTCTGCACAAAATGGCAACAGATTAGGACTGAAGAAGTGAATGTTCTCTGCACAAACTGGCAACACAGTAGGACTGAAGAACTGAATGTTCTCTGCACAGACTGGCAACAGAGTAGGACTGAAGAAGTGAATGTTCTCTGCACAAACTGGCAACAGAGCAGGACTGAAGAAGTGAATGTTCTCTGCACAGACTGGCAACAGAGTAGGACTGAAGAAGTGAATGTTCTCTGCACAGACTGGCAACAGAGTATTACTGAAGAAGTGAATGTTCTCTGCACAGACTGGCAACAGAGTAGGACTGAAGAAGTGAATGTTCTCTACACAGACTGGAAACAGACTAGGACTGAAGAAGTGAATGTTCTCTGCACAGACTGGCAACACATTAGGACTGAAGAAGTGAATGTTCTCTGCACAAACTGGCAACAGATTAGGACTGAAGAAGTGAATGTTCTCTGCACAGACAGGCAACACAGTAGGACTGAAGAAGTGAATGTTCTCTGCACAGACTGGCAACAGAGTAGGAATGAAGAAGTGAATGTTTTCTGCACAAACTGGCGACAGAGTAGGACTGAAGAAGTGAATGTTCTCTGCACAGACTGGCAACGGAGTAAGACTGAAGAAGTGAATGTTCTCTGCACAAACTGGCAACAGAATAGGACTGAAGAAGTGTATGTTCTCTGCACAGACTGGCAACAGAGTAGAACATAAGAAGTGAATGTTTTCTGCACAGACTGGCAACAGAGTAGGACTGAGAAAGTGAATGTTCTCTGCACAGACTGGCAACAGAGTAGGACTGAAGAAGAGAATGTTCTCTGCACAGACTGGCAACAGAGTAGGACTGAAGAAGTGAGTGTTCTCTGCACAGACTGGCAACAGAGTAGGACTGACGAAGTGAATGTTCTCTGCACAGACTGGCAACAGAGTAGCACTGAAGAAGTGAATGTTCTCTGCACAGACTGGCAACAGAGTAGGACTGAAGAAGTGAATGTTCTGTGCACAGACTGGCAACACAGTATTACTGAAGAAGTGAAGGTTCTCTGCACAGACTGGCAACCGAGTAGGACTGAAGAAGTGAATGTTCTCTGCTCAGACTAGCAACACAGTATTACTGAAGAAGTGCATGTTCTCTGCACAGACTGCCAACAGAGTAGGACTGAAGAAGTGAATGTTCTCTGCACAGACTGGCAACACAGTATTACTGAAGAAGTGAATGTTCTCTGCACAGACTGGCAACAGAGTAGGACTGAAGAGGTGAATGTCCTCTGCACAGACTGGCAACACAGTATTACTGAAGAAGTGAATGCTTTCTGCACAGACTGGCAACAGAGTAGGACTGAAGAAGTGAATGTTCTCAGCACAGACTGGCAACACAGTATTACTGAAGAAGTGTATGTTCTCTGCAAAGACCTTCAACAGAGTAGGACTTAAGAAGTGAATGCTCTCTGCAGAGACTGGCATCAGAGTAGGACTGAAGAGGTGAATGTTCTCTGCACAGACAGGCAACAGAGTATGACTGAAGAGGTGAATGTTCTCTGCACAGACTGGCAACAGAATAGGTCTGAAGAAGTGAATGTTCTCTGCACAGAATGGCAACAGAGTAGGACTGAAGAAGTGAATGTTCTCTGCACAAACTGGCAACAGAGTAGGACTGAAGAAGTGAATGTTCTCTGCACAAACTGGCAACAGAGTAGGACTGAAGAAGTGAATGTTCTCTGCTCAGACTGGCAACAGAGTAGGACTGAAGGAGTGAATGTTCTCTGCACAATCTGGCAACAGAGTAGGACTGAAGTAGTGAATGTTCTCTGCACAGACTGGCAACAGAGCAGGACTGAAGAAGTGAATGTTCTCTGCACAGACTGGCAACAGAGTAGGACTGAAGAAGTGAATGTTCTCTGCACAGACTGGCAACACAGTATTATTGAAGAAGTGAATGTTCTCTGCACAGACTGGCAACAGAGTAGGACTGAAGAAGTGAATGTTCTCTGCACAGACTGGCAACAGAGTAGGACTGAAGAAGTGAATGTTCTGTGCACAGACTGGCAACACAGTATTACTGAAGAAGTGAATGTTCTCTGCACAGACTGGCAACACAGTATTATTGAAGAAGTGAATGTTCTCTGCACAGACTGGCAACAGAGTAGGACTGAAGAAGTGAATGTTCTCTGCACAGACTGGCAACAGAGTAGGACTGAAGAAGTGAATGCTCTCTGCACAGACTGGCAACAGAGTAGGTCTGAAGAAGTGAATGTTCTCTGCGGTGACTGGCAACACCGTAGGACTGAAGAAGTGAATGCTCTCTGCACAGACTGGCAACAGAGTAGGACTGAAGAAGTGAATGTTCTCTGCTCAAATTGGCAACAGATTAGGACTGAAGAAGTGAATGTTCTCTGCACAGACTGGCAACACAGTATTACTGAAGAAGTGAATGTTCTCTGCACAAACTGGCAACACAGTAGGACTGAAGAAGTGAATGTTCTCTGCACAGACTGGCAACAGAGTAGGACTGAAGAAGTGAGTGTTCTCTGCACAGACTGGCAACAGAGTAGGACTGAAGAAGTGAATGTTCTCTGCACAAACTGGTGACAGAGTAGGACTGAAGAAGTGAATGTTCTCTGCACAAACTGGCGAAAGAGTAGGACTGAAGAAGTGAATGTTCTCTGCACAAACTGGCAACACAGTAGGACTGAAGAAGTGAATGTTCTCTGCACAAACTGGCAACAGAGTAGTACTGAAGAAGTGAATGTTCTCTGCACAAACTCGCAACACAGTTGGACTGAAGTAGTGAATGTTCTCTGCACAGACTGGCAACACAGTATTACTGAAGAGGTGAATGTTCTCTGCTCAGACTGGCAACAGAGTAGGACTGAAGGAGTGAATGTTCTCTGCACAATCTGGCAACAGAGTAGGACTGCAGTAGTGAATGTTCTCTGCACAGACTGGCAACAGGGCAGGACTGAAGAAGTGAATGTTCTCTGCACAGACTGGCAACAGAGTAGGACTGAAGAAGTGAATGTTCTCTGCACAGACTGGCAACAGAGTATTACTGAAGAAGTGAATGTTCTCTGCACAGACTGGCAACAGAGTAGGACTGAAGAAGTGAATGTTCTCTGCACAGACTGGCAACAGATTAGGACTGAAGTACTGAATGTTCTCTGCACAGACTGGCAACAGAGTGGGACTGAAGAGGTGAATGTTCTCTGCACAAACTGGCGAATGAGTAGGACTGAAGAAGTGAATGTTCTCTGCACAGACTGGCAACAGAGTAGGACTGAAGAAGTGAATGTTCTCTGCACAGACTGGCAACAGAATAGGACTCAAGAAGTGAATGTGTTCTGCACAGACTGGCAACAGAGTAGGACTGAAGACGTGAATGTTCTCTGCACAGACTGGCAACAGAGTAGGACTGAAGAAGTGAATGTTCTCTGCACAAACTGGCAACACAGTAGGACTGAAGAACTGAATGTTCTCTGCACAGACTGGCAACAGAGTAGGACTGAAGAAGTGAATGTTCTCTGCACAAACTGGCAACAGAGTAGGACTGAAGAAGTGAATGTTCTCTGCACAAACTGGCGACAGAGTAGGACTGAAGAAGTGAATGTTCTCTGCACAAACTGGCGACAGAGTAGGACTGAAGAAGTGAATGTTCTCTGCACAAACTGGCAACACAGTAGGACTGAAGAAGTGAATGTTCTCTGCGCAGACTGGCAACAGAGTAGGACTGAAGAAGTGAGTGTTCTCTGCACAGACTGGCAACAGAGTAGGACTGAAGAAGTGAATGTTCTCTGCACAGACTGGCAACAGATTAGGACTGAAGTACTGAATGTTCTCTGCACAGACTGGCAACAGATTGGGACTGAAGAGGTGAATGTTCTCTGCACAAACTGGCGAATGAGTAGGACTGAAGAAGTGAATGTTCTCTGCACAGACTAGCAACAGAGTAGGACTGAAGAAGTGAATGTTCTCTGCACAGACTGGCAACAGAATAGGACTCAAGAAGTGAATGTTCTCTGCACAGACTGGCAACACAGTAGGACTGAAGACGTGAATGTTCTCTGCACAGACTGGCAACAGAGTAGGACTGAAGAAGTGAATGTTCTCTGCACAAACTGGCAACACAGTAGGACTGAAGAAGTGAATGTTCTCTGCACAGACTGGCAACAGAGTAGGACTGAAGAAGTGAATGTTCTCTGCACAAACTGGCAACAGAGTAGGACTGAAGAAGTTAGTGTTCTCTGCACAGACTGGCAACAGAGTAGGACTGAAGAAGTGAATGTTCTTTGCACAGACTGGCAACAGAGTAGGACTGAAGGAGTGAATGTTCTCTGCACAGACTGGCAACACAGTATTACTGACGAAGTGAATGTTCTCTGCACAGACTGGCAACAGAGTAGGACTGAAGAAGTGAATGTTCTGTGCACAGACTGGTAACACAGTATTACTGAAGAAGTGAATGTTCTCTGCACAGACTGGCAACAGAGTAGGACTGAAGAAGTGAATGTTCTCTGCACAGACTGGCAACAGAGTAGGTCTGAAGTAGTGAATGTTCTCTGCGGTGACTGGCAACACCGTAGGACTGAAGAAGTGAATGCTCTCTGCACAGACTGGCAACAGAGTAGGACTGAAGAAGTGAATGTTCTCTGCTCAAATTGGCAACAGATTAGGACTGAAGAAGCGAATGTTCTCTGCACAGACTGGCAACACAGTATTACTGAAGAAGTGAATGTTCTCTGCACAAACTGGCAACACAGTAGGACTGAAGAAGTGAATGTTCTCTGCACAGACTGGCAACAGAGTAGGACTGAAGAAGTGAGTGTTCTCTGCACAGACTGGCAACAGAGTAGGACTGAAGAAGTGAATGTTCTCTGCACAAACTGGTGACAGAGTAGGACTGAAGAAGTGAATGTTCTCTGCACAAACTGGCGAAAGAGTAGGACTGAAGAAGTGAATGTTCTCTGCACAAACTGGCAACACAGTAGGACTGAAGAAGTGAATGTTCTCTGCACAAACCGGCAACAGAGTAGTACTGAAGAAGTGAATGTTCTCTGCACAAACTCGCAACACAGTAGGACTGAAGTAGTGAATGTTCTCTGCACAGACTGGCAACACAGTATTACTGAAGAGGTGAATGTTCTCTGCTCAGACTGGCAACAGAGTAGGACTGAAGGAGTGAATGTTCTCTGCACAATCTGGCAACAGAGTAGGACTGCAGTAGTGAATGTTCTCCGCACAGAGTGGCAACAGAGCAGGACTGAAGAAGTGAATGTTCTCTGCACAGACTGGCAACAGAGTAGGACTGAAGAAGTGAATGTTCTCTGCACAGACTGGCAACAGAGTATTACTGAAGAAGTGAATGTTCTCTGCACAGACTGGCAACAGAGTAGGACTGAAGAAGTGAATGTTCTCTACACAGACTGGAAACCGACTAGGACTGAAGAAGTGAATGTTCTATGCACAGACTGGCAACACATTAGGACTGAAGAAGTGAATGTTCTCTGCACAAACTGGCAACAGATTAGGACTGAAGAAGTGAATGTTCTCTGCACAGACAGGCAACACAGTAGGACTGAAGAAGTGAATGTTCTCTGCACAGACTGGCAACAGAGTAGGAATGAAGAAGTGAATGTTTTCTGCACAAACTGGCGACAGAGTAGGACTGAAGAAGTGAATGTTCTCTGCACAGACTGGCAACGGAGTAAGACTGAAGAAGTGAATGTTCTCTGCACAAACTGGCAACAGAATAGGACTGAAGAAGTGTATGTTCTCTGCACAGACTGGCAACAGAGTAGAACATAAGAAGTGAATGTTTTCTGCACAGACTGGCAACAGAGTAGGACTGAGAAAGTGAATGTTCTCTGCACAGACTGGCAACAGAGTAGGACTGAAGAAGAGAATGTTCTCTGCACAGACTGGCAACAGAGTAGGACTGAAGAAGTGAGTGTTCTCTGCACAGACTGGCAACAGAGTAGGACTGACGAAGTGAATGTTCTCTGCACAGACTGGCAACAGAGTAGCACTGAAGAAGTGAATGTTCTCTGCACAGACTGGCAACAGAGTAGGACTGAAGAAGTGAATGTTCTGTGCACAGACTGGCAACACAGTATTACTGAAGAAGTGAAGGTTCTCTGCACAGACTGGCAACCGAGTAGGACTGAAGAAGTGAATGTTCTCTGCTCAGACTAGCAACACAGTATTACTGAAGAAGTGCATGTTCTCTGCACAGACTGCCAACAGAGTAGGACTGAAGAAGTGAATGTTCTCTGCACAGACTGGCAACACAGTATTACTGAAGAAGTGAATGTTCTCTGCACAGACTGGCAACAGAGTAGGACTGAAGAAGTGAATGTTCTCAGCACAGACTGGCAACACAGTATTACTGAAGAAGTGTATGTTCTCTGCAAAGACCTTCAACAGAGTAGGACTTAAGAAGTGAATGCTCTCTGCAGAGACTGGCATCAGAGTAGGACTGAAGAGGTGAATGTTCTCTGCACAGACAGGCAACAGAGTATGACTGAAGAGGTGAATGTTCTCTGCACAGACTGGCAACAGAATAGGTCTGAAGAAGTGAATGTTCTCTGCGGTGACTGGCAACACAGTAGGACTGAACAAGTGAATGCTCTCTGCACAGACTGGCAACAGAGTAGGACTGAAGAAGTGAATGTTCTCTGCACAAACTGGCAACAGAGTAGGACTGAAGAAGTGAATGTTCTCTGCTCAGACTGGCAACAGAGTAGGACTGAAGGAGTGAATGTTCTCTGCACAATCTGGCAACAGAGTAGGACTGAAGTAGTGAATGTTCTCTGCACAGACTGGCAACAGAGCAGGACTGAAGAAGTGAATGTTCTCTGCACAGACTGGCAACAGAGTAGGACTGAAGAAGTGAATGTTCTCTGCACAGACTGGCAACACAGTATTATTGAAGAAGTGAATGTTCTCTGCACAGACTGGCAACAGAGTAGGACTGAAGAAGTGAATGTTCTCTGCACAGACTGGCAACAGAGTAGGACTGAAGAAGTGAATGTTCTGTGCACAGACTGGCAACACAGTATTACTGAAGAAGTGAATGTTCTCTGCACAGACTGGCAACACAGTATTATTGAAGAAGTGAATGTTCTCTGCACAGACTGGCAACAGAGTAGGACTGAAGAAGTGAATGTTCTCTGCACAGACTGGCAACAGAGTAGGACTGAAGAAGTGAATGCTCTCTGCACAGACTGGCAACAGAGTAGGTCTGAAGAAGTGAATGTTCTCTGCGGTGACTGGCAACACCGTAGGACTGAAGAAGTGAATGCTCTCTGCACAGACTGGCAACAGAGTAGGACTGAAGAAGTGAATGTTCTCTGCTCAAATTGGCAACAGATTAGGACTGAAGAAGTGAATGTTCTCTGCACAGACTGGCAACACAGTATTACTGAAGAAGTGAATGTTCTCTGCACAAACTGGCAACACAGTAGGACTGAAGAAGTGAATGTTCTCTGCACAGACTGGCAACAGAGTAGGACTGAAGAAGTGAGTGTTCTCTGCACAGACTGGCAACAGAGTAGGACTGAAGAAGTGAATGTTCTCTGCACAAACTGGTGACAGAGTAGGACTGAAGAAGTGAATGTTCTCTGCACAAACTGGCGAAAGAGTAGGACTGAAGAAGTGAATGTTCTCTGCACAAACTGGCAACACAGTAGGACTGAAGAAGTGAATGTTCTCTGCACAAACTGGCAACAGAGTAGTACTGAAGAAGTGAATGTTCTCTGCACAAACTCGCAACACAGTTGGACTGAAGTAGTGAATGTTCTCTGCACAGACTGGCAACACAGTATTACTGAAGAGGTGAATGTTCTCTGCTCAGACTGGCAACAGAGTAGGACTGAAGGAGTGAATGTTCTCTGCACAATCTGGCAACAGAGTAGGACTGCAGTAGTGAATGTTCTCTGCACAGACTGGCAACAGGGCAGGACTGAAGAAGTGAATGTTCTCTGCACAGACTGGCAACAGAGTAGGACTGAAGAAGTGAATGTTCTCTGCACAGACTGGCAACAGAGTATTACTGAAGAAGTGAATGTTCTCTGCACAGACTGGCAACAGAGTAGGACTGAAGAAGTGAATGTTCTCTGCACAGACTGGCAACAGATTAGGACTGAAGTACTGAATGTTCTCTGCACAGACTGGCAACAGAGTGGGACTGAAGAGGTGAATGTTCTCTGCACAAACTGGCGAATGAGTAGGACTGAAGAAGTGAATGTTCTCTGCACAGACTGGCAACAGAGTAGGACTGAAGAAGTGAATGTTCTCTGCACAGACTGGCAACAGAATAGGACTCAAGAAGTGAATGTTCTCTGCACAGACTGGCAACAGAGTAGGACTGAAGACGTGAATGTTCTCTGCACAGACTGGCAACAGAGTAGGACTGAAGAAGTGAATGTTCTCTGCACAAACTGGCAACACAGTAGGACTGAAGAACTGAATGTTCTCTGCACAGACTGGCAACAGAGTAGGACTGAAGAAGTGAATGTTCTCTGCACAAACTGGCAACAGAGTAGGACTGAAGAAGTTAGTGTTCTCTGCACAGACTGGCAACAGAGTAGGACTGAAGAAGTGAATGTTCTTTGCACAGACTGGCAACAGAGTAGGACTGAAGGAGTGAATGTTCTCTGCACAGACTGGCAACAAGGTATTACTGACGAAGTGAATGTTCTCTGCACAGACTGGCAACAGAGTAGGACTGAAGAAGTGAATGTTCTGTGCACAGACTGGTAACACAGTATTACTGAAGAAGTGAATGTTCTCTGCACAGACTGGCAACAGAGTAGGACTGAAGAAGTGAATGTTCTCTGCACAGACTGGCAACAGAGTAGGTCTGAAGTAGTGAATGTTCTCTGCGGTGACTGGCAACACCGTAGGACTGCAGAAGTGAATGCTCTCTGCACAGACTGGCAACAGAGTAGGACTGAAGAAGTGAATGTTCTCTGCTCAAATTGGCAACAGATTAGGACTGAAGAAGCGAATGTTCTCTGCACAGACTGGCAACACAGTATTACTGAAGAAGTGAATGTTCTCTGCACAAACTGGCAACACAGTAGGACTGAAGAAGTGAATGTTCTCTGCACAGACTGGCAACAGAGTAGGACTGAAGAAGTGAGTGTTCTCTGCACAGACTGGCAACAGAGTAGGACTGAAGAAGTGAATGTTCTCTGCACAAACTGGTGACAGAGTAGGACTGAAGAAGTGAATGTTCTCTGCACAAACTGGCGAAAGAGTAGGACTGAAGAAGTGAATGTTCTCTGCACAAACTGGCAACACAGTAGGACTGAAGAAGTGAATGTTCTCTGCACAAACCGGCAACAGAGTAGTACTGAAGAAGTGAATGTTCTCTGCACAAACTCGCAACACAGTAGGACTGAAGTAGTGAATGTTCTCTGCACAGACTGGCAACACAGTATTACTGAAGAGGTGAATGTTCTCTGCTCAGACTGGCAACAGAGTAGGACTGAAGGAGTGAATGTTCTCTGCACAATCTGGCAACAGAGTAGGACTGCAGTAGTGAATGTTCTCTGCACAGAGTGGCAACAGAGCAGGACTGAAGAAGTGAATGTTCTCTGCACAGACTGGCAACAGAGTAGGACTGAAGAAGTGAATGTTCTCTGCACAGACTGGCAACAGAGTATTACTGAAGAAGTGAATGTTCTCTGCACAGACTGGCAACAGAGTAGGACTGAAGAAGTGAATGTTCTCTACACAGACTGGAGACAGACTAGGACTGAAGAAGTGAATGTTCTCTGCACAGACTGGCAACACATTAGGACTGAAGAAGTGAATGTTCTCTGCACAAACTGGCAACAGATTAGGACTGAAGAAGTGAATGTTCTCTGCACAGACAGGCAACACAGTAGGACTGAAGAAGTGAATGTTCTCTGCACAGACTGGCAACAGAGTAGGAATGAAGAAGTGAATGTTTTCTGCACAAACTGGCGACAGAGTAGGACTGAAGAAGTGAATGTTCTCTGCACAGACTGGCAACGGAGTAAGACTGAAAAATTGAATGTTCTCTGCACAAACTGGCAACAGAATAGGACTGAAGAAGTGTATGTTCTCTGCACAGACTGGCAACAGAGTAGAACATAAGAAGTGAATGTTTTCTGCACAGACTGGCAACAGAGTAGGACTGAGAAAGTGAATGTTCTCTGCACAGACTGGCAACAGAGTAGGACTGAAGAAGTGAATGTTCTCTGCACAGACTGGCAACAGAGTAGGACTGAAGAAGTGAGTGTTCTCTGCACAGACTGGCAACAGAGTAGGACTGACGAAGTGAATGTTCTCTGCACAGACTGGCAACAGAGTAGCACTGAAGAAGTGAATGTTCTCTGCACAGACTGGCAACAGAGTAGGACTGAAGAAGTGAATGTTCTGTGCACAGACTGGCAACACAGTATTACTGAAGAAGTGAAGGTTCTCTGCACAGACTGGCAACCGAGTAGGACTGAAGAAGTGAATGTTCTCTGCTCAGACTAGCAACACAGTATTACTGAAGAAGTGCATGTTCTCTGCACAGACTGCCAACAGAGTAGGACTGAAGAAGTGAATGTTCTCTGCACAGACTGGCAACACAGTATTACTGAAGAAGTGAATGTTCTCTGCACAGACTGGCAACAGAGTAGGACTGAAGAGGTGAATGTCCTCTGCACAGACTGGCAACACAGTATTACTGAAGAAGTGAATGCTTTCTGCACAGACTGGCAACAGAGTAGGACTGAAGAAGTGAATGTTCTCAGCACAGACTGGCAACACAGTGTTACTGAAGAAGTGTATGTTCTCTGCAAAGACCTTCAACAGAGTAGGACTTAAGAAGTGAATGCTCTCTGCAGAGACTGGCATCAGAGTAGGACTGAAGAGGTGAATGTTCTCTGCACACACAGGCAACAGAGTATGACTGAAGACGTGAATGTTCTCTGCACAGACTGGTAATAGGGTAGGACTGAAGAGGTGAATGTTCTCTGCACAGACTGGCAACAGAATAGGTCTGAAGAAGTGAATGTTCTCTGCGGTGACTGGCAACACAGTAGGACTGAACAAGTGAATGCTCTCTGCACAGACTGGCAACAGAGTAGGACTGAAGAAGTGAATGTTCTCTGCACAAACTGGCAACAGAGTAGGACTGAAGAAGTGAATTATCTCTGCTCAGACTGGCAACAGAGTAGGACTGAAGGAGTGAATGTTCTCTGCACAATCTGGCAACAGAGTAGGACTGAAGTAGTGAATGTTCTCTGCACAGACTGGCAACAGAGCAGGACTGAAGAAGTGAATGTTCTCTGCACAGACTGGCAACAGAGTAGGACTGCAGTAGTGAATGTTCTCTGCACAGACTGGCAACAGGGCAGGACTGAAGAAGTGAATGTTCTCTGCACAGACTGGCAACAGAGTAGGTCTGAAGAAGTGAATGTTCTCTGCACAGACTGGCAACAGAGTATTACTGAAGAAGTGAATGTTCTCTGCACAGACTGGCAACAGAGTAGGACTGAAGAAGTGAATGTTCTCTGCACAGACTGGCAACAGATTAGGACTGAAGTACTGAATGTTCTCTGCACAGACTGGCAACAGAGTGGGACTGAAGAGGTGAATGTTCTCTGCACAAACTGGCGAATGAGTAGGACTGAAGAAGTGAATGTTCTCTGCACAGACTGGCAACAGAGTAGGACTGAAGAAGTGAATGTTCTCTGCACAGACTGGCAACAGAATAGGACTCAAGAAGTGAATGTTCTCTGCACAGACTGGCAACAGAGTAGGACTGAAGACGTGAATGTTCTCTGCACAGACTGGCAACAGAGTAGGACTGAAGAAGTGAATGTTCTCTGCACAAACTGGCAACACAGTAGGACTGAAGAACTGAATGTTCTCTGCACAGACTGGCAACAGAGTAGGACTGAAGAAGTGAATGTTCTCTGCACAAACTGGCAACAGAGTAGGACTGAAGAAGTTAGTGTTCTCTGCACAGACTGGCAACAGAGTAGGACTGAAGAAGTGAATGTTCTTTGCACAGACTGGCAACAGAGTAGGACTGAAGGAGTGAATGTTCTCTGCACAGACTGGCAACAAGGTATTACTGACGAAGTGAATGTTCTCTGCACAGACTGGCAACAGAGTAGGACTGAAGAAGTGAATGTTCTGTGCACAGACTGGTAACACAGTATTACTGAAGAAGTGAATGTTCTCTGCACAGACTGGCAACAGAGTAGGACTGAAGAAGTGAATGTTCTCTGCACAGACTGGCAACAGAGTAGGTCTGAAGTAGTGAATGTTCCCTGCGGTGACTGGCAACACCGTAGGACTGCAGAAGTGAATGCTCTCTGCACAGACTGGCAACAGAGTAGGACTGAAGAAGTGAATGTTCTCTGCTCAAATTGGCAACAGATTAGGACTGAAGAAGCGAATGTTCTCTGCACAGACTGGCAACACAGTATTACTGAAGAAGTGAATGTTCTCTGCACAAACTGGCAACACAGTAGGACTGAAGAAGTGAATGTTCTCTGCACAGACTGGCAACAGAGTAGGACTGAAGAAGTGAGTGTTCTCTGCACAGACTGGCAACAGAGTAGGACTGAAGAAGTGAATGTTCTCTGCACAAACTGGTGACAGAGTAGGACTGAAGAAGTGAATGTTCTCTGCACAAACTGGCGAAAGAGTAGGACTGAAGAAGTGAATGTTCTCTGCACAAACTGGCAACACAGTAGGACTGAAGAAGTGAATGTTCTCTGCACAAACCGGCAACAGAGTAGTACTGAAGAAGTGAATGTTCTCTGCACAAACTCGCAACACAGTAGGACTGAAGTAGTGAATGTTCTCTGCACAGACTGGCAACACAGTATTACTGAAGAGGTGAATGTTCTCTGCTCAGACTGGCAACAGAGTAGGACTGAAGGAGTGAATGTTCTCTGCACAATCTGGCAACAGAGTATTACTGAAGAAGTGAATGTTCTCTGCACAGACTGGCAACAGAGTAGGACTGAAGAAGTGAATGTTCTCTACACAGACTGGAAACAGACTAGGACTGAAGAAGTGAATGTTCTCTGCACAGACTGGCAACACATTAGGACTGAAGAAGTGAATGTTCTCTGCACAAACTGGCAACAGATTAGGACTGAAGAAGTGAATGTTCTCTGCACAGACAGGCAACACAGTAGGACTGAAGAAGTGAATGTTCTCTGCACAGACTGGCAACAGAGTAGGAATGAAGAAGTGAATGTTTTCTGCACAAACTGGCGACAGAGTAGGACTGAAGAAGTGAATGTTCTCTGCACAGACTGGCAACGGAGTAAGACTGAAAAATTGAATGTTCTCTGCACAAACTGGCAACAGAGCAGGACTGAAGAAGTGAATGTTCTCTGCACAGACTGGCAACAGAGTAGGACTGAAGAAGTGAATGTTCTCTGCACAGACTGGCAACAGAGTATTACTGAAGAAGTGAATGTTCTCTGCACAGACTGGCAACAGAGTAGGACTGAAGAAGTGAATGTTCTCTACACAGACTGGAAACAGACTAGGACTGAAGAAGTGAATGTTCTCTGCACAGACTGGCAACACATTAGGACTGAAGAAGTGAATGTTCTCTGCACAAACTGGCAACAGATTAGGACTGAAGAAGTGAATGTTCTCTGCACAGACAGGCAACACAGTAGGACTGAAGAAGTGAATGTTCTCTGCACAGACTGGCAACAGAGTAGGAATGAAGAAGTGAATGTTTTCTGCACAAACTGGCGACAGAGTAGGACTGAAGAAGTGAATGTTCTCTGCACAGACTGGCAACGGAGTAAGACTGAAAAATTGAATGTTCTCTGCACAAACTGGCAACAGAATAGGACTGAAGAAGTGTATGTTCTCTGCACAGACTGGCAACAGAGTAGAACATAAGAAGTGAATGTTTTCTGCACAGACTGGCAACAGAGTAGGACTGAGAAAGTGAATGTTCTCTGCACAGACTGGCAACAGAGTAGGACTGAAGAAGTGAATGTTCTCTGCACAGACTGGCAACAGAGTAGGACTGAAGAAGTGAGTGTTCTCTGCACAGACTGGCAACAGAGTAGGACTGACGAAGTGAATGTTCTCTGCACAGACTGGCAACAGAGTAGCACTGAAGAAGTGAATGTTCTCTGCACAGACTGGCAACAGAGTAGGACTGAAGAAGTGAATGTTCTGTGCACAGACTGGCAACACAGTATTACTGAAGAAGTGAAGGTTCTCTGCACAGACTGGCAACCGAGTAGGACTGAAGAAGTGAATGTTCTCTGCTCAGACTAGCAACACAGTATTACTGAAGAAGTGCATGTTCTCTGCACAGACTGCCAACAGAGTAGGACTGAAGAAGTGAATGTTCTCTGCACAGACTGGCAACACAGTATTACTGAAGAAGTGAATGTTCTCTGCACAGACTGGCAACAGAGTAGGACTGAAGAGGTGAATGTCCTCTGCACAGACTGGCAACACAGTATTACTGAAGAAGTGAATGCTTTCTGCACAGACTGGCAACAGAGTAGGACTGAAGAAGTGAATGTTCTCAGCACAGACTGGCAACACAGTGTTACTGAAGAAGTGTATGTTCTCTGCAAAGACCTTCAACAGAGTAGGACTTAAGAAGTGAATGCTCTCTGCAGAGACTGGCATCAGAGTAGGACTGAAGAGGTGAATGTTCTCTGCACAGACAGGCAACAGAGTATGACTGAAGAGGTGAATGTTCTCTGCACAGACTGGTAATAGGGTAGGACTGAAGAGGTGAATGTTCTCTGCACAGACTGGCAACAGAATAGGTCTGAAGAAGTGAATGTTCTCTGCGGTGACTGGCAACACAGTAGGACTGAACAAGTGAATGCTCTCTGCACAGACTGGCAACAGAGTAGGACTGAAGAAGTGAATGTTCTCTGCACAAACTGGCAACAGAGTAGGACTGAAGAAGTGAATGTTCTCTGCTCAGACTGGCAACAGAGTAGGACTGAAGGAGTGAATGTTCTCTGCACAATCTGGCAACAGAGTAGGACTGAAGTAGTGAATGTTCTCTGCACAGACTGGCAACAGAGCAGGACTGAAGAAGTGAATGTTCTCTGCACAGACTGGCAACAGAGTAGGACTGAAGAAGTGAATGTTCTCTGCACAGACTGGCAACACAGTATTATTGAAGAAGTAAATGTTCTCTGCACAGACTGGCAACAGAGTAGGACTGAAGAAGTGAATGTTCTCTGCACAGACTGGCAACAGGGTATTACTGAAGAAGTGAATGTTCTCTGCACAGACTGGCAACAGAGTAGGACTGAAGAAGTGAATGTTCTGTGCACAGACTGGCAACACAGTATTACTGAAGAAGTGAATGTTCTCTGCACAGACTGGCAACAGAGTAGGACTGAAGAAGTGAATGCTCTCTGCACAGACTGGCAACAGAGTAGGTCTGAAGAAGTGAATGTTCTCTGCGGTGACTGGCAACACCGTAGGACTGAAGAAGTGAATGCTCTCTGCACAGACTGGCAACAGAGTAGGACTGAAGAAGTGAATGTTCTCTGCTGAAATTGGCAACAGATTAGGACTGAAGAAGTGAATGTTCTCTGCACAGACTGGCAACACAGTATTACTGAAGAAGTGAATGTTCTCTGCACAAACTGGCAACATAGTAGGACTGAAGAAGTGAATGTTCTCTGCACAGACTGGCAACAGAGTAGGACTGAAGAAGTGAGTGTTCTCTGCACAGACTGGCAACAGAGTAGGACTGAAGAAGTGAATATTCCTTGCACAAACTGGTGACAGAGTAGGACTGAAGAAGTGAATGTTCTCTGCACAAACTGGCGAAAGAGTAGGACTGAAGAAGTGAATGTTCTCTGCACAAACTGGCAACACAGTAGGACTGAAGAAGTGAATGTTCTCTGCACAAACTGGCAACAGAGTAGTACTGAAGAAGTGAATGTTCTCTGCACAAACTCGCAACACAGTTGGACTGAAGTAGTGAATGTTCTCTGCACAGACTGGCAACACAGTATTACTGAAGAGGTGAATGTTCTCTGCTCAGACTGGCAACAGAGTAGGACTGAAGGAGTGAATGTTCTCTGCACAATCTGGCAACAGAGTAGGACTGGAGTAGTGAATGTTCTCTGCACAGACTGGCAACAGGGCAGGACTGAAGAAGTGAATGTTCTCTGCACAGACTGGCAACAGAGTAGGACTGAAGAAGTGAATGTTCTCTGCACAGACTGGCAACAGAGTATTACTGAAGAAGTGAATGTTCTCTGCACAGACTGGCAACAGAGTAGGACTGAAGAAGTGAATGTTCTCTACACAGACTGGAAACAGACTAGGACTGTAGAAGTGAAGGTTCTCTGCACAGACTAGCAACACATTAGGACTGAAGGAGTGAATGTTCTCTGCACAAACTGGCAACAGATTAGGACTGAAGAAGTGAATGTTCTCTGCACAGACAGGCAACACAGTAGGACTGAAGAAGTGAATGTTCTCTGCACAGACTGGCAACAGAGTAGGAATGAAGAAGTGAATGTTTTCTGCACAAACTGGCGACAGAGTAGGACTGAAGAAGTGAATGTTCTCTGCACAGACTGGCAACGGAGTAAGACTGAAGAAGTGAATGTTCTCTGCACAAACTGGCAACAGAATAGGACTGAAGAAGTGTATGTTCTCTGCACAGACTGGCAACAGAGTAGAACATAAGAAGTGATTGTTCTCTGCACAGACTGGCAACAGAGTAGGACTGAGAAAGTGAATGTTCTCTGCACAGACTGGCAACAGAGTAGGACTCCAGAAGTGAGTGTTCTCTGCACAGACTGGCAACAGAGTAGGACTGAAGAAGTGAGTGTTCTCTGCACAGACTGGCAACAGAGTAGGACTGACGAAGTGAATGTTCTCTGCACAGACTGGCAACAGAGTAGCACTGAAGAAGTGAATGTTCTCTGCACAGACTGGCAACACAGTATAACTAAAGAAGTGAATGTTCTCTGCACAGACTGGCAACAGGGTAGGACTGAAGAAGTGAATGTTCTGTGCACAGACTGGCAACACAGTATTACTGAAGAAGTGAAGGTTCTCTGCACAGACTGGCAACCGAGTAGGACTGAGGAAGTGAATGTTCTCTGCACAGACTAGCAACACAGTATTACTGAAGAAGTGCATGTTCTCTGCACAGACTGCCAACAGAGTAGGACTGAAGAAGTGAATGTTCTCTGCACAGACTGGCAACACAGTATTACTGAAGAAGTGAATGTTCTCTGCACAGACTGGCAACAGAGTAGGACTGAAGAGGTGAATGTTCTCTGCACAGACTGGCAACACAGTATTACTGAAGAAGTGAATGCTTTCTGCACAGACTGGCAACAGAGTAGGACTGAAGAAGTGAATGTTCTCAGCACAGACTGGCAACACAGTATTACTGAAGAAGTGTATGCTCTCTGCAAAGACCTTCAACAGAGTAGGACTTAAGAAGTGAATGTTCTCTGCAGAGACTGGCATCAGAGTAGGACTGAAGAGGTGAATGCTCTCTGCACAGACAGGCAACAGAGTATGACTGAAGAGGTGAATGTTCTCTGCACAGACTGGTAATAGGGTAGGACTGAAGAGGTGAATGTTCTCTGCACAGACTGGCAACAGAATAGGTCTGAAGAAGTGAATGTTCTCTGCGGTGACTGGCAACACAGTAGGACTGAACAAGTGACTGCTCTCTGCACAGACTGGCAACAGAGTAGGACTGAAGAAGTGAATGTTCTCAGCACAGACTGGCAACACAGTATTACTGAAGAAGTGTATGTTCTCTGCAAAGACCTTCAACAGAGTAGGACTTAAGAAGTAAATGTTCTCTGCAGAGACTGGCATCAGAGTAGGACTGAAGAGGTGAATGTTCTCTGCACAGACAGGCAACAGAGTATGACTGAAGAGGTGAATGTTCTCTGCACAGACTGGTAATAGGGTAGGACTGAAGAGGTGAATGTTCTCTGCACAGACTGGCAACAGAATAGGTCTGAAGAAGTGAATGTTCTCTGCGGTGACTGGCAACACAGTAGGACTGAACAAGTGAATGCTCTCTGCACAGACTGGCAACAGAGTAGGACTGAAGAAGTGAATGTTCTCTGCACAAACTGGCAACAGAATAGGACTGAAGAAGTGAATGTTCTCTGCTCAGACTGGCAACAGAGTAGGACTGAAGGAGTGAATGTTCTCTGCACAATCTGGCAAAAGAGTAGGACTGAAGTAGTGAATGTTCTCTGCACAGACTGGCAACAGAGCAGGACTGAAGAAGTGAATGTTCTCTGCACAGACTGGCAACAGAGTATGACTGAAGAAGTGAATGTTCTCTGCACAGACTGGCAACACAGTATTACTGAAGAAGTGAATGTTCTCTGCACAGACTGGCAACAGAGTAGGACTGAAGAGGTGAATGTTCTCTGCACAGACTGGCAACACAGTATTACTGAAGAAGTGAATGCTTTCTGCACAGACTGGCAACAGAGTAGGACTGAAGAAGTGAATGTTCTCAGCACAGACTGGCAACACAGTATTACTGAAGAAGTGTATGTTCTCTGCAAAGACCTTCAACAGAGTAGGACTTAAGAAGTGAATGTTCTCTGCAGAGACTGGCATCAGAGTAGGACTGAAGAGGTGAATGTTCTCTGCACAGACAGGCAACAGAGTATGACTGAAGAGGTGAATGTTCTCTGCACAGACTGGTAATAGGGTAGGACTGAAGAGGTGAATGTTCTCTGCACAGACTGGCAACAGAATAGGTCTGAAGAAGTGAATGTTCTCTGCGGTGACTGGCAACACAGTAGGACTGAACAAGTGAATGCTCTCTGCACAGACTGGCAACAGAGTAGGACTGAAGAAGTGAATGTTCTCTGCACAAACTGGCAACAGAATAGGACTGAAGAAGTGAATGTTCTCTGCTCAGACTGGCAACAGAGTAGGACTTTGGAGTGAATGTTCTCTGCACAATCTGGCAAAAGAGTAGGACTGAAGTAGTGAATGTTCTCTGCACAGACTGGCAACAGAGCAGGACTGAAGAAGTGAATGTTCTCTGCACAGACTGGCAACAGAGTATGACTGAAGAAGTGAATGTTCTCTGCACAGACTGGCAACACAGTATTATTGAAGAAGTGAATGTTCTCTGCATAGACTGGCAACAGAGTAGGACTGAAGAAGTGAATGTTCTCTGCACAGACTCGCAACAGAGTATTACTGAAGAAGTGAATGTTCTCTGCACAGACTGGCAACAGAGTAGGACTGAAGAAGTGAATGTTCTCCACACAGACTGGAAACAGACTAGGACTGAAGAAGTGAATGTTCTCTGCACAGACTGGCAACACAGTAGGACTGAAGAAGTGAATGTTCTCTGCACAAACTGGCAACAGAGTAGGACTGAAGAAGTGAATGTTCTCTGCTAGACAGGCAACACAGTAAGACTGAAGACGTGAATGTTCTCTGCACAGACTGGCAACAGAGTAGGACTGAAGAAGTGAATGTGCTCTGCACAGACTGGCAACAGAGTATTACTGAAGAAGTGAATGTTCTCTGCACAGACTGACAACAGAGTAGGACTGAAGAAGTGAATGTTCTCCACACAGACTGGAAACAGACTAGGACTGAAGAAGTGAATGTTCTCTGCACAGACTGGCAACACAGTAGGACTGAAGAAGTGAATGTTCTCTGCACAAACTGGCAACAGAGTAGGACTGAAGAAGTGAATGTTCTCTGCACAGACAGGCAACACAGTAAGACTGAAGACGTGAATGTTCTCTGCACAGACTGCCAACAGAGTAGGACTGAAGAAGTGAATGTTCTCTGCACAGACTGGCAACACAGTATTACTGAAGAAGTGAATGTTCTCTGCACTGACTGGCAACAGAGTAGGACTGAAGAAGTGAATGTTATCTGCACAGACTGGCAACACAGTATTACTGAAGAAGTGAATGTTTTCTGCACAGACTGGCAACAGAGTAGGACTGAAGAAGTGAATGTACTCAGCACAGACTGGCAACACAGTATTACTGAAGAAGTGTATGTTCTCTGCAAAGACCTTCAACAGAGTAGGACTGAAGAAGTGAATGTTCTCTGCAGAGACTGCCATCAGAGTAGGACTAAAGAGGTGAATGTTCTCTGCACAGACAGGCAACAGAGTATGACTGAAGAAGTGAATGTTCTCTGCACAGACTGGTAATAGGGTAGGACTGAAGAAGTGAATGTTCTCTGCACAGACTGGAAATAGGGTAGGTCTGAAGAAATTAATGTTCTCTGCGGTGACTGGCAACACAGTAGGACTGAAGAAGTGAATGCTCTCTGCACAGACTGGCAACAGAGTAGGACTGAAGACGTGAATGTTCTCTGCACAATCTGGCAACAGATTAGGACTGAAGAAGTGAATGTTCTCTGCACAGACTGGCAACAGAGTAGGACTGAAGAAGTGAGTGTTCTCTGCACAGACTGGCAACAGAGTATGACTGAAGAGGTGAATGTTCTCTGCACAAACTGGCGACAGAGTAGGACTGAAGAAGTGAATGTTCTCTGCACAAACTGGCGACAGAGTAGGACTGAAGAAGTGAATGTTCTCTGCACAAACTGGCAACACAGTAGGACTGAAGAAGTGAATGCTCTCTGCGCAGACTGGCAACAGAGTAGGACTGAAGAAGTGAGTGTTCTCTGCACAGACTGGCAACAGAGTAGGACTGAAGAAGTGAATGTTCTCTGCACAGACTTGCAACAGATTAGGACTGAAGTACTGAATGTTCTCTGCACAGACTGGCAACAGAGTGGGACTGAAGAGGTGAATGTTCTCTGCACAAACTGGCGAACGAGTAGGACTGAAGAAGTGAATGTTCTCTGCACAGACTGGCAACAGATTAGGACTGAAGAAGTGAATGTTCTCTGCACAGACTAGCAACAGAATAGGACTCAAGAAGTGAATGTTCTCTGCACAGACTGGCAACAGAGTAGGACTGAAGAAGTGAATGTTCTCTGCACAGACTGGCAACAGAGTAGGACTGAAGAAGTGAATGTTCTCTGCACAAACTGGCAACACAGTAGGACTGAAGAAGTGAATGTTCTCTGCACAGACTGGCAACAGAGTAGGACTGAAGAAGTGAATGTTCTCTGCACAAACTGGCAACAGAGTAGGACTGAAGAAGTTAGTGTTCTCTGCACAGACTGGCAACAGAGTAGGACTGAAGAAGTGAATGTTCTCTGCACAGACTGGCAACAGAGTAGGACTGAAGGAGTGAATGTTCTCTGCACAGACTGGCAACACAGTATTACTGAAAAAGTGAATGTTCTCTGCACAGACTGTCAACACAGTATCACTGAAAAAGTGAATGTTCTCTGCACAGGCTGGCAACAGAGTAGGACTGAAGAAGTGAATTTTCTCTGCACAGACTGGCAACACAGTATTACTGAAGAAGTGAATGTTCTTTGCACAGACTGGCAAGAGAGTAGGACTGAAGAAGTGAATGTTCTCTGCACAGACTGGCAACAGAGTAGGACTGAAGAAGTGAATGTTCTCTGCACAGACTGGCAACACAGTATTACTGAAGAAGTGAATGTTCTCTGCACAGACTGGCAACAGAGTAGGACTGAAGAAGTGAATGTTCTCTGCACAGACAGGCAACACAGTAGTACTGAAGAACTGAATGTTCCCTTCACAGACTGGCAACAGAGTAGGACTGAAGAAGTGAATGTTCTCTGCATAGACTGGCAACAGAGTAGGACTGAAGAGGTGAATGTGCTCTGTACAAACTGGCGCCAGAGTAGGACTGAAGAAGTGAATGTTCTCTGCACAGACTGGCAACAGAGTAGGACTGAAGAAGTGAATGTTCTCTGCACACACTGGCAAAAGAATAGGACTGAAGAAGTGAATGTTCTCTGCACAGACTGGCAACACAGTGGGACTGAAAAAGTGAATGTTCTCTGCACAGACTGGCAACAGAGTAGGACTGAAGAAGTGAATGTTCTCTGCACAAACTGGCAACAGAGTAGGACTGAAGAAGTGAGTGTTCTCTGCACAGACTGGCAACAGAGTAGGACTGAAGAAGTGAATGTTCTCTGCACAGACTGGCAACACAGTATTACTGAAGAAGTGAATGTTCTCTGCACAGACTGCCAACAGAGTAGGACTGAGGAAGTGAATGTTCTCTGCACAGACTGGCTTCACAGTATTACTGAAGAAGTGAATGTTCTCTGCACAGACTGGCAACAGAGTAGGACTGAAGAAGTGAATGTTCTCTTCACAGACTGGAGACAGAGTAGGACTGAAGAAGTGAATGTTTTCTGCACAGACTGGCAACAGAGTAGGACTGAAGAAGTGAATGTTCTCAGCACAGACTGGCAACACAGTATTACTGAAGGAGTGTATGTTCTCTGCAAAGACCTTCAACAGAGTAGGAGTGAAGAAGTGAGTGTTCTCTGCAGAGACTGGCATCAGAGTAGGACTGAAGAGGTGAATGTTCTCTGCACAGACAGGCAACAGAGTATGACTGAAGAAGTGAATGTTCTCTGCACAGACTGGTAATAGGGTAGGACTGAAGAAGTGAATGTTCTCTGCACAGACTGGCAACAGAGTAGGTCTGAAGAAGTGAATGTTCTCTGCGGTGACTGGCAACACAGTAGGACTGAAGAAGTGAATGCTCTCTGCACAGACTGGCAACAGAGTAGGACTGAAGAAGTGAATGTTCTCTGCACAAACTGGCAACAGATTAGGACTGAAGAAGTGAATGTTCTCTGCACAGACTGGCAACACAGTATTACTGAAGAAGTGAATGTTCTCTGCACAAACTGGCAACACAGTAGGACTGAAGAAGTGAATGTTCTCTGCACAGACTGGCAACAGAGTAGGACTGAAGAAGTGAGTGTTCTCTGCACAGACTGGCAACAGAGTAGGACTGAAGAAGTGAATGTTCTCTGCACAAACTGGCGACAGAGTAGGACTGAAGGAGTGAATGTTCTCTGCACAAACTGGCAACACAGTAGGACTGAAGAAGTGAATGTTCTCTGCACAGACTGGCAACAGAGTAGGACTGAAGAAGTGAATGTTCTCTGCACAAACTGGCGACAGAGTAGGACTGAAGAAGTGAATGTTCTCTGCACAAACTGGCAACACAGTAGGACTGAAGAAGTGAATGTTCTCTGCACAGACTGGCAACAGAGTAGGACTGAAGAAGTGAGTTTCTCTGCACAGACTGGCAACAGAGTAGGACTGAAGAAGTGAATGTTCTCTGCACAGACTGGCAACAGATTAGGACTGAAGTACTGAATGTTCTCTGCACAGATTGGCAACAGAGTAGGACTGAAGAAGTGAATGTTCTCTGCACAAACTGGCGAATGAGTAGGACTGAAGAAGTGAATGTTCTCTGCACAGACTGGCAACAGAGTAGGACTGAAGAAGTGAATGTTCTCTGCACAGACTGGCAACAGAATAGGACTCAAGAAGTGAATGTTCTCTGCACAGACTGGCAACAGATTAGGACTGAAGAAGTGAATGTTCTCTGCACAGACTGGCAACAGAGTAGGACTGAAGAAGTGAATGTTCTCTGCACAGACTGGCAACAGAGTAGGACTGAAGAAGTGAATGTTCTCTTCACAAACTGGCAACAGAGTAGGACTGAAGAAGTTAGTGTTCTCTGCACAGACTGGCAACAGAGTAGGACTGAAGAAGTGAATGTTCTCTGCACAAACTGGCAACACAGTAGGACTGAAGAAGTGAATGTTCTCTGCACAGAGTGGCAACACAGTATTACTGACGAAGTGAATGTTCTCTGCACAGACTGGCAACAGAGTAGGGCTGAAGAAGTGAATGTTCTGTGCACAGACTGGCAACACAGTATTACTGAAGTAGTGAATGTTCTCTGCACAGACTGGCAACACAGTAGGACTGAAGAAGGGAATGTTCTCTGCACAGACTGGCAACAGAGTAGGACTGAAGAAGTGAGTGTTCTCTGCACAGACTGGCAACAGAGTAGGACTGAAGTAGTGAATGTTCTCTGCACAAACTGGCGACAGAGTAGGACTGAAGGAGTGAATGTTCTCTGCACAAACTGGCAACACAGTAGGACTGAAGAAGTGAATGTTCTCTGCACAGACTGGCAACAGAGTAGGACTGAAGAAGTGAATGTTCTCTGCACAAAGTGGCGACAGAGTAGGACTGAAGAGGTGAATGTTCTCTGCACAAACTGGCAACACAGTAGGACTGAAGAAGTGAATGTTCTCTGCACAGACTGGCAACAGAGTAGGACTGAAGAAGTGAGTTTCTCTGCACAGACTGGCAACAGAGTAGGACTGAAGAAGTGAATGTTCTCTGCACAGACTGGCAACAGATTAGGACTGAAGTACTGAATGTTCTCTGCACAGATTGGCAACAGAGTAGGACTGAAGAAGTGAATGTTCTCTGCACAAACTGGCGAATGAGTAGGACTGAAGAACTGAATGTTCTCTGCACAGACTGGCAACAGAGTAGGACTGAAGAAGTGAATGTTCTCTGCACAGACTGGCAACAGAATAGGACTCAAGAAGTGAATGTTCTCTGCACAGACTGGCAACAGATTAGGACTGAAGAAGTGAATGTTCTCTGCACAGACTGGCAACAGAGTAGGACTGAAGAAGTGAATGTTCTCTGCACAGACTGGCAACAGAGTAGGACTGAAGAAGTGAATGTTCTCTTCACAAACTGGCAACAGAGTAGGACTGAAGAAGTTAGTGTTCTCTGCACAGACTGGCAACAGAGTAGGACTGAAGAAGTGAATGTTCTCTGCACAGACTGGCAACACAGTAGGACTGAAGAAGTGAATGTTCTCTGCACAGACTGGCAACACAGTATTACTGACGAAGTGAATGTTCTCTGCACAGACTGGCAACAGAGTAGGGCTGAAGAAGTGAATGTTCTGTGCACAGACTGGCAACACAGTATTACTGAAGTAGTGAATGTTCTCTGCACAGACTGGCAACACAGTACGACTGAAGAAGGGAATGTTCTCTGCACAGACTGGCAACAGAGTAGGACTGAAGAAGTGAATCTTCTCTGCTCAGACTGGCAACACAGTATTACTGAAAAAGTGAATGTTCTCTGCACTGGCTGGCAACAGAGTAGGACTGAAGAAGTGAATTTTCTCTGCACAGACTGGCAACACAGTATTACTGAAGAAGTGAATGTTCTTTGCACAGACTGGCAAGAGAGTAGGACTGAAGAAGTGAATGTTCTCTGCACAGACTGGTAACAGAGTAGGACTGAAGAAGTGAATGTTCTCTGCACAGACTGGCAACGCAGTATTGCTGAAGTAGTGAATGTTCTCTGCACAGACTGGCAACAGAGTAGGTCTGAAGAAGTGAATGTTCTCTGCGGTGACTGGCAACACAGTAGGACTGAAGAAGTGAATGCTCTCTGCACAGACTGGCAACAGAGTAGGACTGAAGAAGTGAATGTTCTCTGCACAAACTGGCAACAGATTAGGACTGAAGAAGTGAATGTTCTCTGCACAGACTGGCAACACAGTATTACTGAAGAAGTGAATGTTCTCTGCACAAACTGGCAACACAGTAGGACTGAAGAAGTGAATTTTCTCTGCACAGACTGGCAACACAGTATTACTGAAGAAGTGAATGTTCTTTGCACAGACTGGCAAGAGAGTAGGACTGAAGAAGTGAATGTTCTCTGCACAGACTGGCAACAGAGTAGGACTGAAGAAGTGAATGTTCTCTGCACAGACTGGCAACGCAGTATTGCTGAAGTAGTGAATGTTCTCTGCACAGACTGGCAACAGAGAAGGACTGAAGAAGTGAATGTTCTCTGCACAGACTGGCAGCAGAGTATTACTGAAGAAGTGAATGTTCTCTGCACAGACTGGCAACAGAGTAGGACTGAAGAAGTGAATGTTCTCTGCACAGACTGGAGACAGAGTAGGACTGAAGAAGTGAATGTTCTCTGCACAGACTGGCAACACAGTATTACTGAAGAAGTGAATGTTCTCTGCACAAACTGGCAACACAGTAGGACTGAAGAAGTGAATGTTCTCTGCACAGACTGGCAACAGAGTAGGACTGAAGAAGTGAGTGTTCTCTGCACAGACTGGCAACAGAGTAGGACTGAAGAAGTGAATGTTCTCTGCACAAACTGGCGACAGAGTAGGACTGAAGGAGTGAATGTTCTCTGCACAAACTGGCAACACAGTAGGACTGAAGAAGTGAATGTTCTCTGCACACACTGGCAACAGAGTAGGACTGAAGAAGTGAATGTTCTCTGCACAAACTGGCGACAGAGTAGGACTGAAGAAGTGAATGTTCTCTGCACAAACTGGCAACACAGTAGGACTGAAGAAGTGAATGTTCTCTGCACAGACTGGCAACAGAGTAGGACTGAAGAAGTGAGTTTCTCTGCACAGACTGGCAACAGAGTAGGACTGAAGAAGTGAATGTTCTCTGCACAGACTGGCAACAGATTAGGACTGAAGTACTGAATGTTCTCTGCACAGATTGGCAACAGAGTAGGACTGAAGAAGTGAATGTTCTCTGCACAAACTGGCGAATGAGTAGGACTGAAGAAGTGAATGTTCTCTGCACAGACTGGCAACAGAGTAGGACTGAAGAAGTGAATGTTCTCTGCACAGACTGGCAACAGAATAGGACTCAAGAAGTGAATGTTCTCTGCACAGACTGGCAACAGATTAGGACTGAAGAAGTGAATGTTCTCTGCACAGACTGGCAACAGAGTAGGACTGAAGAAGTGAATGTTCTCTGCACAGACTGGCAACAGAGTAGGACTGAAGAAGTGAATGTTCTCTTCACAAACTGGCAACAGAGTAGGACTGAAGAAGTTAGTGTTCTCTGCACAGACTGGCAACAGAGTAGGACTGAAGAAGTGAATGTTCTCTGCACAAACTGGCAACACAGTAGGACTGAAGAAGTGAATGTTCTCTGCACAGACTGGCAACACAGTATTACTGACGAAGTGAATGTTCTCTGCACAGACTGGCAACAGAGTAGGGCTGAAGAAGTGAATGTTCTGTGCACAGACTGGCAACACAGTATTACTGAAGTAGTGAATGTTCTCTGCACAGACTGGCAACACAGTAGGACTGAAGAAGGGAATGTTCTCTGCACAGACTGGCAACAGAGTAGGACTGAAGAAGTGAGTGTTCTCTGCACAGACTGGCAACAGAGTAGGACTGAAGAAGTGAATGTTCTCTGCACAAACTGGCGACAGAGTAGGACTGAAGGAGTGAATGTTCTCTGCACAAACTGGCAACACAGTAGGACTGAAGAAGTGAATGTTCTCTGCACAGACTGGCAACAGAGTAGGACTGAAGAAGTGAATGTTCTCTGCACAAAGTGGCGACAGAGTAGGACTGAAGAAGTGAATGTTCTCTGCACAAACTGGCAACACAGTAGGACTGAAGAAGTGAATGTTCTCTGCACAGACTGGCAACAGAGTAGGACTGAAGAAGTGAGTTTCTCTGCACAGACTGGCAACAGAGTAGGACTGAAGAAGTGAATGTTCTCTGCACAGACTGGCAACAGATTAGGACTGAAGTACTGAATGTTCTCTGCACAGATTGGCAACAGAGTAGGACTGAAGAAGTGAATGTTCTCTGCACAAACTGGCGAATGAGTAGGACTGAAGAACTGAATGTTCTCTGCACAGACTGGCAACAGAGTAGGACTGAAGAAGTGAATGTTCTCTGCACAGACTGGCAACAGAATAGGACTCAAGAAGTGAATGTTCTCTGCACAGACTGGCAACAGATTAGGACTGAAGAAGTGAATGTTCTCTGCACAGACTGGCAACAGAGTAGGACTGAAGAAGTGAATGTTCTCTGCACAGACTGGCAACAGAGTAGGACTGAAGAAGTGAATGTTCTCTTCACAAACTGGCAACAGAGTAGGACTGAAGAAGTTAGTGTTCTCTGCACAGACTGGCAACAGAGTAGGACTGAAGAAGTGAATGTTCTCTGCACAGACTGGCAACACAGTAGGACTGAAGAAGTGAATGTTCTCTGCACAGACTGGCAACACAGTATTACTGACGAAGTGAATGTTCTCTGCACAGACTGGCAACAGAGTAGGGCTGAAGAAGTGAATGTTCTGTGCACAGACTGGCAACACAGTATTACTGAAGTAGTGAATGTTCTCTGCACAGACTGGCAACACAGTAGGACTGAAGAAGGGAATGTTCTCTGCACAGACTGGCAACAGAGTAGGACTGAAGAAGTGAATGTTCTCTGCACAGACTGGGAACACAGTAGGACTGAAGAAGGGAATGTTCTCTGCACAGACTGGCAACACAATATTACTGAAGAAGTGAATGTTCTCTGCACAGACTGGCAACAGAGTAGGACTGAAGAAGTGAATCTTCTCTGCTCAGACTGGCAACACAGTATTACTGAAAAAGTGAATGTTCTCTGCACTGGCTGGCAACAGAGTAGGACTGAAGAAGTGAATTTTCTCTGCACAGACTGGCAACACAGTATTACTGAAGAAGTGAATGTTCTTTGCACAGACTGGCAAGAGAGTAGGACTGAAGAAGTGAATGTTCTCTGCACAGACTGGTAACAGAGTAGGACTGAAGAAGTGAATGTTCTCTGCACAGACTGGCAACGCAGTATTGCTGAAGTAGTGAATGTTCTCTGCACAGACTGGCAACAGAGTAGGTCTGAAGAAGTGAATGTTCTCTGCGGTGACTGGCAACACAGTAGGACTGAAGAAGTGAATGCTCTCTGCACAGACTGGCAACAGAGTAGGACTGAAGAAGTGAATGTTCTCTGCACAAACTGGCAACAGATTAGGACTGAAGAAGTGAATGTTCTCTGCACAGACTGGCAACACAGTATTACTGAAGAAGTGAATGTTCTCTGCACAAACTGGCAACACAGTAGGACTGAAGAAGTGAATTTTCTCTGCACAGACTGGCAACACAGTATTACTGAAGAAGTGAATGTTCTTTGCACAGACTGGCAAGAGAGTAGGACTGAAGAAGTGAATGTTCTCTGCACAGACTGGCAACAGAGTAGGACTGAAGAAGTGAATGTTCTCTGCACAGACTGGCAACGCAGTATTGCTGAAGTAGTGAATGTTCTCTGCACAGACTGGCAACAGAGAAGGACTGAAGAAGTGAATGTTCTCTGCACAGACTGGCAGCAGAGTATTACTGAAGAAGTGAATGTTCTCTGCACAGACTGGCAACAGAGTAGGACTGAAGAAGTGAGTGTTCTCTGCACAGACTGGAGACAGAGTAGGACTGAAGAAGTGAATGTTCTCTGCACAGACTGGCAACACAGTAGGACTGAAGAAGTGAATGTTCTCTGCACAAACTGGTAACAGAGTAGGACTGAAGAAGTGAATGTTTTCTGCACAGACAGGCAACACAGTAGTACTGAAGAACTGAATGTTCCCTTCACAGACTGGCAACAGAGTAGGACTGAAGAAGTGAATGTTCTCTGCATAGACTGGCAACAGAGTAGGACTGAAGAGGTGAGTGTGCTCTGTACAAACTGGCGCCAGAGTAGGACTGAAGAAGTGAATGTTCTCTGCACAGACTGGCAACAGAGTAGGACTGAAGAAGTGAATGTTCTCTGCACACACTGGCAAAAGAATAGGACTGAAGTAGTGAATGTCCTCTGCACAGACTGGCAACAGAGTGGGACTGAAAAAGTGAATGTTCTCTGCACAGACTGGCAACAGAGTAGGACTGAAGAAGTGAATGTTCTCTGCACAAACTGGCGACAGAGTAGGACTGAAGAAGTGAGTGTTCTCTGCACAGACTGGCAACAGAGTAGGACTGAAGAAGTGAATGTTCTCTGCACAGACTGGCAACAGATTAGGACTGAAGTAGTGAATGTTCTCTGCACAGACTGGCAACAGAGTAGGACTGAAGAAGTGAATGTTCTCTGCACAGACTGGCAACAGAGTAGGACTGAAGAAGTGAATGTTCTCTGCACAAACTGGCAACAGAGTAGGACTTAAGAAGTTAGTGTTCTCTGCACAGACTGGCAACAGAGTAGGACTGAAGAAGTGAATGTTCTCTGCACAGACTGGCAACAGAGTAGGACTGAAGAAGTGAATGTTCTCTGCACAGACTGGCAACACAGTATTACTGAAGAAGTGAATGTTCTCTGCACAGACTGGCAACAGAGTAGGACTGAAGAAGTGAATGTTCTGTGCACAGACTGGCAACACAGTATTACTGAAGTAGTGAATGTTCTCTGCACAGACTGGCAATAGAGTAGGACTGAAGAAGTGAATGTTCTCTGCACAGACTGGCAACAGAGGAGGACTTAAGAAGTGAATGTTCTCTGCACAGACTGGCAACAGAGTAGGACTGAAGAAGTGAATGTTCTCTGCACAGACTGGCAACAGAGTAGGACTGAAGAAGTGAATGTTCTCTGCACAGACTGGCAACAGAGTAGGACTGAAGGAGTGAATGTTCTCTGCACAATCTGGCAACAGAGTAGGACTGAAGTAGTGAATGTTAGTGATAAGAGCTTCACGGGTGATCAGCCGTGTTAAACTTATGAAGGTCGAGCTTTCGGCCATTATACTCTCCATGGCCATCTTCAGGACTAAAATGATGGAATTTTTTTTTTTTTTTTTTTTTTTTTTTTTTTGAAGTGGGGAAAAGGGCTACTTACGCCCTAACCGCATGCATGCATGCGAGTGTAAGACTCCTACCCTGGCTTCGAACCCGGGCAGCCTACTCACTAAAAAACCCCACCGGAAGTCTTGAGTTCAAGGCCTCTATGCTGCAGTACCGCATAAAGCACCTGCGCATTCTGTGGTGAGAGATGGAAGCTGCCTGCCAGTGGCAGTAACAGCGAGTATTACTGATGTGCCGGAGGGCAAACATGACATAAGCCCTGAGTGCCCCCTGGTAGTAACTAATGGTGATGTGTAGGATAGTTGGTGGTGTTCTTTTTGTGTTTCAGCCATTTGGCATCGTTAGGTGTAGATGGGTGTGAGGGATGAGTGAATGAGCATGTTTTGTTTTAAAAATCCACCCGAAGGTTTCGTTTCTTGTCCTTAGCGTATTTTTTTTTATTATTTTTTTTATTATTATTATTTTTTTTAATTTATATTGCGTCCTATAATCTATGCTAGTAGTATTTTAAGAAATGCTTATATAACTAGGTGCAGTTATGGTGATATTTATAAGATTTACAACTTGTAGAGATAACTTCTACTGTGTCATTTAATCTTAGTTACTAGGGTGTGATTAAGCCGGAGGCTTCGTCATTAATCGTGTACCTGATCTTGCCTGGTCGTATAAGTGCACACATGGCGGGCTTTCTGCCTGAAGTGCAGGAGCGAGCCTGTGCCACTACCGGGGAGGCCCTCGTCTCCCGGGGTCCGCCTTGGCTAGGTAGCACAAGGACTTCTGAGGACTTGAGTGTAAGTGTATGTTTTTATAGTGTTGTGTGTTTGTTGTGTGCTTCCCTTCATCCCCTAACCAGTAATTTCATGGTACTAAATTATTCAGGTATTCCTGTATGTTGAGTTCGGGTTCGCCTATACTTATAGTGCGATCGAACAATGATAGAGGGCGGAGGTGTTTGTCGCGAGTCATATCATACTCCCCGAGCATTCGTATTTGCTCATTGTGGTTCTTATTCTTTTTGGCGTATAGGTTGCATGCCAGGTGTTTAATAAACTGCTCGATTGTGAGCATTTTCAGCTCTTCATGTAACTGGTACGTCGGAGCCTCTGGCGGTAGTTTAGCAATAATTCGCAGTATTCTATTTTGCATCGTTTGGAGGCGTTTTATGTGCATTTTTGCCGCATATCCCCATACCGGGGCGGCGTAAGTTAAGATGGGTCGGATCAGCGTCTTATAGAGCGTCAGTCCCATGCGTAGCTTAAGGCTGCTGTTAAGATTTATGAGCGGGTACAGTCTGTTGAGTTGGCCATTGGCCTTTGCTCTGGCTGAGTTAATATGCTCTCTCCATGTGAGATATTCGTCCAGATATTCTCAATGAAATGAAAAAAGGTAATTCGGGCATGTTTTACAACATGCCCAGGCTGTTTAGGGACAGTCCCTCTTCAGCCTCGTCTTGGTATTATTGTTTGTCGTGTGGGAGAATCTTCCTGGCGTGTGTGTGTAATGTTTTGATTGTAGTGGTGTGGTTTATGTATTTGTTTATGTTTGTTTGTGTGTGTGTTGTCGTCCCCAGCTGCATGAAGATGGCTTCTGCCCTCTGTAAGTTTTTTGTTTGTTGTTGCTGCCCCGGCTCATATGTAATTTTTTATATTAGTTGTGTTGATTTGTATGTTAGGTTATGAAAGTGTGTGTGTTTGTGCTTGTGTATGTATAGTGTGTGTGTTTGTGTTTGTGTGTGTTTATGTTTACTGTGTGTTTTTGTTTACTGTGTGTTTGTGTTTTTTATTATAGTTTGTTGTGTGATTGTATGTTTTTATCTGTCGTCTATAAAGATGGCAAGTTGGTTGCCAACTCTAGTTGTGTTGACAGCTTTTTTCAAGGTCTTTTGTGCTGTTTGTGTTAAGTTGTGTAGAAATCTGGATCTTTGTGCTGGTGGAGTTATGTCATAAATTGGCGGAATGAGTGTGCTTAGGATTTGTGTTATTGTGGTGTTCATGATTTGTCGGATGTACTTTGTAATGTTTTCTTGGATGTGTGTGATTTGTTCTTGTAGTGATTTTATTTGCTGTTCTGTATGTCCTATTACGTGTTTGAATGTTCCAATGGTTTCATTTGGCGTCATGTCCGTTTTTGTCCTTGGGATTTTTGGGAAGTTTATCTTGGGCCAGTCAGTCACGTGTTGTGGTTTTGGTGGTGTTGGGATGTTGTGTGGGAAAATGTGAGTTTTCGCAGTGTGTTCGGGGAGTGTGGGTGGTTGTCTGGGATACATCGGGCATTTCACTTGCCCGGTGTAGTGCCCATTTTGTCGGCAGGTGGAGCAGTATGGGGTGTTGTGTCTTATGGGATGGTTGCATCGTCTTGTTTCAGTGTTGTGTCCGCAATGGAAGCAAGTCGGTTGTTGTGCGCATTGGTCTTCGTTATGTCCGTATTGTTGGCACTGTCGGCACGGTACATGTCTGTCTGTGTGTCTTGATGGTTCTGCATGGAAGATTTGCTTTTCAATTATTGCGCCTTCTTTTAGAATTGTGTTGATTGTTGCGACACAGGTACTAAAGACTCGTACCAGTGGTGTTTGTCTATTTTGGCTAATTATGCGTGAGACACGTGTAATTTGTGGGTAAGTTTCCTGAATGCTGTGGAGTATGTCATCGTCTGTTATGTCGTATGGTATTCCTTTTATCACAGCTGTGAGGGTTTTTCTTGGTCTTTGTATTGTGTCTGGGTTTTGTGTTGGTTTGTTCTGAGGTTGGTTGTTGGCATAGTGTGCGTACTTGCCGAAGTTGTGTATTGGGATTGCTTGGGTAAAGGTCACAGCTTGTTGTTGGTTTCTGAATGTAAGTGCATAGGTGTTTCTGTGTAAACGTTGGGCTCTGTAGAGTGTGTCTGTGTCTAGGTGAGTTTTGGTCATTAGGCTTCTAATGAGCTACGCGTTTTGTTTTGCAGGGTCACAGTTTACTACATAAATTGTGAAGTATCCGTGTGGTGTGGGTGGTATGTATGTTGTTGGAGTGTGGTGTGTGTTGGTGTTTGTACCGTCAAAGAGTGTGTTGATCCTGTATCCCAGTTGTGTTGTAGACTCTATGCTCGAGTCAGAGTCATAGCTGATATTGTCTGGTGCTTGGGTAAATACGCTGCTGCAGCTGGAGCTGACTGAGTGTGTGCGTTGTCTTGTGTAGTTTTGTGTGTGTGCCTTGCTTGTTGATGGTGTTGGTTGATCGTAGTTCACATGTGATTGTCTTGGTGCTGTTTGTATGTCTTGTGTTTGAGCATAGCTCACTGGTGTTTGTCGTGTTCTTGTGTTTTGTGTTTGAGCATAGCTTGTCGGAGTAGGTGAGTGTCGTGTTTGTGTGTCACTGGTAGATGGTGGTGAAGCTTGCATTTGTATTGTCGTAGACCTGGTATTCTTCGTCAGGACGCGACTGCGGTCGGTTTTAGGATCAGGGGGTTTAGGTGGCTTGGCCTTGGAGAGACGCTTTGGCATCTTCTTTGGCCGGAGAACTTTGGTGTGTTGGATGTGGCTGCTAAGAAGCGTGGTTTGTATGTACCTACGCCTCTTTGTAGTCCCAGCGGACTACCAGACTTTCGTCCGTTGGCTACTGAGACTGGCCCAGCAGGTACACAAACCTCACCACAAGGAGGGGTAAGGTACGGGTTTCGTGGACGGGGCGCGGACTGATGTAGTATTGCACTCTCCACTTGGTTGCCCAGTTGCCAAGTGTCTTGAGAGTGCACTTCTCGCTTTCGTACTCTCGAAGTCTAGCTTGCCGGTGTTGGTGTGCCCAATCCCTGCCTGAACATCTGCCGTTGAAGACGTGGAGAACGAAGCTGACTGGCTGAACGTTGGCTCACCACTGGCCGCTGGCTCCAGAGATATCCAGAGGCTCCAGAGGCAGTTCGAGTCGAGCGGGTGCAATTTTATTTGCCCCGTTCGAATGTCATGTCCGCAGTACCTAGCCGTTATACGGCTTAACCTGCGCAGTGGTTTTGATGGTGTTACTACAGGGATGTATGATACTCTCCTCAGTTTCCAAATATATACTATGGTTAGGTTGTGTTGTCCGAACCAATGCGCGGGTGATGGTTTCTGATTGGGCCTGCTGTAGGCTTGGCTGCAGTGTTTTCCCGCGGGTACGAAATTTGTGCAGTGTTTCTGATGGCTATAGTCCACGCGGAACTCCGCCCTCTCTGTTGAAATTGTGGGGGTGTAATTTGATGTGGATGGCCTCCTTGATGAGTCTGTCTCAGTAATTTTCTGCGTGTTCTAGTATTTTTGTGTCTTGGAAATTTATTTTGTGGACCTGTTCTATGCAGTGTTGGGCTACTGCTGATTTTTCGGGCTGGAGAAGTCTGATGCTCCGTTGATGTTCTTTGCATCTTTCCTCTATCGTGCGTCCTGTTTGACCCACATACACCTTACCACACTCGCACGGAATCCTGTATATTCCCGGGACCTTAAGCCCAAGTGGGTCTTTCACCGGCCTGAGGAGTTGTCGGATCTTCTTAGGGGGTGTGAAGAAGGTTTTGATATTATGTCTCGCGAGTATACGGGAAACCTTGTTGGAGACAGAGCCGTAGAAAGGTATGTAGGCCTTCTCTTGAGGGCTATCCTTCCCTTGCGTGAGCAGTAGCGGGTTCTTCCTGCTGCGTTCTACTTTCCTACGGGTCTCATTGATGTCCTGGTTGCTATACCCATTCTTGCGTAGGGTATCCTGTAAGTATTGAAGTTCTAGGTGTATGTGGTCCTTGTCTGCTATGTCAAATGCTCGGTGAAACAGAGTGGAAATGATTGTTTTCTTCTGAGAGGGATGATGGTGGCTGGAGGCATCCAAGTATCTGTTGGTGTGTGTGGGCTTCCTGTAGACCGTGTGTCCCAGGCTGCCATCCGGTTTTTTGTACAATACTTACAGGATACCCTACGCAAGAATGGGTATAGCAACCAGGACATCAATGAGACCCGTAGGAAAGTAGAACGCAGCAGGAAGAACCCGCTACTGCTCACGCAAGGGAAGGATAGCCCTCAAGAGAAGGCCTACATACCTTTCTACGGCTCTGTCTCCAACAAGGTTTCCCGTATACTCGCGAGACATAATATCAAAACCTTCTTCACACCCCCTAAGAAGATCCGACAACTCCTCAGGCCGGTGAAAGACCCACTTGGGCTTAAGGTCCCGGGAATATACAGGATTCCGTGCGAGTGTGGTAAGGTGTATGTGGGTCAAACAGGACGCACGATAGAGGAAAGATGCAAAGAACATCAACGGAGCATCAGACTTCTCCAGCCCGAAAAATCAGCAGTAGCCCAACACTGCATAGAACAGGTCCACAAAATAAATTTCCAAGACACAAAAATACTAGAACACGCAGAAAATTACTGGGACAGACTCATCAAGGAGGCCATCCACATCAAATTACACCCCCACAATTTCAACAGAGAGGGCGGACTCAAACTAATTTTGAGGTGGGTGTCACAAGAGGGAGTCCACCTTGGTGGAGCCTCTAGACTAATGCCATACCAGGACTAGGTCCTTCACTGGCTCAAGGATAGGATTTAAAAGGGACTGTGGAAAGACGGTGAGATAGTGGAATGGGATGGGGTAATAGAAGACGTTAAGGTGGTTACTGTGGTGTCATGTTTTTTTTTTTTTTTTTTTTTTTTTTGGGTTGACTGTGACGTTTAATGTTGGCCAAGTATGAGTCTGGGGCGTTTGTAGGTTTCCCCGGGGTCGAGGTCGTATTCCCCGAGGCCACGGATAAGGGCATTAAAGCTCTGTGGAAGGGAATTATAAAAATTATGACTGAGGGATAAAATGTGGTCGGTAAGTGTTGGAATAGAAAGGTCTTTGTGGATGTCCTTGTTTGGAATGTACCAGTCTGCGTCTACTGATATCCGCAGATATCTGTTCTGCAAGGTTTGCAGGTGTTCCAAGTGTGTTCTTGCAGCGATTCCCCAGACTTGGCATCCGTAGGTAAGAGCGGGGCGAAGGACTTGTTTATATAGGATCAGTTTGTTGCGAATAGACATTGCGGACTTCCTGTTGTATAGTGGGTATAGCATAGCCATCCTACCGTTGATTTTGTTTGTCAGGTTCTGAATGTGGGGTTTCCAAGTGAGTCTATGGTCCAAAGTGACACCAAGATATTTGGCTTGGGTGGACCAGTGCACCCTACCTCCGGCTATCTGTAGTTCTGGCAGGTCTTGTGCCAGTCTTCTGGTAAAGGTGACGGCTTGAGATTTTGCAGGGTTGACCTTTAGTCGCCAGGTTGCGAACCATGCTGATAGTGAGTCGGCGTACCTCTGGAGCCTGTTTGCTGCTACTCTGTGCTGAGTAGAGGCAGTAAGAATAGTGGTGTCGTCTGCGAACAGGTAGAGTGAACACTCCTGGTAGGATGGCAATGGATTGATGTAAATTAGAAACAGAAGCGGCCCAAGTACACTTCCTTGAGGGACTCCTGCATGTATTGGTCGTGATGCTGAAGACACGTCTTCTTTACTGACAGAGAAAGTTCTATTACGTAGATAAGAATGAAGTAGATGTGTCATGGGTGGAGGAAAATTGTAATTAATCAGCCTGAAGAGGAGCCCCTCGTGCCAGACTGAGTCGAATGCACGTGTGATGTCCAAGAATAGTGAAACAACAAACTGCCTGTTGTTAAACCCCTTAATGATGTCATCCACTAGGCGAAGTAGTTGATGTATGGTGGAGTGCCTCCGGCGGAAACCAAACTGTTCTGGTCGAAGTAGCTGGTTGGTGTCTAGGGTGGTTTGAATCCTAGCTTGTACAATCTTCTCGAAGATTTTGCTAATAGATGGAAGCAAGCTTATTGGCCGATAGCCTTCAGGTGAAGCAGTATCCTTGCCTGGTTTCGGCAAGGTGATGATTTTAGCATGCTTCCAGGTCGTTGGGAAGTACGCCAAATGTAATAGGGTGTTGAAGAGGTGTACAAGCAGGTCCATCCAGTTTTGTGGTAGGGCCTGTAGAGCTGCATAGGGTATATTGTCATACCCTGATGCCTTATAGGGGGCCACAGATGAAACAAACTGTAGCACTTCCATTTTGTTAGTCGGGGTTACAGCTTCTGGCTGAAAAGGCCTGGACAAGAACTCCGCGACCTGGTCCTCGACGTGTTGCCTAAGCCATGTCGCAAGTGTCGGCTGGATGGAAAGTTGTTTCCATAAATTCGGCCATCAATTCCACCTTTTCTCTGGCTGATTGGGCTATTCGATTGCCTTGGTGAAGGGGCTTGTCCTGCACGGGTAAGCGAAGTAATGCCTTGGACATACGCCAAAGGGATTTGTCCTCCGTGTCAAGCGAAGATAGTTTTTGCTCCCATTGTTCATTAAGATGGTCAGCAAGCTCCAACCTTAGGACACGTTGAAGTCTATTAAACTCCCTTCGATCTAGGGGGCAACCAGAGTGTTGAGCTCGGCGACGTGCTTGGTTCTTTGCCGCAATCAGCTCACGAAGATGGCGAGGCAATTTCTTGACTGCCTGAGCTGGGCCTCTTCTTGGTGGTGTTGCCTGTGCTATGGCTGTAGCTATAGAAGTAGTGATGTAGTGTACCAGCTTGTCTGCATCTTGTACTGTAGGGCATGGTTGTATTGGCGCTGGTGTCATAGCCATTATGTTTTGGAAGTCTCGCCAGATAACTCTCCTTGGAGAGGGAATGATTCTGTGTGGTTTGTAGTTTGGCCTGGTATGAAATAAAAGTAGTAGGGGATAGTGATCAGAAGAAAGTTCAGGCACTGAGTAAACTTGTGGATGCAGGGTGGTGTTCTTAATTAGCGCTATATCGAGCCAATCTGGGGGTCGACGACCTGCATAGTCCATTGTGGGCGAGGATGGCGAGAGTACCACTATGTTATTTGTGAGGATGTAGCGTTCCAAAGTTCTACCCCGAGGATTGAGCACCGTGGAATTCCAAGCTGGGCTTTTTGCATTGTAATCCCCCATGGCGATGGTTGCCGTGTTGCTGGCGAACAATACGTCCAACTCTGTGTTAAGGATGGGACGACGAGGGGGAATGTAGACTGAAAAGAGTCTAACTGGCCCTTTGTTTGTTTCCACTTGAATTCCGGTGGTTTCCAAGTTGTTTGTTGGGGTAGTGAACAGCTGGTGATGATGTATGTTACGCCTAACATATATGGTAGTTCCTCCATAGCCATCGCCTCTATCTGTCCGGTAGCACAGCATACCTGGGATGGTAGCTTTGTTGGAAGGAATTAAGTGCGTTTCCTGGACCAGAAGGACGTCAATTCCTTTGGAGGCCACGAAATTGGTTGTTTCTCGCAGTTTGTACCTTATACCATTTGCGTTCCAGGAACAAACTTTGAGAGAGTGTATATTCAGTCTGCCGTCCTGCCTAGCAGCCATGATGTATAGTAAAGGCGAGGACTGTGTGGACGAAGATGGTATACGGGTGTATGTGATTTGGCCTTGCTCTGAGAGCTTCAGCAAGGAATGCTGCAAATTCAGGCTGGAGCTCTATCGGGATTTGCCTCATAGTGTTGAGGAAAGCCTCATCAGGAACAGTTGGAAGTGTAGAGTAATGCTGATTTTGCTGAGGCAGTGTTGTTGGCTGCTGGTTTTGTTGGCGAGGTGCTACACCTGTAGTGGGCGGCTGTTGTGGCTGTCGAGGTGTTCGTTGTCGTGCCATTCTCTGTTGGGGAGGTTGTGGTGCCTTAGTACTTGTTTCCAAGTTGGGAAGTGGCAAGGTGGATGATGGAGCTGCTTGCGTCTGTGTCTGTGTTGGTGCAACAGTAGGTGGAGCAGACTGTGCCTCTTGCTGTCCTGTTGTGGCCGCTGCATAACTTGGAAAAGTTATGGGGGTGTTGCAGGGTAGTCCGGGCCATCTTGCACCTGTGAAGGCCTCTTTTGGCAGTGCTGAGTTGTGTGGAACTCGAGGTCGGGCATTGTACCTAGACATGTGACCTTGTTTATTGGCCATTAGCTCTAACCGAGCTTCCTGCCACACCGGACACTTGGCATACCGGCAAGAGTGGGAATCCCCACAGTTACAGCATCTGGGCGTCGATCCTTGTATTCCCAGCCTCTGGCAGTTCACTCTTCTGTGACCTTTCTCGCCACAGAAAGCACAAACTGGTAGCAACAGACAGCCAGCAGCATTGTGTGTAAATTGCTGGCAGTTGGTACACTGTTGAGGTCTTGGTGGGGGTTTGAATGGTTCCACCCTGATGATGGCGTGAAACATGTGGGTTTCTTTAAAGATGTTGCGCACAGTCTCCGTTTTCTTCAGGGCAACTCTGAAGTGAGGCAGTGGTTGAGGGTTTGGACCTCTGGTGGTTAATTGGGCAACACGTTCCACCGTGTACCCCTTACTGATCAGTAGCTCCTTGACCTCATCAACAGTGATAAACACCGGGATGTCCTTCAAGGTGACATGAAGAAAGCGGTCTTCTGGCAGGAGCGTAGTAACACCCTCAATCTGATTTTCCTCTAGGTGTTTTCGTAAATGTCTGTGATCGTCAGACGAAGCTGGGAGCAAGGCCACTGTACCGCGCAGGTTTTTGAGGCTGTAGTTTACCTTGTCTGTTGGGACGGAGTTTATAACTTTCCTGGCATCCGATGGGTTGCGCAGGAAGATGGGCGTAGGTTTTCTTGGCTTTTGTTGCAGTGGTTGTGCAACATTAGGAGCTGCAGGAACAGTGTTACTTTCTGGGGCAGTAACATCTTCGTCCATGCACTCTGGTGCAGGATCTGGCGCAGTGGAGGTGGAGGCCAGAGCCTCAAAAGCGTTGGCTGTGGCCACTGGTGCTGAGGTAACAACAGGAGATGGAACGTTCCGCTTCCTCTTTGGGTGCACAGTTTGCCATTCTGGAGCCTTAACAGCTTGCTCGTGGTGACTCAGATAGGTGTTTATGGCATCCACTCGAGCCCTGTGGGCGGCCATTGTACGGTAAAGAAGCGTGAGATCCTTCCTGGGCACGTCTTCCTTAGCCATTAATTCCATGAATTGTAGGTCGGCCTGGGTTATGTAGGCTAGTCTAGCCTTACGTTCGCATTGCAGAACAGATTTGGTTTTCTCATCGAGAGGCAGTGATGGCTCCTTAACGAGCGCTTCGTTCAGATATGAAGAGATATTATCTCCCTGCAGGTAATATAATGTTGAGTTCAAGTCATTTGCATTTGTCAAGGGGCTGGCCATGGTCGTTATAAGTAAAGTATGGTAGGTGCTAAGAAGCGCAAGTTACAGAGGGCCGGACCAAAAGGCGCCTTACCAGTTATAAAACTGATGGCTAAGCCGTGTAATTCTGCCTACCGGTCTGGATTTTTATGTGCTGTAAAAGCACAAAAGTACTTTGTGAAGAATGTCAATTGATGCTGAAGTATAGCACCAATCGGTCAAAAGGACAAAAGCCCCAATAATACTGCTGGCTGATGCAACAGAAGCACGATGTTTCTTCATCCAATCACGTTCACTGAAGTCGAAATCGTCTCCGTTGCTTCTTGAAAGCTTGATTATGCTTGGCGAAGACTCAAACTAAGTTCCGCGTGGATTTTTTTTTTTTTTTTTTTTTTTTTTTTTTTTTTTTTTTACCGTGGAGGGGAAAAACCCGTTACAGGCGGAGGCCGACATGCTGAGGCCAACAGTGTGAGGCCATCAGAAACACTGCACAAATTTCGTACCCGCGGGAAAACACTGCAGCCGAGCCTACAGCAGGCCCAATCAGAAACCATCACCCGCGCATTGGTTCGGACAACACAACCTAACCATAGTATATATTTGGAAACGGCCAGAACCATGGTAGGAATTAGAATTCCTTTTTAATTCCTACCATGGTTCTGGCCGTTTCCAAATATATACTATGGTTAGGTTGTGTTGTCCGAACCAATGCGCGGGTGATGGTTTCTGATTGGGCCTGCTACACCATCGAAACCATCGCGCAGGTTAAGCCGTAAAACGGCTAGGTACTGCGGACATGACACACTCGAACGGGGCAAATAAAATTGCACCCGCTCGACTCGAACTGCCTCTGGTGCCTCTGGTGCCATGGTAGGAATTAGCGCGTAAAATTCGCGCACAGCTCACCTACGGACCAATCCCTACCTACAATCCCTCCCGTTACTATAAAAACGCCTGTTCCAACAAAACATTTCCCAGTGAAAACATCCCTGTAGTGACACCGTCAAAACCATCGCGCAGGTAAAGCCGTATGACGGCTATGTACTGCGGTAAAGACACTCGACCGGGGGAACAATCACCTCACCTCCGTTCGACTCGAACTGGAGTCTGGAGTCTGGAGTATACCACCACACGGGTAAATCCGTATTTAAACGGATAGGTACCGTGGCCACCTTACCATCCGCCTGGGTTAACCCAGACGACTAGTACTCACTCCTGGAACTCCTGGATTTTTGCAGAATCGGGCGTTAAGGATGATCTATGATACCGGTTGGAGATTTCCTGCCCATATCCTCCACGAACATTCCAGCATCCCGTACATTGTCGACGTGATTAAAACCCGCGCTCGCACAATGTACAACAAACTCCAAAATCACCCTAACCCTCTGGTAAATACTCTGGGCCAATATGACCAGAACCAGCCGCGCCGACTACCATCCAAAAGACTACCAAAGGACATATTAAGTCCGGCGGTATAATCTCAAAGATGGGAAAAGCGACAGTTCAATCTGTATCCAAAACAGAGCAAATTACCTTTTCAGTTCACCTCTAAGTGAGTGACTGATGGCCAGAACCCAGGTGGGAATGAGCGCGTCACCTGATTGGCCAGCCAATCAGAAGCCGCGCACTGCCAGCTCGTGGACAAATCCCACCCACCCGTTTCCCTGTACCTATAAAAACCCCTGTCCCTAAATAATGTTCCCCAACGGTGGCAGTGTTTCTCGATGTGGAAAAGGCATTTTCTACCACTTGGCACGAGGGGCTTGTCTACAAGCTCATACAGCACGAAATCCCCCCTCCATATATTTACTTGGTGGCTGGCTTCCTCCAGGAACGTAGCTTCCGGGTGAAGGTGGAGGGATCATTCTCCAGAGAGAGGCCCATTGGCGCAGGAGTCCCCGAGGGCAGTGTACTGTCACCGGCACTCTTCGCAGCTTACATGGCCGATCTCCCCACGCACCCAAACACACACATCTGTCAGTATGCGGACGATCTACTGATCTTCGCTACTAACAAGAACCCGCGCTACAGTTACCACCAAGTACAAGCCCATGTCCGTGCCATCAGTAGATGGTGCGAGAACTGGCGTATGTCTATAAACCCGGAGAAAAGCTCCGCGATTCTCCTGGCAAATACGAAAGCCAACCGGCTCCCGCGGGACCTCGTGTTGCGGCGCCGTCGGATCCCCTGGGTCACTACGGCAAAGTATCTCGGGGTCACGCTGGACCGGCGGCTGACGTATAGACATCACGTCAGGGGCAAAGTACTACAAGGTCACGCTGCTCTCCGGCAGCTATACCCAATTCTCAGTTCCAAAACCATGCTCCTACGCCTAAAACTCCAGCTGTATCGTGCGATCATTCCACCTCTGGTTTTGTACGGATGCGAGATCTGGGGAGTGGTGGCAAAGTCCACCTTCATCAGACTCCAGACGTTGCAGAATCGGGCGTTAAGGATGATCTACGATACCGGTTGGAGATTTCCTGCCCATATCCTCCACGAACATTCCAGCATCCCGTACATTGTCGACGTGATTAAAACCCGCGCTCGCACAATGTACAACAAACTCCAAAATCACCCTAACCCTCTGGTAAATACTCTGGGCCAATATGACCAGAACCAGCCGCGCCGACTACCATCCAAAAGACTACCAAAGGACATTTTAAGTCCGGCGGTATAATCTCAAAGATGGGAAAAGCGACAGTTCAATCTGTATCCAAAACAGAGTAAATTACCTTTTCAGTTCACCTCTAAGTGAGTGACTGATGGCCAGAACCCAGGTGGGAATGAGCGCGTCACCTGATTGGCCAGCCAATCAGAAGCCGCGCACTGCCAGCTCGTGGACAAATCCCACCCACCCGTTGCCTGTACCTATAAAAACCCCTGTCCCTAAATAATGTTCCCCAGATGACAAAATCCCCCGTAGAGAGAACATCCAACTCATTACGCAGGTTAAGCCGTACAACGGCTCGGTACTGCGGACGAGACACTCGGGCGGGGGGGCAATGACTATCGCCCCCCCCCGTTCGACCCGAACTGCCTCTGGAGCCTCTGGAATGTTCCCCAGATGACAAAATCCCCCGTAGCGAGAACATCCAACTCATTACGCAGGTTAAGCCGTACAACGGCTCGGTACTGCGGACGAGACACTCGGGCGGGGGGGTCCCCCCCACCCCCGTTCGACCCGAACTGCCTCTGGAATTTTCCATCATTTTAGTCCTGAAGATGGCCATGGAGAGTATAATGGCCGAAAGCTCGACCTTCATAAGTTTAACACGGCTGATCACCCGTGAAGCTCTTATCACTAACGTTCGCCGTGAAAGCTTCAAATCCTACGTAGTGAATGTTCTCTGCACAGACTGGCAACAGAGCAGGACTGAAGAAGTGAATGTTCTCTGCACAGACTGGCAACACAGTATTATTGAAGAAGTGAATGTTCTCTGCACAGACTGGCAACACAGTATTATTGAAGAAGTGAATGTTCTCTGCACAGACTGGCAATAGGGTAGGACTGAAGAAGTGAATGTTCTCTACACAGACTGGAAATAGACTAGGACTGAAGAAGTGAATGTTCTCTGCACAGACTGGCAACACAGTAGGACTGAAGAAGTGAATGTTCTCTGCACAAACTGGCAACAGAGTAGGACTGAAGAAGTGAAAGTTCTCTGCACAGACAGGCAACCCAGTAGGACTGAAGAAGTGAATGTTCTCTGCACAGACTGGCAACAGAGTAGGACTGAAGAAGTGAATGTTCTCTGCACAAACTGGCGACAGAGTAGGACTGAAGAAGTGAATGTTCTCTGCACAGACTGGCAACGGAGTAGGACTGAAGGAGTGAATGTTCTCTGCACAAACAGGCAACAGAATAGGACTGAAGAAGTGTATGTTCTCTGCACAGACTGGCAACAGAGTAGAACTGAAGAAGTGAATGTTCTCTGCACAGACTGGCAACAGAGTAGGACTGAGAAAGTGAATGTTCTCTGCACAGACCGGCAACAGAGTAGGACTGAAGAAGTGAATGTTCTCTGCACAGACTGGCAACAGAGTAGGACTGAAGAAGTGAGTGCTCTGTGCACAGACTGGCAACACAGTATTACTGAAGAAGTGAATGTTCTCTGCACAGACTGGCAACCTAGTAGGACTGAAGAAGTGAATGTTCTCTGCACAGACTGGCAACACAGTATTACTGAAGAAGTGAATGTTCTCTGCAAAACTGGCAACAGAGTAGGACTGAAGAAGTGAATGTTCTCTGCACAGACTGGCAACACAGTATTACTGAAGAAGTGTATGTTCTCTGCACAGACTGGCAACCTAGTAGGACTGAAGAAGTGAATGTTCTCTGCACAGACTGGCAACACAGTATTACTGAAGAAGTGAATGTTCTCTGCACAGACTGGCAACAGAGTAGGACTGAAGAAGTGAATGTTCTCTGCAAAGACTGGCAACACAGTATTACTGAAGAAGTGTATGTTCTCTGCACAGACTGGCAACAGAGTAGGACTGAAGAAGTGAATGTTCTCTGCAGAGACTGGCAAAACAGTATTACTGAAGAAGTGAATGTTCTCTGCACAGACAGGCAACAGCGTATGACTGAAGAAGTGAATGTTCTCTGCACAGACTGGCAATAGGGTAGGACTGAAGATGTGAATGTTCTCTGCACAGACTGGCAACAGAGCAGGACTGAAGAAGTGAATGTTCTCTGCGCTGACTGGCAACACAGTAGGACTGAAGAAGTGAATGTTCTCTGCACAGACTGGCAACAGAGTAGGACTGAAGAAGTGAATGTTCTCTGCACAGACTGGCAACACAGTATTACTGAAGAAGTGAATGTTCTCTGCACAGACTGGCAACAGAGTAGGACTGAAGAAGTGAATGTTCTCTGCACAGACTGGCAACAGAGTAGGACTGAAGAAGTGAATGTTCTCTGCACAGACTGGCAACACAGTATTACTGAAGAAGTGTATGTTCTCTGCACAGACTGGCAACAGAGTAGGACTGAAGAAGTGAATGTTCTCTGCAGAGACTGGCATCAGAGTAGGACTGAAGAGGTGAATGTTCTCTGCACAGACAGGCAACAGCGTATGACTGAAGAAGTGAATGTTCTCTGCACAGACTGGCAATAGGGTAGGACTGAAGAAGTGAATGTTCTCTGCACAGACTGGCAACAGAGCAGGACTGAAGAAGTGAATGTTCTCTGAACTGACTGGCAACACAGTAGGAATGAAGAAGTGAATGTTCCCTGCACAGACTGGCAACAGAGTAGGACTGAAGAAGTGAATGGTCTCTGCACAGACTGGCAACAGAGTAGGACTGAAGAAGTGAATGTTCTCTGCACAGACTGGCAACACAGTATAACTGAAGAAGTGAATGTTCTCTGCACAGACTGGCAACAGAGTAGGACTGAAGAAGTGAATGTTCTCTGCACAGACTGGCAACAGAGTAGAACTGAAGAAGTGAATGTTCTCTGCACAGACTTGCAACAGAGTAGGACTGAAGAAGTGCATGTTCTCTGTACAGACTGGCAACAGTGTAGGACTGAAGAAGTGAATGTTCTCTGCACAGACTGGCAACAGAGTAGGACTGAAGAAGTGAATGTTCTCTGTACAGACTGGCAACAGAGTAGGACTGAAGAAGTGAATGTTCTCTGCACAGACTGGCAACAGAGTAGGACTGAAGTAGTGAATGTTCTCTGCACAAACTGGCAAGAGTTTAGGACTGAAGAAGTGAATGTTCTCTGCACAGACTGGCAACAGAGTAGGACTGAAGAAGTGGATGTTCTCTGTACAGACTGGCAACAGAATAGGACTGAAGAAATGAATGTTCTCTGCACAGACTCGCAACAGAGTAGGACTGAAGAAGTGAATGTTCTCTGCACAGAATGGCAACAGAGTAGGACTGAAGAAGTGAATGTTCTCTGCACAAACTGGCAACAGAGTAGGACTGAAGAAGTGAGTATTCTCTGCACAAACTGGCAACACAGTACGACTGAAGAAGTGAATGTTCTCTGCACAATCTGGCAACAGATTAGGACTGAAGAAGTGAATGTTCTCTGCACAGACTGGCAACAGAGTAGGACTGAAGAAGTGAATGTTCTCTGCACAAACTGGCGACAGAGTAGGACTGAAGAAGTGAATGTTCTCTGCACAGACTGGCAACAGAGTAGGACTGAAGAAGTGAATGTTCTCTGCACAGACTGGCAACAGAGCAGGACTGAAGAAGTGAATGTTCTCTGAACTGACTGGCAACAGAGTAGGAATGAAGAAGTGAATGTTCCCTGCACAGACTGGCAACAGAGTAGGACTGAAGAAGTGAATGGTCTCTGCACAGACTGGCAACAGAGTAGGACTGAAGAAGTGAATGTTCTCTGCACAGACTGGCAACACAGTATAACTGAAGAAGTGAATGTTCTCTGCACAGACTGGCAACACAGTATTACTGAAAAAGTGAATGTTCTCTGCACAGGCTGGCAACAGAGTAGGACTGAAGAAGTGAATGTTCTCTGCACAGACTGGCAACAGAGTAGGACTGAAGAAGTGCATGTTCTCTGTACAGACTGGCAACAGTGTAGGACTGAAGAAGTGAATGTTCTCTGCACAGACTGGCAACAGAGTAGGACTGAAGAAGTGAATGTTCTCTGTACAGACTGGCAACAGAGTAGGACTGAAGAAGTGAATGTTCTCTGCACAGACTGGCAACAGAGTAGGACTGAAGTAGTGAATGTTCTCTGCACAAACTGGCAAGAGTTTAGGACTGAAGAAGTGAATGTTCTCTGCACAGACTGGCAACAGAGTAGGACTGAAGAAGTGGATGTTCTCTGTACAGACTGGCAACAGAATAGGACTGAAGAAATGAATGTTCTCTGCACAGACTCGCAACAGAGTAGGACTGAAGAAGTGAATGTTCTCTGCACAGAATGGCAACAGAGTAGGACTGAAGAAGTGAATGTTCTCTGCACAAACTGGCAACAGAGTAGGACTGAAGAAGTGAGTATTCTCTGCACAAACTGGCAACACAGTACGACTGAAGAAGTGAATGTTCTCTGCACAATCTGGCAACAGATTAGGACTGAAGAAGTGAATGTTCTCTGCACAGACTGGCAACAGAGTAGGACTGAAGAAGTGAATGTTCTCTGCACAAACTGGCGACAGAGTAGGACTGAAGAAGTGAATGTTCTCTGCACAGACTGGCAACAGAGTAGGACTGAAGAAGTGAATGTTCTCTGCACAGACTGGCAACAGTGTATTACTGAAGAAGTGAATGTTCTCTGCACAGACTGGCAACAGAGTAGGACTGAAGAAGTGAATGTTCTCTGCACAGACTGGCAACACAGTATTACTGAAGAAGTGAATGTTCTCTGCACAGACTGGCAACAGAGTAGGACTGAAGAAGTGAATGTTCTCTGCACAGACTGGGAACAGAGTAGGACTGAAGAAGTGAATGTTCTCTGCACAGACTGGCAACAAAATAGGACTGAAGAAGTGAATGTTCTCTGCACAGACTGGCAACAGAGTAGGACTGAAGAAGTGAATGTTCTCTGCACAGACTGGCAACAGAGTAGGACTGAAGAGGTGAATGTTCTCTGCACAGACTGGCAACAGAGTAGGACTGAAGAAGTGAATGTTTTCTGCACAGACTGGCAACAGAGTAGGACTGAAGAAGTGAATGTTCTCTGCACAGACTGGCATTAGAGTAGGACTGAAGAAGTGAATGTTCTCTGCACAGACTGGCATCACATTAGGACTGAAGAAGTGAATGTTCTCTGCACAGACTGGCAACAGTGTATTACTGAAGAAGTGAATGTTCTCTGCACAGACTGGCAACAGAGTAGGACGGAAGAAGTGAATGTTCTCTGCACAGACTGGCAACACAGTATTACTGAAGAAGTGAATGTTCTCTGCACAGACTGGCAACAGGGTAGGACTGAAGAAGTGAATGTTCTCTGCACAGACTGGGAACAGAGTAGGACTGAAGAAGTGAATGTTCTCTGCACCGACTGGCAACAAAATAGGACTGAAGAAGTGAATGCTCTGCACAGACTGGCAACAGAGTAGGACTGAAGAAGTGAATGTTCTCTGCACAAACTGGCAACAGAGTAGGACTGAAGAAGTGAATGTTCTCTGCACAGACTGGCAACAGAGTAGGACTGAAGAAATGAATGTTCTCTACACCGACTGGCAACAGAGTAGGACTGAAGAAGTGAATGTTCTCTGCACAGACTGGCAACAGAGTAGGACTGAAGAAATGAATGTTCTCTACACCGACTGGCAACAGAGTAGGACTGAAGAAGTGAATGTTCTCTGCACAGACTGGCAACAGAGTAGGACTGAAGAGGTGAATGTTCTCTGCACAGATTGGCAACAGAGTAGGACTGAGGAAGTGAATGTTTTCTGCACAGACTGGCAACAGAGTAGGACTGAAGAAGTGAATGTTCTCTGCACAGAGTGGCAACAGAGTAGGACTGAAGAAGTGAATGTTCTCTGCACAGACTGGCAACAGAGTAGTACTGAAGAAGTGAATGTTCTCTGCGCAGACAGGCAACACAGTAGGACTGAAGAAGTGAATGTTCTCTGCACAGACTGGCAGCAGACTAGGACTGAAGAAGTGAATGTTCTCTGCATAGACTGGCAACAGAGTAGGACTGAAGAAGTGAATGTTCTCTGCACAAACTGGCGACAGAGTAGGACTGAAGAAGTGAATGTTCTCTGCACAGACTGGCAACAGAGTAGGACTGAAGAAGTGAATGTTCTCTGCACAGACTGGCAACAGAATAGGACTGAAGAAGTGAATGTTCTCTGCACAGACTGGCAACAGAGTAGGACTGAAGAAGTGAATGTTCTCTGCACAGACTGGCAACAGAGTAGGACTGAAACAGTGAATGTTCTCTGCACAGACTGGCAACAGAGTAGGACTGAAGAAGTGAATGTTCTCTGCACAAACTGGCAACAGAGTAGGACTGAAGAAGTGAGTGTTCTCTGCACAGACTGGCAACACAGTTATACTGAAGAAGTGAATGTTCTCTGCACAGACTGGCAACAGAGTAGGACTGAAGAAGTGAATGTTCTCTGCACAGACTGGGAACAGAGTAGGACTGAAGAAGTGAATGTTCTCTGCACAGACTGGCAACAGAATAGGACTGAAGAAGTGAATGTTCTCTGCACAGACTGGCAACAGAGTAGGACTGAAGAAGTGAATGTTCTCTGCACAAACTGGCAACAGAGTAGGACTGAAGAAGTGAATGTTCTCTGCACAGACTGGCAACAGAGTAGGACGGAAGAAATGAATGTTCTCTGCACCGACTGGCAACAGAGTAGGACTGAAGAAGTGAATGTTCTCTGCACAGACTGGCAACACATTAGGACTGAAGAAGTGAATGTTCTCTGCACAGACTGGCAACAGTGTATTACTGAAGAAGTGAATGTTCTCTGCACAGACTGGCAACAGAGTAGGACGGAAGAAGTGAATGTTCTCTGCACAGACTGGCAACACAGTATTACTGAAGAAGTGAATGTTCTCTGCACAGACTGGCGACAGAGTAGGACTGAAGAAGTGAATGTTCTCTGCACAGACTGGGAACAGAGTAGGACTGAAGAAGTGAATGTTCTCTGCACAGACTGGCAACAAAATAGGACTGAAGAAGTGAATGTTCTCTGCACAGACTGGCAACAGAGTAGGACTGAAGAAGTGAATGTTCTCTGCACAAACTGGCAACAGAGTAGGACTGAAGAAGTGAATGTTCTCTGCACAGACTGGCAACAGGGTAGGACTGAAGAAATGAATGCTCTCTACACCGACTGGCAACAGAGTAGGACTGAAGAAGTGAATGTTCTCTGCACAGACTGGCAACAGAGTAGGACTGAAGAGGTGAATGTTCTCTGCACAGATTGGCAACAGAGTAGGACTGAAGAAGTGAATGTTTTCTGCACAGACTGGCAACAGAGTAGGACTGAAGAAGTGAATGTTCTCTGCACAGACTGGCAACAGAGTAGGACGGAAGAAGTGAATGTTCTCTGCACAGACTGGCAACAGAGTAGTACTGAAGAAGTGAATGTTCTCTGCGCAGACTGGCAACAGAGTAGGACTGAAGAAGTGAATATTCTCTGCACAGACTGGCAACAGAGTAGGACTGAAGAAGTGAATGTTCTCTGCACAGACTGGCAACAGAGTAGGACTGAAGAAGTGAATGTTCTCTGCACAAACTGGCAACAGATTAGGACTGAAGAAGTCAATTTTCTCTGCACAGACTGGCAACAGAGTAGGACTGAAGAAGTGAATGTTTTCTGCACAGACTGGCAACAGAGTAGGACTGAAGAAGTGAATGTTCTCTGCACAGACTGGCAACAGAGTAGGACGGAAGAAGTGAATGTTCTCTGCACAGACTGGCAACAGAGTAGTACTGAAGAAGTGAATGTTCTCTGCGCAGACTGGCAACAGAGTAGGACTGAAGAAGTGAATATTCTCTGCACAGACTGGCAACAGAGTAGGACTGAAGAAGTGAATGTTCTCTGCACAGACTGGCAACAGAGTAGGACTGAAGAAGTGAATGTTCTCTGCACAAACTGGCAACAGATTAGGACTGAAGAAGTCAATTTTCTCTGCACAGACTGGCAACAGAGTAGGACTGAAGAAGTGAATGTTCTCTGCACAAACTGGCAACAGAGTAGGACTGAAGAAGTAAATGTTCTCTGCACAAACTGGCAACAGAGTAGGACTGAAGAAGTGAATGTTCTCTGCACAGACTGGCAACAGAATAGGCAACAGAGTAGGACTGAAGAAGTGAATGTACTCTGCACAGACTGGCAACACAGTAGGACTGAAGAAGTGAATGTTTTGTTTACTAATGCTGCTACTGGTATTAACCATGCGTTACTCACAGGGGTTGGAGATTTCCTCCAAAATTAAAGGAAAGGATTACATGCAAGTTGTTTGAAAGCTACTGTCCTTAAAGATACGTATTTTAGTGTTAAGCGTTTGCATAATGAATTTAAGACAATCTTACTGAAAACCCAAGTAAAATACCACATGTAACAGATTTGCAGGATCAGCCACTTGGCATATTTTTCAATTCACACACTTTTCAAAATTTGGCTTATAAAGACAAATTCTAAAACTGGATGCCAAATTGCTATCCGAGAGTCTGTTCCTGTGGCGTGTTTGCATTATAGAGAAACCCTGTTTACAAAGGTAGGTATTGCCAGACATTGGCATACTTTGTGCTGCATTGGGAATCAAATTTGATGTGTGTATTGTGAAGTTTCCGGTAGAATTCGATCAGTGCGTCTGAGCATGAATTGTCAAATTTCTCATGAAGGCGACTCACACTGTACTTCTATCAGCTCCAGCTGAGCTGCTGTATTATTTACTTTATCTATGTTCATAATGACTTTGAATGTTGTATTTTTAACGCAAGATACTGGTTGCATATTAGGTACTGAATACTACTACCACAACTTTGCAGAGGAATTGTTTTCCCATTCGAAACATGCGAATCCAAATAACTCATGTCTGTGCTCTCGGACGCAGCCATTGCTCTGCCTGCATCACACGGAAAACTGCACTGAACCGGTTTCTAACGGATTGCCCCCCTATGCCCAGGCCACAGAGACTTGCTCTCTCCGTGGCATTGCCACTCGGGGCCACGATTGACACCACTGCCGTATTGTATGCAGCATGCAACATGGTGAAAACAACATTCGCACGTGCACAGTCTCCCAGGCCACACAGTAACAACAATGAGAGAACGCAATTGAAATACTCCCAGGCTGTTGCACAAACGGAGTGATTCATCCGTAACAGTAAAGACCAGACGCGTCCAGCCCCTATAGAAGAACCCTCCGTGGTTGGGCAACCTCAGGTCATTTCCGAGGCTCGCCCAATCAGAAACGAGCGACCCCCACGACAAACGCAAGTTCCAACCTCCCATGTAGGCCCCTCCATGCTAGGCCTCACCTAGCTGCAAAATCGCCCCAGCCTCGCAATAGACAAGTGCAAAATGACCCTTCCACGGCACTACGCTCACTAGTAGCATCACCAGTGGCGGCTCGTGATATTTAAATGTGGTAGGGCACACAAAAATCGACATGCAGTAGTACATAAAGAAAATAAAGCAATAAATAATGATCTAAGACTTACTTGTTATTTTTTGTATATCAGCTCAATCCTCCTATTTTTGGCTGTAGAAAATTCCTCAATCACACGTCTGTTGAAGTCTAGATTGGGGTTTATCATCTTCTTCTCTATTGATAGCATCGCCAGCGCGTTCAGTCTCTCGTTCCCAATAGAATTTCGTAAGAATGTCTTTATTCTATTGAGTGTAGAGAATGATCGTTCGGTCTCTACAGTCGTCATTGGAAGAGTAACAATTATTTTTAAAACCAACACACACTCGGAGAAGGTCCGTGTCATGTTGTTTTCACATAAAAACTGCAGAAGAGGCGTTGCACCGGACGCTCTACGCAAATCTTCACGACTATACAGCACCTCTAACTCAGTTCGAAATTTCGGACCACTGATTGTGGGATATAATTTCAAGATTGTCTGAAAGGCACTTTCAGGAAATACATTGCAGTATTGGGGAAACCTGTCAACCAAAAATAGCTTCGAGACACTCAAATGACCTGAGAACTAAAACCTATCACTGATATTGCTTGTAATCATGTCACAAACTTCTAGAGCTGCCACCCTATTATTCCTACTATTGCTGTGTTCAACACATTGCCTCTTACTTGGGGGTTCGTATACAGACACTTCTTCGTGTTCGTACATTTTCCTAACTTTCACTATAGCATTAACTAAGTGCCTGACAAACTCACCAACTTTAACAGCATCGATGTCTTTTTTCTGGACACAGTCAAAGAATACTGCTACACGAGGCATAATTTTGTGATAGAATTCAAGCAAAAAAGTGAATTCAGAGTCTCTCAATGTTCGTACAAATCCTGTTGCTTCGCTAGACGCCTTTTTATAATTTAATTCGTGGTCTCTTATATGTTCCGGGGCCCTAATGACCAAGTTGTCGACGGGCCCTTAAACCCAACACACTCACTCACTCACTCTTATATGTTCCAAACATTTTAGAAGATTATCTTTCTGCTCGAAAACGGTATTAACAGTGCGATACTGAAAATACCACCTTGTCGGTGGGACACTGTAAAGTTTTTTCTGAACAAATTCAGTTAGATAATCCACCCTTTTTGGACACCTCGAAAAGAATGTCCCTATCCCCTGTAAGTCTTGGAAAAATATTCTGCTGTGAGATGAAGCTGACGTTGCACTCTGAAGGATATGATTTCCTTGATGTGCATAGCAGTGAATGTAGTTTGCATTAGGGTACCTTTCTTTTATCAAACATTGCACCCCACCCTTCTTCCCACTCATAACAGAAACTCCATCATAAGTTTGGCATATTAAGTTTCACTGGATTTTTCTCTACTCCCATTTCAGGTAACTGTTCTACAATAATTGCTGCTAAACCAGTGGCACTCCTGTCAGTCATTTCGAAATATCCCCAAAATCTCTCAAATATTTTCCCTTCAAATTGATATCTTACAATTAAGGACAGTAAAGTTTTACGTGAATTGTCTGTTGTTTCATTAGCCTGAAGGGATAGAAACTCTACATCACCTAGCTCAGATAAGATATAATTTCTGCAAACTGATAAAATTGCGTCTAAAATGTCATTCTGAACTATTTTTGATGTACCTTTAAAGACGGTGCAATTTTCTAAATGATCTCTCAAAACATTTTCAAGGGTCGCGGTATAGTTTACCAGACCTTTAAAAACACCTGGGATAGCGGAATCGTCTGTTTCGTCATGGCCACGCAGAGCTAGTTCAAATTCGCTACTGAACTTAATAGCATCAATAATGCGTGACAAAATGTACCTATTTTTACCAACAAGTTTATTGTGTTTGCGAACAGACACCCTGTAGCTATCATCAAGTTGTATTCTAATATCAGTTTGGCCCAGTACAGCGAGGCTCATTTCATTATGTAAATGAGTCTTTGATAAGCTATGTTTCTTGCTTTCTTCCGGCAAATGTTTCAAGTCTTTTACGCCGGTTTTAGCCCACGTGTCCTCCCCACCAAATAACACACAAGGAAAGCAAAACAGTGCATTATCTACAGAACACCCGCACATTCATTCCCATTTTTCATACACAGATTTATTAAAATTTCTGTTGTATGTTCTGCTTTTATCTTTAAAAACCTGGTTTATGCAAAGATCTGGCCTAGGAGTTCCTAATTCATTTGCTAGCAATCGGTCCTCGAAACTTAAGGTTTTGGTTTGTAAGAACTTCACCTGGTTCATTTTAATAGTTTCGCTCACTGCACATTAATGATGTTAAATTATATAAGCTTAGCAGATGAATAAGAAAACTGTTATACACAATTTTATTCACAGTTAAAACTGAAAAATATATTATCCACACTGCACTACAACGGACACTACCGCAGCAAACTGAATAATGGCGCTTGTAACGTTTTAAACAAAACAAGCCGATAAAGGAGGGAAAACATTCACACATTTTAGTGACAGCGCCGCATAGTGTCAGCTCTCATCACTATTGTGACCATGTGCAAGCGAAATCCTCATAACCCCTCTGTCACTTCCCGCAACTAAGAGTGAGGGGATGACGTTAAATACACGAAGTTGGAAGTCCGCACGGAGACTGTGACCGCGCAGGGTTGCCAAGTTTCGTAAAGCTTACAAACGTGAATATCAAACAAAAATCAATGCAAATAACTCATTTAAAGAAAAAATAAAACGTATTACAGTTCTGTCTAGATCACCAGAACATGATTGGAGGGGCACGTGACCTTGTGGCCTAAGGGTAGAACCGCCTCTGAACTGTCTATCTCAATAGCTGCAGTTATTATCATCAAATTTTAAACATGAGACACGTGATTATTGCCAAACTTAATTCCACTGAAACTGAATATATACATGTAAATGGAAATATTCCATTCTCAATATTTTGATTTTTAATGGCCCATTGTGACTAACCGATATATTATTATAAGCAGTCAATCGTATTAAAATAATGGTAATATTGATATGTTGCCTACCCCGGAGAAGCTGGAAGACTTATTTTTCAACATCACTTGTATAAAGTACTTACCAATGTATCAACTTACCTTACATAATATTTATTAATGATGGAATCTATAAATTTTAACTTATTATCAGCGGGGCATATATAGCTTTCTCAGTTTCAGTTTTGTTTATTGAGAGAAGGTTTGGCCTGGTGCCGGTACAAAGGACCCGGCTTACAGGCTACAATTAACATTAACTTACAATTATAAATATTTACAAAGTTTACAGTTTTTGGGTTCAACAAAACCCATACGATGACCATACCAAGAAGTTTTTGGGTGTGGATTTGTCCTTTAGATAGGCATCCCAGAAATTGAAGCAAACTACTAATTAAACTCAGTCTATCAACATTTACCATACTGCTTTGGTAAATTTGCGCATAAGATAGCAATTATCAACAGTAGGCTGTGATACCTGTGTTAATTTGTAAAAGTGGAGAAAGAGTTGAGATATGATGTTATAAAGTAAGGTTAGGGTTGCATATTATTATTGATGGCAGGTGTTGCCTCTGATAACACAGGCTAAATTTTGATAACACAGGACTCTGTCATCCTGTTCATATAGGTACTTATTAACCTAGGTGTCGTTGCCTACATAATTCCATCGTGTGTGAGTAAAGACAGGGGACAAAATTTGACACAAGTATAATAGTTTTCCCTTTTTGATGAAGGTGGGAAAAATGTAAATGACCTATCTACTGCCTGTTTTCTAAATATATATATTTAGTTCAATTCTACACTTAAAACAAAAGTAGAATTACATACCTTTCAGTACCGGTATCACCATGTAACAATATAGGTTATGGATTCTTGAATAACTTCACTGAAGAATTAACCATTTCTTAAATCACTTAAAATTACACACTATAAATGAAAATAATCATTTTAATTTAATAGTTCAACTATAACAAGTAGAACTTATGAAAACCAGGTGAAAAACTGTTCAATTGCTCAAAAGAAACCGTTAAAAAGTGCAGCGAAAAACATCTGTTATAATTCTCGTACTACGACAAGAAAACTACTGAAAAATTAATTTTGATTAATTTACAATGTTTACAAATAAACACAATCACTGAAACAGCTTATACCGCCACTAATTCACTTTCAATTAAACAAAACTAACACGTGTTTCCCCATAACATTCCACACTGGTAGCCATGTTTGTTAGCATGCCAGGTTCTCGGCTATCAGCTGATCGGCCCGGCCATAGACTGAGATTCACGTGAGCCTCGGTATCGCTGCTGTGACGTCAGTTCACTCAGCTCATATGCTCCCGTCGAAGGTCAGTTGAACGTGTGACGTCACAGCGGGGAAGAGGAAATCGCATGCCGGACATCGCTATTTTAATGCTGACTGTTTCAATTACGGAATAGTCACAGATTACAAATAATTACATATATACGAGTCAATTCTAGTTTATGTGAACAGTCATGTTATAACGCAAATAGAACAGAAATTATAACTATTTTGCCTGAGCTAGAGGAGAGCTATACAGAACAATTAGGTGGACATTTTCCGACATTCGCCGTTTCGCTTTTCTTTAACTAGTTTGTCAATGTTAGGGCGTAATGTACGGCACATTTGTAACCGAAGACTGCATTGTTAGATTGTGATCTCACAGTATGCTTCGGGATTTTGACTTAGAAGGGTCCATAACAGAAAAGAATTGTTCGCACACATACGTGGAACCAAACATACATAATACCCCTGCTACAAGGGCATACAACCTCAGAAATCTGTTTCTAGGAACATTCTTATAAAAATCAGCCAAGTCTTCCTTGTGTTTATATTTATCCTTTAGCAAATTGTCGCACTGTAAATTTATCAATTCAATTTGCTACCTGCTAGAAACATTGTTAACATCCAATGAATACGGGGTCGCAAAGACCTGAAACGTAGTTGACAATGTTTCTACATCTTGAAGCCTGGTCTCAAACTAGTGTGAAACACGGGGAACTTAACACATGCGCCGCTGATCTAGGCAGCCTAGCAATACACTGCTTTCGCCTGACGTCACACGAACGTACAAGCTGGCTCTTCGTTTAAATACGTCACATGGCCCGAAGTTGTCTTCCCCTGGTGTATAATTTCACAAGCTGTGCCTGTTTAGTGTCCAGTGCTGGTGCTTAAAGTTTGAATACAAAGTGAAATAGCGTGAAAATGTTAAATGATGTGAAACTGTTGACGAATTTTAGTCAGTGGTTGCTCGTGACTCATAAATTTGGGAGGGCTCAATAATATACTTTCAAAATTAGCACATGGACATGACAGTTAATTCTGAAATTCACTCGAGGATATGTGGAAAGAAAATGAATCTTATAAATAGAAAAATTGGTATGCATGGCCTTTCATCTGATCATCAATCAGATTTTTAATTTGTTCAATAATCAGCATTGGTCTTGGCGGTCCGAGCTTCTTAATGAAGACGCAAAACTCTTTACACCCGCACTAAGTACGCTAGTTACACTGTTGATGGTTCATTAATTTATGTCACAGTCCCCGTGAAGATTCACATCATGGCACCACTCGAAAACGCTGATAAAACTCGGCTTGTTTAACATTGGTTTAACCGTTACAACTACTTTCAGACAGTGTTGTCAACCCGTGGGATTTGTTCCATATTGTGGAACATTTTGACAAATGTTTTTCAGGAAGAGACAAAGGGACATTTCTGAAGAAAAAAAAGTGAGATGAATATGGGACATTTAATATAGTAAGCTGTGCCATCTTATTGAGATACCCCAAGAAAACAACCTTGACATTCGTCCCCCATTATGGTGCAGTCTGGTTATACTTGGTGATCTTCCATCCGTTAGGTTGCATTAGTGCCGCCAACTGTTCGTAACATATAACCATGGTAAAGCTACGGCCAAAGCTGGTGTTATTGCGTCTGTTATGTTGCCACAGAAGTCCTTGTTTATGAACGCGTTGCAGAAAGGCCAACCGATAGATTTTAAAACGAGATTCTGTTTAGACACCGTATGAATTAATTAGTCAATCTGTGGACGTACTGCTCGTGTCTGCGTGGTTTTGTCTTGAATTCTTTTAGAGCAGTATGTGCAGTTATAGTTACTGTTGTTATTTTTGTGTTCGCTACACAGTAGTGCATTAAATATATATTACGATATTTAGCACTCGGAAGTGATTTTATCCAAAACTTATTGCAGAACAAGATTTGCCGAAGATGAGTAGGTTCATGTGTTGTGTGGTAACGATGTTCAAGCATTATTATCATTTGAAAATATGTTACTTTAACCTTGTGATATGAGGTTAGAAATGCCTTTATTATGTACGTTGACAGGACTGCTTTATGGGATTCTTTCGTCTGCTGTTTAGTGTAATGTCGGCCATGTTGAACTCTTGGGAACTGCCGGTTAACTGTGTCCACTATAATTGCTGCCTATAACATAGTGTGGTAATGGTTATGGTACATGCAACAGCAAAGATAAACATTTTGCCCGGTGGGGCAGGATTAAAAATGGGGAAAGGATTTGGACTTGTGCTGCCGGTGTTTAATTTAATGTTAGACAGGAAATACTTTAAATATACATAATATATTGTAGTGAATAAATAGATTACAAAAATGGAAAAATAGTTCACTGTACCAAAATAATCTGGGAACCTGTTCCCATTACATTGGGCCCATTTGACCAAGAACGTAAAATAAAACTGAAAACATCAGTTAAGCTCTTCTTGAATATCGAAAGAAAACCATTCTTTGGTTAAGCACATTAAGATTGACAAAAACACACATATGAAGACTGACTGACTGCGCTGTGTTGTATACACATACACACTACAAAAACACGCAATACCCTTTGGCTAATAATTAAGAATAGCTCGTCCACACGTATACATTAAACCAGGCATGTCAAACAGCACTCGCCAAGTGTGAAAATATTCCCCTATTTTCCCTCCCTTCAAATCGGAGAACGAGAAAAACAAAGCGAAAACCGGTTCCACTAGCGCGTGCTACTGCAGTTAAGGAGGGGTGGACTCCTCTCTTCACACCCTGGGAGTGATGTTTGACATGCCTGCATTAAACCCTTAAAACCGCTGACTGACACTTGACCTTGCAAAACTCGTACTAATGCAAACAACTGCATTCCAATAAGTACCCTTTTTGGAGTCAATCGTGTCAGCAAAACTAGTGGATCGAGCAAAATTCCCTTAGCACAAAATTTTTACTATGCACTCACACCTTAATACTGAATTTACAGAGAAATGCTGTTTAATCTAGCAAACGGCCAAAAAACCCATGGTCTTAATCCCACTAAACAAAAGCATTCTCTCTGAGTAAAATCACAATAGACAAAATGTCAAGTTGTATCATTTAAGTTGTGTCTCACCCACAAGTATTGCATACTGTATTCACATAGCCATACTGACGCTGTCCTCCCTAAGTAGCCAACTCCGGAGTCTCGATGATGGACGGAGACTATGCGTAGATCGAATGCCCTCTTGACTGTTTTTAAGGGGATTTAAGGGCTAACCCTGGGTTTATCTCACCCAGGGCTTAATTAGCCCTAAGGCTGCTACAGAGCTTGAGCTCTCATCAGCCGCGAGATGGATCTTTATTAGAAAAAGGCATTATCTAATAGGTCTGGGTGTGTCATTGTTGGGGCATATTACGAGAGGTAAGAGGCATATGTCTTTACAGGGGTGTCCTTCGTGGTTGTAGTAGATTTGTCCTCGAGATGGTTTGCGTCGTTGTCTTCTACTTCGTTGCTCGGTCCATTCTGCATCTTCTTGTGGTGGTTCCGTCTGTGTCTCGGCGTGTTGTAGGAGTGCTGCGTCGATGTTGTGTGCTTTCTTAATGGCGTGGTGAAGGGCTGATTCCCATGCCGAGACTCGGTTGGTGAGTACATGGATTTCCGCGTGAAGTTTTCGTAGGGCTTCGGTGATGTGATGCATTGAGCTGCGTAGGTTGTTCAAGGTGTTGTGTGGTTCGGCTGGTTGTTTACTGTGGGCTGCGTTGGTCGTTGTGTGGTTGTGTTGATCCAGGGATTGGAGACTGGTTGTGTTGGTTGTGGTCGAACTGCGGTTGGCTGTTGGCGTGGGTTCTTGGGACACGCCGCTTGGCCCGTGAAGTGCCCAGAGGAGTCGCACGTGGCACAATAGACGGGGCGGCGTGTCAGGTCGTGACTAATGCATGTCGCTGTGAAGGTTCCTGCGCCACAGTAGTGACATCGTGGGGCGTGTGTACAGGTGTGGCCATACTGGCAGCAGCGTCGGCATGGGACGGGCCGGACACTCCGACTGGCCTCGACTGGGAGTACCTGCCCGAAGGCAGGGAGCTCATGGGCCAAGGCAGCGCGGTAGTCTCCTTCGTCCCAAAATTCTAGGCGTATCAGCAGTGACGGCCCTTTGTTTGTGAAGATGCGTGTTGCTTTTAGTAGAGATGGCCAGCAATGTCGAGCTGCGTTGGGGAGGAGAGCGTCTGGTAGTTGCTGATGCACACCACGCACTACTACGTTGTATTTCTGCAATCTGGTGAGGTTTGGGAGACTCGGCGAACGGTACTCGGCTGGTGCTTGTGCTGTTTGTGTATGGTCGGCGAAAAGGTATGTTGGGATGTCCCAGGCAGAACCGTCTTCTGTTGATGGAGATGGAGGCGGTGTGGCTGGCGGTGTAGCTAGCAGAGTGGCTGGCAGTGTGGCCGGCGGAGTTGTAGGTTTTTTTAAGACAGCGATCTTCCAAGTATTCTTCTTGCGTGGCATGTTGGCTCGGCTGTGGTCGGTCGCAGACGATGTTTGCTCGGCGGAGGTTGGTCGCCTTTTTTTTTTATCGCCTCCCCTACAATGCACTAGCTACGCTACGATGTGGAAGGGAGGAGTGGGTAAGTGGAATCAGGTACCGCCGAAGCAAACCTGATGTTAGTGGCTGATTACTGAAAAGAGCACCGGCCTACAAGAGAGTAGAAAAACAGAGAGTGGGGTTAGGTAATGATCTTGACGTGGAGCGCCCAGACCAGTACCTAAGTGTCAGTAGAGGTATACATGCATAAGGCAGGACTCGGGGTGAGGTACATCCTTAAAAATACATCAAGGTGATACTATACCGTGTCCAGTGGCTTCAGCTGGAGAGGGCGCTGATTGAATTATCCGCAGCAGTGCTGCTGGTCCTAAAATCATAATAAAGAGGGTTGATTAGCTTATTTACAAGGATGTATGTAGAGTAGCGAGGTACTCATGTCAGTTGTAGATGGGAGATGTATAGTTATCTTTATTTTTATTTAGTTTATGGTTGTTTTTTAAATTTAATTGAATTTAGTCTAATTTAGGGTTCCACTGGCGTGTCCTAAGCATGGCTGGGTCGTCATATGTTTATCTTGGGGGGTCCCCGAGCCTGTTATCTGTGTTGGAGGTGTTTTCTATAGTGGGACTAGGCTTTGTAGATATTGTTGTATTTCACGGTTGGTGACAGTGTCGTGTTTGTTGATTGGCATAGAGCGGTCGAATAGGGAGAGAGGGCGCTTGTGCTTATCGTTGTTGTATTCGTAGTTTCCAAGTTGTTGTATGAGGGGGTTGTGGTGGTTTTCAGTTGCTTTCTACATATTGTAGGCTAATCGTTTGATAAACTCGTGGACTGTGTCCATGCGCAGGTCTTTGTGCTTTGTCCTGGGAGACTTTGTGATAATTCTGAGCACCTTGTTTTGGAGCAGCTGTAGTTTTTGAAGGTGCGTTTTTGCGCAGTGTCCCCATGCTAGGGCTGCGTATGTGAAGATGGGTCGAATTAGTGATTTGTACAGGGTTAAGCCCATCGGCATGCTAAGGGCTGATCTTCGATTTAACAAAGGGTAAAGGCGGCCCAATTGGGCATTTGCTCTTTGCCTTACTGTGGCTACATGTTCAGCGAAGGTAAGCCTTGAGTCCAGTGTCACCCCAAGATATTTGGCGCTATCGGACCAGGTTATGTCTGTACCGTATAGTTAGAGAGGGGCAGCCCGATTGGTGTGCTTTGGTCGCCTGGTGAAGAACACTGCTTTGGATTTCAGAGGATTAACTTTTATGCGCCATTTTGTTAGCCACGGCTCTAGGGTTGATAGGGCTGTCTGTAGTCTCTGGGCTATTACCTCGGGCTTCCACGACTGTGCTGCTATGGCCGTATCGTCAGCATAGATTGACAAGTGTGTATTGACACATTTGGGAATATCATTGATGTATAAGTTAAAGAGTACCGGGCCCAGTAAACTGCCTTGGGGTACACCGGCTCTTATTATCCATCTGAGGGAGGTTGTGTCCCTAATGGAGACGATGAACGTTCTGTTTGTTAGGTAATGGGCCACTAGCTGGACCAGTGAGTCATTGAAACTCATTTACTTAAGTTTTCTGATGAGTGCGGGGTGGTAGACTGTATCAAAGGCCCGCTGGACATCAAGAAAGATGACGCCGGTTGGTCGATTTTGGTTGAAGCCCCGTGTTATGTGTTCTACGGTCCGCGTCACCTGAAGGGTGCTCGAATGTTGAGCTCTAAAGCCGATTTGCTCGTCAATGAGTAGGTTGTTTCTTACTATGTGGGTGGTTATGCGCTTCAGGATTACTTTTTCTGCAACCTTGCTGATTGTTTTTAAGAGGCTAATGGGCCTGTAGTTGTTGGGGTCTGACCGCTCTTTCCCGGGTTTTGGGAACATGAGCACATTGGTGCTCTTCCAGCAGTTAGGGAAGTAGTCATGCTGCAAGCAGTAGTTGCAAATTTCGGTAAGGCAGCGTATGGCTTTATCCGTAAGGTGTTTGAGTACCAAATTTGGTATTTGATCTAGTCCTGGTGGTTTCCGCTGTGGTAGGTGCCTAATTATCCAGCGCAGTTCTCCTGGGTCGGTTTGCTTGCTCTTATTGTGCGTTGGACCTTCCAGAATTTCGCTCATTTCTCTTTGCAACTCGAGGCATATGGTTTGGTCAATTGGGCCGTTATTAGGGGTGCATATCTGCTCTAGAGCTTCGGCCGGTGTATTAGTTTTGTCTGCCTCGCTTTCTGCGTGTGTGCTTGCGCAGGGGCGGAATATTCAGTAGTTCCTTGAGCAAGTTGCGGGTTAGCTGCCATACTGTTTGGCCACCTGGGTGTAACTGAGATAGTTTATCTTCCCATTGACGCCGTGCCAGCTGGCCTATGAGTGTTTTATGTCACTATTTAGTGTTGCCATGTTAACCCGGTGTACTATATTTCTCGTGCGCTGCCATTTGTGTCTTTCGTGGTCGCGTTCACGGATGAGTTGAAGAACATCCGGAGGGAAGGTTATTTCGTGTTTAGGCGGTTGCTTGCTTGGTACTGCAGCTTCAAGAGCGGTTTGAATTGCTCTTTCTAGTTGGGTCGCTATTTGGTCCACTTCCTGCTGACTTTGCAGGGGTATGGTGGGCTGGAGCTCTTCGTCAAGGGTACGCGCAAATATGTGCCAGTGGATTGCGTTATAATCCCTGCGCGGCGGTTGTGGTTGGCATTTAGGGGTGACGTCTATATCGATTTGTACCGCGATATAGTCTGATGCTAGAGCGGGGATGACCCTGATGGAGTGTCTAAATGTGGTGTTCTTTAGTAGGGCTATGTCTAATGTATGGGGTGTGTGATGTGCTCGTTGGGGCATGTATGTTGGCTCATCGGGATAGGTAATGATATAATCATTGTGTGTCATGTGGTTATAGAAGGCATTCCCCTCTGGGTTGGATGTCGTATTTCCCCAGGATTGGTGGGTTACATTAAAATCTCCTGCTGCTATTACTTTATCATCAAGTTCTAATAGTGTTTCAATGTCTTTGATGTTTAGTTGTGACGGAGGGCTGTATGCACTGGCAATGGTAACCTGTTGGTTATTAATAGGTATGGTGACTGCTGTAGCTTCCATGTTGGCAAGTGTACTAATGTGTTTTTGTTTGTGTTCAGCGGTCTCAAGGACGGCTATGGCGGTTCCACCTCTCGCTCTAGCACCCGGCCTATTGGTGCGATACACTCGGTAGCCTGGGATAGAACAGCGTGCTTTGCTGTTTAAGAAGGTTTCTGTGAGGAGTGCAATGGTTTTGTTGTTGTTATATAGGTAGTGCTTGAGTTCCTGTATTTTACTACGAGCGCCTCTGGTATTCCAGAGGAGAATTTTAATGCGGGTTTGGTTGTTTGCCATTGTGTCTGTGTGTTGGCTCGGGAGAGGGAGCGCTTGGCGTAATAAGACATTGCCGCATTACGTTGTTGTGCAAAGTTTGCGACCATCTCAATGAAAGCTGCGTTATTATCGACTGGATTGCCGCTCAGCTTTAGTCCATAAAAGAGGACAGCATACACGTCCAGCAGTTCCTGATACCCAGCTTTCAGGTTTCCTTGGCCTCTGGTAAGGAGGAACCACTTAACGTTTTCGTTAAAATTAAACCTGAGCCTGCCCTCAGTATCGGGAGTGAAATGTCCGGGATAACTCCTTGTTTGGGCAGGCTGAGCTGGACTCATTGCCTGAGTGGGTTGTGTTGGACGTGATACAGGTGAGGTGGTCGTTTCTGGGAGGGAGGGTGGAGCAGCTGGCCTCCTTGGGTCCAGGTTGTAGCGCGGGCGGGTGGTTGTTGCACCGCTTGGGTGTGGTAGTGGATGTTGGGGGTCGTGTTGCGGTGCCCATGCTCCTGTGGGTGGGCCCTCAGACTCGGCGCCATTGCGGCATGTGCTTGGTAGCCGTTGGCTACATGCGCAAAGGTCCCTCTCTGAGGGTTGATCACCTGCCAATGTCTGGGGTTAGCTTGTGGTTGCGTTTGGGCAAATTTATTTGGGTAGGCAATTCGCTGGAACACGCGACAACCACGCCATCTGGCGCCGTGTTTTGTTGAGTTGAATAGTGCGCACTGCCAGTGGTAGCTCTGGCAGATGCGTACGTGGTGGTGCTCCGCACATCTGCTGCAGACTTGCTCTGCTTCGCAATTTCGCGTCAGATGCTCATACCTCAGGCATCTTCCGCATTGTGGGGGACCATTAGGTGGGTGGTAATCTTCTACTTTGATTTTGCAATGAGCAATGTCCCTCAGTTGTTTAATTGCAGTTGAGTCCACCTCGTTGCGCATATGCACTATGAAAATCGGGATGTGGGTTCTTGTGCGTCTTGAAAAGAGCTTACTCACTTTCAAGATCTCCAGGCCGAGTTCCTGGAGAGCTTGCTGAACCTCTAACTCGGCCATGCTCGAGTAAAGCCCCTTAATCACGACCTTATAGGTACGTTCCTCAACCTGTTGGGTGACGTGGAAGGGGAGCTTTTCCCTTCTACAGTAGTGAATGAAGTTTTTATGATCTTCAAGCGTGGTGAATTGGAGCCCATGATATTTGTTCCTATAATGCGCCGTGTACGCTTTTGGGCGATACATGCGATCAAATTCTGTCATGATCGCGTGCAGGCTTTTTGTGCAGTAGTCTGCCACGTACACTTTTGCTAGGTTGTGGCGTATTCTGTTCAAGTACTCTGGTGCTATGGCAGCGGGATTTTCTGCCTCTCTCTCGGGGTCAGCGCTCGGCGCAGCAGAGCTTTCCCCTACTGTGGTTGCAGCGTCATCAGTGCTGTCGTTGCTTACCTCGAGATCGACTAAGAGTTGCTCCGTAAGTGAGAGGTGTGACCCTCCACTCGTGGATGGCTCGTCCTGGGAGAGTGGCACAACTTTGCTTTTGGGGGGTTTTCCCTTATTTTTCTTTGGAATGGGCTCCTCTGAAGGAGGGAGTTCGCTGGGAGCGGCGGTTTGGTGCGTACGCCCAACCATACTAGTTTCTATGTTTGACCCTTTGATTAACTATAAAAACGTAATTACTTACCTAAACCTAGGGGCCACCAACAGTCCACTTGTTTTTAAGATGTAACACCTTAGCTCTTAGTATATGGTCTGTGTGATGGCGCCTTTCTTAAAACCTATCCTAACAGGGGGCTTACAAACTAAGATAGATATAGAGGAAAGAAGAGAGATAGTGTAAGAGAAAGAATAGCTACCGGGCGCCAAGAGACGCAGACAACAGAGGACCGAACCCTTTTAGGCGCCTAGATTCCAGCTAAGGATAGCTGTTGCCTGTGGTCGTGTTGCCTTACCCGTATACTCTACTGGTTGTCCGGTGAGCGGAGAGTACTCCTGCCGGTCTGGCTCCCGCCGCTGCGGCCACTCGACTGACGGCTGGCACGCTGGCTGACTGGCTGGCTCGCTGGCTGGCTGGCTCTCGGCACGTCCTCTCCCTGTAGCTGCTCACTGAAGATTTTTTTTAAACTTAACTTAAATATATTGGTTATTCTATGAGGTCTCTTTCTATTTGGTTTAGGGGTGCTAATTTGGTCCGGTACTGCTTACGCACCCGGGGGGTTGTGGGTGATTGTTTAAAGAAAGGTGGTGGAAGTGGTAGGTCTCCTGCCATGATCAACGCCCTGACAGGGACCTCCGGCATGTGGTGTAATGTTGGGCTGTTCTTGACAGCGGTGTTCTGGTGGCTTCTCTTGGTCCAGAATAGGATCTTCTGGTAGCTGTGTAGTCCCTATAGGGAGGTCTTTGGGAGGTGTGAGTAGAGGGGTGGTGTGGTGGCGGGGAGGGAGTGCGTGATGTGCTGGCTGTTGTTCTGGAAGGTGAGGCTGCGCTGGAATAGCACTCTTCTCTGTTGTTGATGGCGGTGATGATGGTGCTCGTGTGCCCATTTAGCAGCTCGCTGAGTTGCTTGTGGGTGGTGATGGTCCTGATGGTGTTGATGTAGTCAGCTATCTTCTCAAGCTTGGTCTTAAGATAGTCCTTGTCTGTGTCTGTGGCTTGTTTGATTTCACGCAGTCGGGCGATCTCATCAGTCATGAGACGGACAGAGTCTTCCAACTGCGCTACTCTGCCAACAAGCTCTTGTAGTAGACCAGTGGAGTTTTGTAGTGGTGCCTGTGTAGTTCTTGAAGTTGGTTGTGCGGCTGGTGGTGGTGGTGGTGGTGGGGGTGGTGTGATATTCTGGACGGTCCGAATAGTGTGCTGATGTTGGTTGCTCGGTCGTCTAGGGCACATGATTGCCCTGTGTAGTGGCCCGTGTGATTGCATGTCGCACAGTACACGGGGCGGTGTGCCATGCTGTGTCCGGTGCATTGCATGGTCAGTGTGCCGGCGCCACAGTAGTGGCACCGGGCTGTGGCTGTGCAGGTCGATGCTGAGTGGCCGTACTGGCAGCAGCGCCGGCATGGCATGAGACGGACGCCCCGGCTTTCCTCCACTCTGAGCACCTGTCCGAGGACCGGTAACCCATCGCGAAGGGCAGCGCGGAAGTGCGCCTCGTCCAGCAGCACCAGTCTGAGCAGTGGTGACGGCCCCCTAGCGGTGTGAATCCTCTCCACACGGGTCGCAGATGGCCATAGTTGTTGAGCGGCGCTGAGGAGCAGTGAGTCCGGGATTTGCCTATGAAGTCCCCGGACTACTGCATTAAAGCTGTGTAGGGTGCGGCTGTGTTCCGTTTGTGTGTCTGGTGTTTGTGGCTGTCGAGAGGCGTGTGTAAGTTCGTCGGTTGTGTTGTCTGGCTGTGTTGCGGCGGGCATGGGGTCGTTTTCCGGTGTTGGTGGCGGCGTTTGTGCGTCGTTTTGTGTTGCTGGCTGTGATTCGGCTGGTGATGTTGGTGGTGCAGAATTTTCTCCTGCCCTCTCTTCCTCTACGTCGCTGGATCTAGAAGAAGCGCCGTTTGCGGCCAGAGTTTTTCGCCCCTGGGGCTTACCGGCATATGCTGTCTTCTTCTTGCTGCCTTTTTCCATGTTACGTTGGTGACGGCTGTGAGGCGACTGACCCTAAAGACTTTTTTTTTTTTTTTTTTCAAGTGGAGGAAAAATCCATTTATGGAGCCCCATGTGCTGGGATGGCACAGAGGGGGACTGTAGGCTTCACCCGAAGGTACTACCCACTAAAAAACCTCCACCGGACAGAATTTAGGGAGGAAAGGATTGGCAGGACCGCCAATGCACCTGCTGTAATGCCGAGCGGAGGAGGAGCATCGCCGCGTGTTCCATTCATAACTGTAGCGATATGCAACAATTTCACGGAAGTTAAATACACAACACACGCAAACTGTCACTTGCGCAACCAGCAATCAGCACTCTCACTAAGGGCACAGTAGGTTTTCTTACACAACATTAATGGCCACCTATAGGTGAGATTCGAGTATGTGTTTGGGGAGTAATGTTTGCATAAAAGGAAAGCTGTATCTACTGATAGGAGGAGCAAGCACCAATGACATGTGTTCTGATTTTACATTACTTGTACCTAACCTAGTATTGCAAGGGCGGTAGTAAATATTGCAGTTGTACTCTCTAAACTCCACTACTAATTTATCGTCCTGCATGTGGGGTGTTTCTCTTCTTTTTTAAGCTAGCAATCGCATATTTTTCTTAATGTGGGACACTTTATACAGAAAAGTGACGTTCTGGGTACTCGTTTGGGACTTTTGAGCTTCAGAGGTTGGCACCATTGCTTTCAGAGCTAATTATATTGTGACGTAATACGTATTCAATGTATCCTGCTAGCAGAATTACCAACATGAATTTAGTATTAATATAGTTTCATGGTATCGTTTTATCGCAAATGTGCAACACTGTACCTTAAATGGTACAGATAGAGCTAATTTAGTTCAGAACTAAATTTCATTTACAATAAATTTAAATTACAAAATTCAATTTAAGAGGAAGGAGTATGTATGTATAAGAATGGCAGCACTGGTAGCAGTTAGACAATTCCGAGAAAAATTACCGCAGGCGCTTTCCCCCTCCACCCGGGCGCCACCCGGATTGTCATTCCCCTACATACCCCTCCGCCTATAGTCAAGCCATCCCCGCACCACCTCTCACCGCTAGCAGATCTACAAGATACGAACATATTTGGAGGCCGGGGGGCCTCTTCCCGCTTCCCGCGCAATCGCTCTTCCTAGAGCTGTCTGCTGATGACGTCACACGGGAGTCACGTAGTACCGATATTCACACGTGCAGCTTACATTTTACGGTATAATTCAAATCCCATGGTAGTATCTAAGTGTCTCTACTCTACTTTTCTTGTTTTCTGACATGAAATGTCAACGCAGGCGTTTTAACTGAACAAAAACAAAGCTCTCATTGTGTAATATTTCGTAAAACAGAAATGAAAATTATCTGTAGGAGGAAGGAACAACAGTGTGCCACATAATCGTGCAATTATTACTTTGTTAAGAGCTTTCAACACGCCTTTTTCACTTTCTTTAGGATTTAGGTTATAATTGCAACGTAGCCCTTATTAAAAGGCCTTATAATAATGTAATAAACGAAAACAGAATGTGATACTGACATTCTTTCCCTATTAAGACAGTATTTTATTGACTGAGCTGTTCTTCTAAGAATAGCTGTGTGGCCACTCTTTTACAACAATATGAAAATGTAGCGCAGAGGAAAATGAAATAAATAACACAATTACGACAGCTATCATTTTTTAAAATAGTGTAACTTTTTGGTTGTGTGGGAAGTAAAGAAGACAGATGTAGTCGAGATAAAGAAACACTTTTATTTCCGTAAACAGTAACTTGTACACTCGTTGCAACAGCAAGAAAGTATTTTCCGATTCACCAACAGCACGACTCCGAATTCGTAACACAAAGAACTGTTCCTTCTCACACTTTACCGCTATTTATATCTCCCAAGCACTATTCTGGAAACTTCGGGAAAGCTCAGTTATTTTGCGGTGAAATACAAAGCAGACATTTCTAGAGGCCTCTATCACTTTCTCTCTTTCGGCAAGCGCCCAACAATGCGGCCATTCTCTGTCTCTTTCCTTCGACTCCTTTGCGGTAGCGCCGACAATAATGCGCTGGGCGACACTGCTCCCTCCTCAAGGCTGGTCGTCCCGAACAGCACCATCGTAACGGGCCAGACGATCCAGGTGTACCACTAACATCTTCCCTCGGGGCACCTTCTGGATGCGGTAGACTACGTCGTTAATCCTCTTTACCACTCGGTACGGTCCTTGCCACGGTTGTTGAAGTTTTGGGCAGCGTCCCTTGGTCCGGGTAGGGCGGTACAACCAGACCATGTCACCTTGCTGGAATCCTCGGCTGTTGACTTGCCTGTCGTACCGGGTCTTCATGCGGTCGCTCGCCATCTGGATGTTCTGACGAGCCATCTCGTGCATGTCGTGGAGATGGTGTACTAGACTCTCCACATACTCGGTTGCCGGCCGTTTCGCTTCCGGGGGGCTACCAAAAGCCAGGTCACAAGGGAGGCGTAGCTCTCGGCCGAACATTAGGCCTGCTGGTGTCATCCCGGTAGTGTCGTGTGTCGACGAACGGTAGGCCAGCAAGAACAGTGGTACCTTGAGGTCCCAGTCTCTCTGATGGCTGGCCACGACCTTCCTCAGGTGCTCCTCTAGGGTCTTGATGTATCTCTCGACCATGCCGTCCGACTGTGGATGTAGGGGTGTTGTGCGGGTCTTGTTCACCCCAAGTCTTTCCAATGCCTCCTTCATTAGGTGCGACTCAAAATTGGTGCCCTTGTCGCTGTGGAGCTCTAACGGGACCCCAAAACGGCAAAACAGCTGTTCCACGAGGCAGTCTGTAATTGTCTTCGCCTCTTGGTTCGGGATGGCATACACCTCCGGCCACTTGGTGAAGTAGTCCACAGCTACCATCAGGTACTTGTTGCCTCGATCGGACACTGGGAATGGTCCAGCTATGTCGACGGCGATGTGTTCGAAGGGCGCTCCGACGTTGTACTGCTGCATGCGACCCCGGCTCCTAGTCTGGGGGCCGCGACTCGCCGCGCACACGTGACATTGACGGCACCAGTTCTCAGCGTCTGCTCGGAGCCTCAGCCAGTAGTAGCGCTATCGGAGTTTGTCGATCGTCCGGTTTGCTCCTAGGTGTCCACCCGAGGTACCGGCGTGCACTTCCTCCAAGACTTCCGGGACCCTACTTCGGGGAAGTACCAACTGCTCTTTCTGGGTCTTCCCATCAGGTGATTCCCATACCCGGAACAGCACGCCCTCTTTGGTCTTCAACGAGTCCCATTGGGCCAAGTACGACTTGTATGTAGCACTTCTGGGTGCGATGTCCTCCCAGGTTGGTCTCGTCCCTGCCTGCACTTCTCTCAAGAGTGGCCCCAAGTCGGCGTCCGCCAGCTGCTCCCTCCTCAGGCCCGTGCTATCCCATCCGTCCGCAGGCACTGCCGTGACCACTCTGACAGCTGCGGTACGCTCCTTCTCTTCCACTCTTGCGCATTGGCCGCACTCTTCTAGGCAGGGTCTTCGGGACATGGCGTCTGCGTTGCCGTGGCTCTTCCCTCTGCGATGTTCGGGGGTGAAGTCGTACTCCTGCAACCTTTGGACCCAACGGGCTGTCTGGCCCTCCAGGTTTCTAAAGCTAAGTAGCCAGGTTAGGGCGGAGTGGTCTGTCCTCAGGTGGAATGGCTGACCGTACAGGTACTTGTGGAAGTGCTCCAAGGTCTTCACTACCGCCAGTAGCTCTCGTCGGGTGACACAGTAGTTCTTCTCTGCCTTGGACAACGTCTTGCTGTAGTAGGCTATCACCCGCTCGTGGCCGTTCTGGACTTGGGATAGGACGCCTCCAATGCAATGGTCGCTGGCGTCGGTGTCCACAATGAAGGCGTCGCCTGGTTGTGGGAATCCCAGAATAGGAGCACTGCAGAGCGTCCTCTTGAGCTGCCGGAAAGCGCCTTCGGCGTCCTCCGTCCACACATAAGGTCGATGTTCTTCCGTCAAGCGAGTGAGGGGTTTGGCGATGCTGGAGAAACCCTTTATGAAGCGGCGGTAATAACTGCACAATCCAAGGAAACTGCGCAGTTCTCGCCTATCCTTTGGGCGAGGCCAATCTCTCACGGCCTGTGTCTTCTCCGGATCCGTGGCCACTCCAGTTGGTGAGACTATGTGGCCCAAGTAGTTGACTTCCCTGCGGAAGAGCTGGCACTTCTTGGCGTTCAGCTTCAAGCCGGTCGCCTGCAGTCTCTGCAGCACCTTGCTCAGTTTGTTAAGATAGTCTTCGAATGTCTTGCCGACGATGATGATGTCGTCCAGGTATAACAGGCAGGCGTCATAAGTCAATCCTCTCATTACTGACTCCATGAGGCGTTGGAAGGTAGCTGGTGCGTTGCAGAGACCAAAGGGCATAACTGTGAACTGCCAAAGCCCTTGGCCTGTCGAGAATGCGGTCTTCTCCTTGTCTCTCGGGTCTAGAGCCACCTGCCAGTAACCCGGTTTCAAGTCCAGGGTTGAGAACCACTGCGCACCAGCAAGCGTGTCCAGGGTGTCGTCAATCCGGGGTAAGGGGAAGCAGTCCTTCCTGGTGACAGCGTTCAGCTTCCTGTAATCTACGCAGAAGCGTAGCTCGCCATTCTTCTTCTTCACCAGAACTACAGGGGAACACCAAGGACTGTCAGACTCCTCGATCACTCCCTTGGTTCTCATGTCCTCCAGCATGTCTCGTACCGCCGCTTGTTTAGCCAACGGAACGCGTCTAGGTGGTTGCCGAATAGGCCGGGCGTCTCCGGTGTCGATGTGGTGAAGCACTCGGTCCGTGCGGCCGTAATCGCTGCTGCCTTGGCTGAAGACGCGCTGATATCGTCTCAGCAGTTGTTGGACTTTCTCTCTTGTTCAGCGGTCAGGTGGTCGGCCGCCCTCTCCAGTAATTCTTCCAGCCGGGGCCCCAGGTGTTGCGTCGGCACCGGCTCCTGGGTCTTGTCTATTGGTGTTACGCTGACCACGGGCTCGCACGTCCCCAACTCCGTCCTGGCCTGAACGTCGTGATCGGTGTCTGTTGGGTTGAGCAGTCTCACCGGCACCTCCTCTCGGCACGGCAACAATGTCCCGGCTACACAGAGCCCGTGCACATGCGTCTTCCGGTCCAGCAGCATGTTCTTCTTGCGCTGGCCTTCCAGTCGCGCCGTCACTACCATCTCGCTTCTCGCGGGGGCAACTACGTCTTCCCTGAGAATGACCCTGCAGATTCCAAGGCGTTCTTCGGGGTGCCGGAGCATTACTTCCTCTCCCTTAAGCCGCAGAACCTTCTTGCCGATGTCGACCGTCGCCTCGTGGCTCCTGAGGGCATCCAGTCCTAGTATCACCTCCTCAGCCACCTCCGCGACGAACACCCACAAACGCAAGACACTTCGCCCCAAGGTCAAGTGTAGCAGGGCCTCCCTCTCCACAGGCAAGGTGTCACTCGATGCCGTCACTAGTTGGTACGGTCGGCTCGGTTTTCTCGACGGCAAGCTCCTGGCTACGTCAGGTCTGACGACAGTCACGGCTGCTCCAGTGTCAACAAGCACGCGGCACGGCTTCCCTCTCACCCAACCGTCCACGATGAGGCTGTCATCCATCCGTCGGCTGACGGCGCGCAGTGTCACTCGAGGGGATGATGGTGCCGGCGCCGACGTGCCCCTCGCCACGCCGGCCATTACTCGTTTTCCGGCTGCTCTTCTTGGTGCCGGCAGTCTCTCATCAGGTGTCCCGGCTGGCCACACCCCCAACACACGCCACCTGGTCTTCGTCGGCGTCCCTGGACTGGTCTGCGGTCTTCATCGTAGCGGACACTCCTTGTCTTCGAGGTCGGGGTAGCCGTCACTTTGGCCGCTTCCATCCTTAATGCGGCCGTTAGTGCCTCGTGGATGGTCTTGTACTCGCCGAGCACCAGGCGTTGACGTATCTCGGCATCGCGTACCCCGTCGACGAAGGTATAGGCGGCTTCTCGGGATACGAATTCGGAGGGGAGGTCGACCAAGGCTTTGCTGGCCAGCTGTTCGATTGCCAGGGCGAACTCCTGCAGCGTCTCCACTGGCAGTTGCATCCTAGATTTCAGTTGGCTGCGGTAGGCTGCGGCTAAGCGGTGGTTTCCGAATCGGTTCTCCAGGGCCTCCCAGATGTCCTTGGGCGCCGCCGCTGTCTGAACTGCGTTCAGGACCTCTGCGGCTCGTCCCTGGAGGCTGGCTACTTATTTCTGAGAGGTTGAATCATAAGTGGTCCCGCTACTAGTATTAACTGCTAAATTGCAGTTCACAACCAACAGTTTGCACAAATTTTCAACTGTAAAACATCGTCTGTTGTCTCGCAAAGCACTTTTGTAACGTGAAAAACTTCTCTCCACAAGATGTTATCGGGGCATATTTAAATGATGTTAACTGCTTCACAGAGAGTCAAGTCTCTTGGTGTGGCAGATGGTTTTCTTTCAAGGATGTCTCGAATATCGCACATCTGTTCATAACCAGAATTTTTTGAAATTACACAATTCACTTTCTATTTCACTTTTCGTCCTATGCTACCAGGAACCGAACTTAGATCACGTATTGTTTTTTCAAAGACAGTAAGTGATTCATGCAAAGGAGATCCTATAGTTTCCAATGCCGTTATGGCTGTTAGTAAGAAAGAAAAATGGGCAGATATGAAACTAAGATCCTCTTTTAACCCAGTGCCTGACAGAATATTTTGCACAGTTTCTATTGATGAAGCATCTTTCGAGTCCAATGAATTAACAACCTCTTCGACTATTTCTAAGTGTTCAGCACAATATAAAACTGCATCGACCCATGTTCCCCCTCGAGTTAACACTGGTGCAGGAGGAAGTCAGATATTAGATGCTGTTGATCTAAACAACTTAACTCTTTTAGGAGATTTAACAAACATTCTCTTGGTACTGGACACAAATCTATCTACCAATGGGAAAGAATCACTATTGTCTCAGAAATGCGATGAAGAGCGTGTGCCAAACAAGTTATATGAATTAAGTTAGAAAAAATACCTTTCAGAGTTTGTCCTGATTTTACCATTTGAGGACCTGCATCAGTAACAAATAAAAGTACCCGGTCGTATTTGATTTCACATGGCCATAGTCATTTCAAAGAGTCCATCACAAACTGTGTCACAGTTACATTGCCAGTGGCCGACAGTTCGCACACATTAAGAAGATAAGGTGTAGTCTTTTGTTCATTATTTAAAGCATCCACGATTATATTAGCAATAGAACGGCGCTCAGAATCAGGGGTTTCATCAACAGACAACCACACAAACTGATCCGCTAATTCATTTTGTATATTTGACCATACGTTATTGTAACAATGTCCGACATAAGTCTTGCGCAGTGTACTTTCTTCAGGCATATGTTGTTGAGTGTACTTGGCAAGCAAGTTTTTAAATGTCGGATTACTTATTTTGAACAAGGGAATATCAGCAGCTAAAAATGCTTGACACAAGTCATAGGAAAATTCAGTAACCCTACTTCCTAAACACTCTACTAGCTGTTTTTGAACAGGTTCTTTGTTTGTGAGTTCTCTGATTAAATTCTCCGTATGTTTTGTTGTGTTTATGTGCGAAACTGCTTGAAATCTTTTCTCACTCTCTACATTTTTCTCACGCGTTCCACAATACAATACCCTATTATCTGTAGATATTAAATCACCCGAAAACTCTTTCTGTAAATTAATTAATCTAGGGCTTGAAGTTGGTTATATTTTCGGTATTTGAAGAGCATTTTAACATTTTATACGCGTAATTTAATTTGGTGGGAACCAGTTCACAACACGTTTGAAATCCACGACACAACTATTGGTTGGCAGGCAAGGGTTGCTATAATCGTGCTGCTCAAAACGTTGACCTACTCTGTATCTTTGTTAATATAAACCTCTCAGATAACGCACTGATTCTCTACGCACATACATATAATGAAACATGACAACATGACTCACCTCGCTAGTTGCATCAACATGTGCAATACTATCAATATCAAAAATATTATCCAGATGGGAAAAATAATAAAAAACCATAAAAATCATTAAAATATGCAATATAGGGGCTATAATATTGAAATACTATGCATTTATCAAAATAAAGAAAATATGCAGTTATATGCACCATAAAACCATGTCCAAATAACTGAAAATTCCATAATTCGTGCACATAATGTAAAAGCATAGTTTTAACCCCTATGAAAAAAAAAAAAAAAAAAAACAACATGCAAATGCATGAACTTCCTAGCCCTAATGATCAGGTAGGACTGAATACTACCAAGTGTGAAAAATACAGCTATTGGAGCTACCGGCAACGTGGGCATTTGGGAGAGCGATTTCTCACAGTTTAGTTCCGCGCCTCCCCAACTGGAGCGCTTTTTATTGCCAAAGAATAAAGTGGGGCTTTCACTTCTAAATTGTTATATGTACTGTGTGTCTTAATACCATTATCAGGTAGTAATTAGAACATGAAAGGCGAGAAAGTTAATTTACTTTAAATTTCCAAAACAAATGTAAGACATATTCTTTCGTTATTGATCACACTCCTTCGCACTTATGAAACTCATTTAAAGGGGTAAGTCTACCATGAGATGTTGGGTGTTTGAGGTTAGGTTTTCAAATCTAATTTCAGTGTCTGTCTACTGGATTCTGAACATTTGCAGTTTAGTGATATTCTAGCCGTAGATGTGGATAAATCTAAAGGTGAGAAGGAAGTGAGTTTGAATGCCTTGAATTTCAGAAAAATTGCACTCACAAAATGTGTGTTCATCAAAACACTCATACTTCAAGCTGGTATTACGTCACTTTGGATAATGGTATTTAAATAAAATTAGTGACATTCGAAAGAAACACTCAAATATTTTATATTTTTTATGCATGTCCACAATGGACGAGATCGAGGGAATCAAACATAGAAACTAAATTGACATTTGTAACTGTCGATGTGGGTTCATTGTTAGATATTTAGCAGGCAGGTTATATGTGAATGTTTGCTTTTAAAATTGTGTTGTTATTAAAGAAGTTTTTAGGAGTTATGACAAACCCACAAGAACATTGTTGGCGTGTTTTGGAATATCTTAGAATGCAGACTGGTGGATAAGGGTTCGGATCGTGGCTGCATATGTCATCAAAGGTAAGACCATTCAGGGAGGCTATCTATTAGTGCGGGAATTGTGGAAGAAATGCGAGAGGCATTTATACGTATTCCTAAGAAGAAGAAGGATAAGTCTGTCCGTAGATCTAGTAAGAACTTAAACATACCATCGTATCTAAGATCCTGTATTAATTGGAGCTTCATGCCTATAAACTTCAATTACTGCATAAGTTGAAACCTAATAACCATGCAAAACGGTTAGACTTCTGTGAACATTTATTGGTACTAATGGAGGGTAAATGAAAATCTGCCAGGAATGGGAATATTATCTTGATGTCTGCAGCGTTACTCATGGGTGCCACATTCAATGTCTATGAGGTATAGTAAAAAAAAAAATTAAAAGAATATTTGAGTTTCTTTCGAGTGTCACCAATTTAATTTCAATATGATTATCCAAAGCGATTTAATACCAGTTTAAAGTATGACAGTATTTTATGGACAGCCCTGTATTATGTTTTGTTTATTCACTTTAAAGTGCTTCATTGTGTTGATATTTACTATCTAAAGTGAAAATTTATAAAGTTGTGGTAACAAGTAAAATTTATTATGTACAACCACTTAGGTTGTAGGGCAGATTTGGAGCACCTCTGTGATCAGGTTTGTTTGTTTATTGTTGGTTTGCTCCCATTGTGAGCGGATCTCAGGGACATTCAACACATTGTACAATTGTGGAACATCCATCATGATCAATAATATACCCACCACCAATAACATTCTTTTTATCCTCTATTTTGCTTTATCTAGGGGAAAAAGAATGAAAATATATCAGCCACCACCATTTCTAGAGTAAACCGTGCAACATGGATTACAACAGTGTAAACCATCGTCACATCTAGTTTGCCCTACATAGTGAATATTTACCTGTAGATGAGATGCTAAAGAATTCCTCCATAGTGTATGAGGAGCGAGTATTTAGGAATGACTAAATCTTTCTTGAAGATTTTATGTTGACTAGGATTGCCTATAGTTTTAAGTAACATGGAAGGTTATTATGCATTTTTATTGCAGAATAGTAACATCTTTTCTGGAATGGTTTTAAGCTATTTGCTGATCTATGCAAATTGCCTGCATACCTTTTGTTGTGGACATGCACAGCCAGGATTGTTGGGAAGTTATCATAATTATTGTGAGATAGCTCAACAGAGAACATATGTGTTCGCCAGCAAAAGTAAGAATTTTTTGCATTTTAAATAATGGCCTACAGCAGCCCTTTCTAACTGAATTGCCGCCAGAACACTGGTGCTAAGTTGGGCACTGGAGAGGCGTGTGAAAGTGAAGTGGCATAGGCAGCGGTAGTCTAAGTACGTGCGGTGGGACAAATGTTGCATTGACTGTTGAATGGGACAGGTCTCCAAGTCAGCGTGCAGCTTACCAAAACAATTATTATTGACAACTTTGTGGACACAGAATCACACCAATTATTCCCTGCATATATTGTGGCTACCCTTATATGCATTTACCATTTAAGTAGATTTTTTTACGTGATTTTGCTGCAACTAATTTAACAGTATTCAGTACAGTAGATTTGGCAGTAGAAATCTGTAGTACCGCCTCTGACGCAGCATCAAACAGGGACATCCTGCTTTTACTTTTATTTAAATTCATAATTGAAAACATCTGTTTGCATGCATAAGTTGTACTGAACATTGACACACATTTTAATGCAAGTGTATGAATTTTGGGAAATTCCTGTTGATTAACACCTTTGTAAGATTTAATTAAATCACCACTGTAGTGATAGTACCTATATTTTAGGGCTGCGTTGCACTTTAGTTTTATCAGCTTTGTTTGGAAATTTGATGGCGCTTTTACAGGACATGCTGAAAATGGAGTCATACAATTTTAAGTTTAGGTGCCATGTTGTTAATTTTTTGAGAAATTTAGCTTTGAACTTTCCCTACGGTATTCACAACAAAACATAAATCATCTCATGAAAAATTAAACAACATTTTGTAACGAAGAGAAGCTATAATAACTACTCCTCTATCTGCTATATCATATGTGATGCCACCTCTGCGTTGAGAAGAGTGAGTGACAAAGGGACAATGTTACTTTGTCATACACATGCAGTGGCAGTGGCTGCTATGTGGGGATGGCGCTGGGGCTGCCGAGTTCAGCACTGGCACGCCCCTGCGCTAAGTGCTCGAGTTGGAAAGGCATGGCCTACAGGAATGACGTGGCTCCCTGCCACAAATAATACATATGGCCCATTTTTGTAATATAAACAATTGCTTGCTGTGTGCCTAATTGCTGTATATCTCAACAAGGAGTGAAAGTAGGCAAAACATGCTGTTCATTAGACATTTTGGTTAAGCAGATGCTTTAAATTTGTTAATGCAAAGTAAGCAGAGCTAAGTTTTATAGAATTATTTTTATTTGTTTCCTCCAGCTGAGCTCTTTTATAGTATAATTGTTGCATCTGATTGTTAATTCATTTACTTGCTTATGATTTGTCTTGAATAAAGTTTGTTTTATTGTATTTTAATGATAGATTATTTGCTGCAAATCATATGTTGAACTGTTCAAATGCTTTATTGACAGAATCTCTCAATTGCTGATGTAACATTTCAGATATAAGCACGATAGTATCCTCTACTAAGAACACGGCTGTTGACTCTTTGCTAAGATTATATGGCAAGTTATTTATAAGTATCAAACACAGCAAAGCCCAAATATACGACATTGTGTGACAGCTGTAGTAATAACACCTGGTTCAGAGTCATAACTATTTACCCTGGTTTTCTGGATTCTGCATTTTTGCATTCAGGTGTAGCAAATGATGCCCCACTTCTGTAGACAAAAGTGAAACTAACACAATTAATTTAAAAACATTAAGATAAAATGAACAGATTCAAACTAAGTGAAATTGTAGGCTGGGCAGTGAGCATTTACTACGTAGTGCACTTCACTAGGTTGAATGGACAAAGTTTCTTTTTTACTTTCGATGGGAGGGGCGTGAGAAAAGACAGACAAATTTGTGCTGAACCAAAGCTGACATCTGGTACTATCATTTTCGTGAAGTAAATATTTGTTCAGATACCAACTTGTTGGAGACAGGACAAGAATACAGACCACAGTTGGAGATGGGATTTTCATCACTCAGTTGGCACTAGTTTCATTTCAGGTTTGAGGCATTAACCGCTATAGTGAAATCTGGAGGTACATTTTCATGTCAGAAGGAAGTCTGTGAAGGGTTAAGGAGTTATTTTCTTTTTCTGTGTTATAGTCCTCAATTTGTCTAGAAATATATCAGTGTGAACAGTGCATATAAAATCTTGGTTTGGAACTTTCAAGCATGTATTTAATTTCATGCATTTATTTATCTTATTTATTGTGCTGTTCTCAGTGCAATGTGGTCCATTAGGTGTTGCACTCAGTTATGGAAGGGAGTGAATGAAGATAATATATTCTGCCCCCAAAAAGTTATTGAGTGAACATTTTCTATTTTATAAGTTTATTCCATTTATCCAATATTTCTGCTCTCTTGGTAAATATGGTCATTATTAGCAGTATAGTGAACTTCTATGCATATCCCCTTAGTCAGTTCTGCCCTTTATTTACTTTGGTTGGTCAGGTGCAGTAGATTTACTTTGATCTCTTGTTTTTGTACAATGCAATTATAAAACCACTAGCTGCACCCTGCCACGCTTCGCTGTGGCACATTATGGTTGCATGGCTATCTGGTTTGCCGACATGGGAACAAGCAACATACAGCTCCCCATGTGAGAAGCAATCCACACCTAAAACTAAACCACACAATTCTAAAGATTGACCTTGAGTTTTATTGATTGTGATTGCAAACACCAATTGAATTGGGAATTGTAATCTTTTAAATTTAAATGGTGTATCGCTCAGAATCATGGGAATTCAAGGAATGAGGACATCTTCGCCTTAGAAAGGCCCAGTTAATATCGTTTCTTCCGCTACGTTGTTCATAAATCGTAACTGTGAGCCTCATGCTGTTACAGAGTTTTGGCTGATTAACACTATGCAACATGATAATTGGCAATTTCAATGTGTGTGGTGGCATTCCTGGCAGATCAAGAGAGTTCAAAAACTCTGATGGGTAATTAACTACTTCATCTGCTTCCACAACAGCGTCTATCGATTTATATATAATTTCCTTACTTTGAATGCTGGAATGTATAAAATTATTAAGTTGATAGACATCTTTATTCTTCATGGCAAGGACAGCTCGTTCACTGATCCAGTCATGATTCCTGTAATTAATTTGTATATTAGGAAACACTTGTTCTATAAGTTCTTCTTTCAATGTTGCTAAGTTACAAAAATTATTAGGAAATGATATTCGTCTTGTCTCATCTATTGGCAGCTGTCCGTTTCCAATGTCTAGTTACTGTCGTGAGAATACCTCGGCTCATTTATCGTTTTCAAGCTGGACATATTCATATGTAATATGTGTCGCCACAATGTTGACTATTTTATGCAAGCATTTATTTCGTAGATCGAGAAATTACAGGCAATGCTTGTGTAAAATCTCCTGCAAGCAATATCAATGCATTCCTGAATGGTTGAATATTTCCGCGCAAATCTTGTAACGATTGATCGATAGCTTCAAACAATTTTTTATGTACAATTATGCATTCAATGACTTTACATTTCTGTAATACTTTTCCCATACCAGGCGCTTTGGAAATATTGTACGTGGGAGTCACGATGGTTTGTATGTTCAATGGCAACTTCAGAGCTGAATGAGCAGTCCTTCCCCTGGCAACAATGCCACAGCTATTCCAGATGAAGTGAGAGCTAAGGCTATGCCATTCTTTGATCGAACCATTGCCAGAATCAATCTGATAAGAAATGTTTTCCCGGTTCCTCCTGGTACATCCAAGAAGAAGGTCCCCCCCAACTCCATCATTTATCATTTGCATTATGCGATCATAAATGCCCATCTGTTCATGCGTTAATTTGGGAATGTTTGATTGGACATACGACTGGAGATCACTGGTGTTGTAACTTTGTTCACGACACAAATCCACATCAAATGAAGCAGTTGCAGCTCGGTTGGTTGCTGGCATTCCCAATTGAATAAGAACTTTGTTTGCAGTAGTTAAGCACTTATCTTCAATATTTATCAATGTTTTGTTGTAAATGCCTTCTGTAAATTCCATGGCCATATTGCCATTTTCTAGTCATACTGTATGCAAAATATCGGCCATGTGCGATAAATATCTTCCCGATAACTCTGTGGGAGATGAAGGGAAGCAAGAGGTCAATGTAATTGCAAATAATGCGCAAATTTGGTTTGGATGTGCAGTGTTGCACGTGTCATTAATACATATATCCCATTGTTGGTCACTTTCTAATAAGTTCAGAGCTTGATATGCACTGCAAAAAGTGGCATGTGTGACGTCAACAATTTTCAATTCCTGTAAGGATCTAGGACAGGCACATTAACCAACAGCATGCGAAGATAGAAGCATTCATCTTGATTAAGATGCACTGTATAAAGTCTACCAACTGTATTTTCTCTGAAAATGCTAGGTTGACTGTTGACTGGTTCCCTTCATCTGCGTCATTAAAAAAAAAAAAAGATCATTATTGTTAACAACACCATCTATTGGCACGTAGTGGTAATGACCGTTGAAAAGGCTGTTTTCTTGTGGTCACAGGTATGTTACTGACGCAAGAACTAGATAAAACAATCTTTGAAGCGGGTTATATATCATGTCAAAATTTGAGCTAAATTTATGCAAAACTTTTTGATTTTGTGAAGCGTGCACAAACCAACATAACATAAACAGGTAAATACCTAATGTTCTAAATTTGGTTCAGAAAACAAAAACAGACTAGAGGTTAACCACTAGCATTCCAAAGATGTATAATGGCCAATGCTGTGAGAATTGAATGTGTTGATTTTTCCACATTTCTTGTTTTTAAATAGGGGTGGTGTCACAATAAAGCACACTTTTCTCCCCCTCACCTTTCAGATCGAGACCACTCATTCATGTTTAGAGAAATATGGCAATACTAGACATATCCAGCTTGGCTGTTAAAACTGATGTGACTGCTTAGCAACATATTATAATAAAAAGTATAGAGCATTTGTGTTTAGAAATGTGTTAGTGTATATTAATTAGGTAATATAAAATAATTCTTGCCTAGCATACTGGCAGTGGTGGTTTAATATGTTTCATTTTGCAAATAATCTTTCTTTACTGCTTTGCCTGAGGTTTCTCACAGTATATGCCATTAATACTTAATTCCTGAGATAACAACATTATTTAATATTGCTTGAAACATGGTCCTTAATGTGTGAAATGTGCTTCATGTGATCAACTGGCAAATGTGAATGTGCTAACACTAAAAAAGCATCTTTTCAGCCTGAAATTTCCTGCTTTGATTTTTCTTTTATTTGTTAGTTTATCTTTATTTTTAAGCTACTGTTTTGAGATTAAATCTAAGAATTTCACGTACAGTAAGATACAGCACAATTTTTTATTTTTGCAGAATTTCTTGTCAATCACTGATACAGATTCAAAATGGGAAGAGACAGAAGAAAAAGGGACAGAAGACCAACAGCTGATGTTGACAGTGCTAATAACGGTATTGAAATAAATACCACAACTGATGCACATACTCCACTGGGAGCAAGAGGCCAGCGAGAACCTCGTAACAGGTCAGGTCAAGAAAATATAGAGGTAGCAGTAAAGAAACTTATTCCAGTCACAGAAAAACCTGCAGCTGAAAATTTATCAGAAAAAAAGGAAGAAACCAAAGAGGGTAGGTGCAAAAACTTAATTCATTATACATTGTGATTTAACATATTACATTCTCTACAGAAGAGAAGCCTATGCTGTAGTATAATTCTTTAATTCACCTACTTGCCAACTTATATGGTTTGCCTGTAAAATGTACTGGAGCAGAATCCTGTTCACAACTTTATGGAAATGGGGAAATTGTCATGGTTTTATGGGTAGATTTAAAGCATTAAAGATTTTCACCACACACACAACAAAGGAATAAATTTTAATACATTATATTGTAATTTGTTATGATAATGGGGTTACTTCCGAATATGAAGGCTTCTTGCTACTTGAACATATTACAGCCCAAATGTACCGCATTGTGCTTGAATTAACATAACTGCAAATTCTGACAGTTCCCTAGACATGCATTGCATACATCGTAGAGGAGTGGCAGAGCCATCTGTTGTCATGACAACCAGGTTTAACCTTGAAGTAGCCAATGGAATTCGTGACCAAGCGATGCTGTAAAGTCTGTTGGCTACTTCAAGGTTAAACCTATCTACTCCCTCACATAAATTATTTATCTAACTTCTATTCTGTGTCTGTGGGATATGGAAGTTACATTCTGATCACTTCAGCGCAGGGAAAGTTAATATGTGGAAACCTCCAGGAGGAAGAAATGAGGCAAGAAGTGTTTTAAGGGTGCCACATGTGATTCCAATCATTTCCAAATTGAGCATACCCAGAGGTTCCCTTGATGCGCCTGCCCTTTCTGGGAGAATGTTTGGACATGTTCAATCAGAAGATTCTGTTCTGGGGAGGAAACAGTTCTCTCCTTAAAGCAAATTTACTGCATGTGCCACATACCACCATCCACTGTGGCAATGCGAAGAACCTGCAACTCATGAAAGGAAATTAAATGAGACAAAATCAGAGACAGAAAAATACATTGTATTATAAAATCCACCCCAGCATTCATCTATCAAACTGAAAACGTCATGAAAAACCCCAAAGTAGAATGTCTGGTCTAACAGGAATCAAACCTGAGACCTCCCGAATACAAGCCTCAAATGCTGCCGTCTGAACCACCTCACTCAATGGGTACGATAAGTAACTTGTATTCTAAGATGAGGTGGAAACTTGAAATATGATAAAAGAGCATCAATTACTTTGGCAGTTTTAAACTATTCCTCTCAGCAATGGCGAATGTGAATACCTTTTCAGTCTTGTGAGAAAGAATAGAACCATTTTCTGATTGCTGATCTCCAATAATACATTAGGATCAAATTCTTAATTTAAATGCAGCAGCACTACTGTATGCAATGAACAGAGTTTCAGTAAAGACTTCCTGACAAGAGCTAACAAAGTTACAGCAGAAATCATAAAAGGTCGTGACTCTAGTCTTGCAGCCTAAAATGTAATTAACTTACATATGATTTAAGATGATCTGCAAACCAACACCTCCAGATTGAGTAATCAGTGTCTTAACCCAATCACATCATATTTAAATGCCTATTCGACTAACCAAGAAATCAGATTTATGCTGGGATCACAATGAACTTTGCTTAACTCGATGGGATGTAACATGCAGTAAGAAACTAGAAGGTCTATTAGGATGCACTTAACTTGATGTTATGGAAATGATTCTGATTGGTTATTCTTCTGCTCGGCAGACATGGCAGATATTCAATTTTCTGATCAGAGGTTCTGTTTTCCAAAAACAAGAAGAAAGAGAATATGAAAATATGAAGTAAAAACATTTTTAAACAGCAAATAAAGTAATATGGAGATGGTCATAACCTACTTTAGGAGCTAAACAAAAGAAACAGATGCAAACAGTTACATAGAGAAGCACAATTTACTCCTGCATAGCGCTACTCGCTGATAGTCATGTGACCTCCAAACTTGAAGTAACTTGAAGGAAAAGTTTAGCATTGCCAAACACTTACATTACGTCACAATAAGTTGAACCTAAATAGCTCCATTTAATATGTGTGTTAAGACTTCCTTGTTACGCCCTGTTACGTTGTCACATTAAGTTCATCGTAATCCCGGCATAAAATCCCCCAGCAGTAAAGGTGGTGACAGCTTAATGCCTAAAAAATTATTTAATATCAGCCAATTAGTATTATGTTTTTTTAAGCTGAAAATTTGTTTGTACAATATTGAAAGCACTCACCAGTATTGTTGTAGTACTGCTGTTGAGTATGATATATCTCAAAATAATCCTCTAAAGGAAGAGGAACATCACACTTCTTATGTTGTCACACACTTTTACTTCATTTGCACACGACACACCTTTTGGTAACTTTTGTTTTCTTTTTAGTGGAGGGAATGTGCATAGAAAAGTTAGCCCATAATTTTGCTCCTAATTTCATAAGGGTTATGTTGGAGGAAGGTCGACCTTGAACCAAATGGCAGCTGGCTCAGGCTTCATATATTCTGAAAAAATTGAAGGTGCAAATGGCATGTGATACAGGCTTGTTTAGAAAGGCTTTACAAGCAGGGAGGGTGCACATTTCCAACACACTGCTTTGGTTTCTGCTTCACCTAGCTAGGGGCTAACCCACCCCTAGTCAATTGGCCAGGACTAGGTATTGCACCGAACTCCAGAGTGAGCAGGCCGGCGAGCCTGCTATATCCCCTTTGTAGCCCTGTCATCCTAGTGGGATGACCCCTTATTGGGCTCCTTGGTGGGTGGGGAACACTGGGGGATAGAATTTATAGCCTTTTTTTTTTTTAAATTAACATCCTCCAACATTGTGTCATATCGGACGAATGAATGAAATGGGTGAAATGATGCTCAAATGAGTCCGAGGTCCATGGAGCTTTAAATTACCCGACATTCATCTTCTCAGGGTAGGGAAAACCTCGGGAAAAAAACCTTACCCGGATAACTTACCCTAAGCGAGATTTGAACTCGCGACCTCTTGAACGTGAGGCAGACTCGCTAACCATCACGCTACAGAGGCGGGCTGATAGCCTTTCTCTATGGCACATCAAAACACTAAATGAAAACGACAAGTTAATGATGAAAGAGAGGTACATGTAGTGTCCACAGCTCATTACCTAGTAATCAGTAGGACAGAGGAGGGTTAGACATTTCTGAAAGTGAGCCCCTTCATAATTCAATCAGGACTAGATAAAATAGCCGGCCCGGTCAAGTCCTATACCCGTATTAGAACAGGATCGCTACTTGTTGAAACTTACATGTCCGCCCAGTTCGACAAGTTGCTAAAGGCAAAACTACTCCTCGGATATCCTATCTGTGTTGAGAAGCACAGGAGCTTCAACTCTTCCAAGGGCGTCATTATCACCCACTTGTTGGACGGTATGCCTGAGGAAGAGATTTAGGGTTACCTATCTGACGAGGGAGTAGATACCCATACTCTCTTTCTTATGTTTGATTGGCTCGAGCTCCTTCCGAAGATTAAGGCCGGCTATGAAGTCCTTAACGTTCAGCCATATATCCTACGCTCTATGCAGTGTTTTCAATGCCAACATAACGGCCATGCCCAGACATCTTGCAAGGCTTCTGTTCCTGTTTGTGTTACCTGTGGCAAGGATTCCCATGACGGAGCATGTCCATTTGCTCCTAGCTGTGTGAACTATCAAGGTGCACATCTGGCAATATCTCGTGACTGTCCACGTTCCCTGTACAAGAAGGCAATTCAAGAGCTGTGGGTCAAAGAGCATTTATCGTTCTCTGAGGCCTGCAAATGCCTTCTTGCTTGCCAGACTTTGATACTGAAATTTGAACCTTAAGTTCAATAGTGTCCACCCCAGTACCAAAATGGGATGTCGGTACTCAAACTAGCCCTGTTGCCAACAGCACCATCATATCTACTCATCCTCCAGCCACAGCTTCTGCCTCAACCAGCTCCAGCCCTAAGACTCTTCCTGCTAGTCCTGACACCCGAAGGTTTAAAGTGGAACTGAAGCACTGTGATTTCCTAAAAGAACCTGCGAACTCTGCCGGTGGGAAGTATGCCTTCCTAACCACTTTACTTTCCCTTCCCTGGTGGTTCATGCTCTCAGGACACCAGAGGGCGTGGTCAGGTACCACAGGTCTCTCCCCCTCCATTACAACAGGCAACGGCTATACAGCTCTGTCTTCGGTTAGCAGTGACATAGCGCTTCATCTGTCCAAAGAGCCTATGGAGCAAGAACCATCTGCTCCCAAAAGCCCTAGCCCTATGCACACTCAAAAGAGGAAATTGAAGTGACAACCACCAGTCAAGTGAACCTAGTCGACAGCTTATCCCTTTTGTTCCAGGATGTCCATTCTTCAGTAGAATACATGTGGCATTCGTGCACATAGGCCCGACTTGCAAGTAATTACTAATTCGCTGTCTCCCATTACTGTGTGCTTGCAGGAGACGAAGCTTTGCCTGCAGGACACCTTTACGTTTCATGGGTTCATTCCGGTGCGGTTTGACCTCCCATCAGAACCTGGCACTCTTGTACATGGAGGTGTCATGCTCCTAATTCGTGACGATGTTTTTTATCAGCCTCTCCTTACCACTCCGTTGCAAGCTGTTGCTGTTACACTGAGTTTACTTGGGTTTTCTTTTACTCTCTGTTCCATTTATTTACCGCCTAGTTGCCCCTTCGCAATGGCAGACCTGTCCCATCTGGTGTCACAACTCCCAACGCCTTACCTTCTATTAGGAGACTTCAATGCCCAAAACCCTCTTTGGGGTTCATCTTGGGCTTGCGTAAGGGGTAAGCCCACTTTTGTTTCTGACTCTACTGGCAACCTTTCCCACTTGGACTTATAAGTTTGTCCAGCTCAGCTTGCACATCTTTTTGAGTGGAACGTAATCTCTGACACTTTCTCCAGCAATCATTTTCTGTGCCTTATCAGCTTGCTATCGCACCATGTACCTGCACTACGTGTACCCTACTGGCATTTTAACAGTGTGAGCTGGAACCTTTGTGCCTGCTTGGCTGCTGTTGAAGAGCGCTTCTTGGAAGATGTAGATCAGATGGTGGCTTACTTTACATCCATTGTTCTCACTGCTGTTGAGCGTGCTGTACCTCAGTCGTCTGACCAGTCGAAACGTTTACCGGTTTCTTGGTGGACCGAGGAATGCTGAGTGGCCATTCATGTGCGTCAGGTGGCACTAAAGGTGTTTCGGCGCCATCTAACGCTAGATAATCTGATTGCATTCAAGCAGTCGCGTGCCAGGGCTCGTCACATTGTACGGGCCAGTAAGAGGACATCCTGGCTCCATTTTGCAGAGTCGTTTACTAAAAATACACCTTCGTCTGTCATTTGGGATAAACTTCATCGTGTGGCCGGTAAAGCTTCACCATTTACCGCATCAGGTCTCAGGATCAGTAACACTACTATTGCTTGCCCTAGAGCTGTGCTTGACACTCTGGGCAATGCTTTTGCAGATGTGTCAGGCTTGAGTCGCATAAACTTTCTTTTACTTCTCCTAACTGGGAGTGTTATGAAACCTTTTTCACTATGCAGGAGTTGGAGCGGGCTCTGGCCTCCTCAGGCCCTCTGCCCCTGGGCTGGATGATGTCCATGTCTAAATGTTACAGCACCTGTCTTTAGCTGGTAAACTCTTTCTCTTTGATGTGTTTAACCATGTATGGTGCACAGCAACATTTCCGTCCGCTTGGCGCGAAGCCACCATTGTTCCGATTTTAAAACCTGAGAAGGATTGCCATCTACCTTCCAGTTATCGTCCAATCTCCCTCACCAGTGTCATCTGTAAGGTGATGGAGTGCATGATCAATGGACAATTGATGTGGTGGCTTGAATCTCAACATCTGCTGTCCAATGTTTAGTGCGGTTTTTGCCATTTCCATTCAATGTTCAGCCATTTAGTCTCATTATCCACGCAGATCATGGATGGTTTTCGGAGGAAGAGCCAAATGGTTGCTGTATTTTTTGACATGGAGAAGTCATATGACACTTACTGGTGGTACAGTATTCTCCATACCCTCCATAAATGGGGCATTCGTGGATGACTGCCCCTTTTTATTCGGGAGTTTATGTGGAATAGGGTCTTACGGGTACGGATGGGCTCGATTTGATCTTGTGTTTTTAGTCAAGAGAACAGAGTACTGCAGGGCTCAGTACTCATCGTCACACTGTTTTCTATTGCAATCAATCCCATTGTGGAGTGCGTCCCATCAGGCGTTTCCACTTCTTTATTCGTAGATGACTTCACCATTTACTGCAGTGCTTGGCAGACTTCTCTCTTACAATGCTGCCTCCAATTGTGTCTTGACCACCTGTTTGCTCGGAGTGTCGAAAACAGTTTTAAGTTCTCTGCTGAGAAAACCGTCTGCGTTAACTTTTGGCGCTGGAAGGTGTTTCTCCTGCCTTCCATATGTCTCGGCCCAGATATGCTCCCTTTCGCAGATGAGACAAAATTTTTGGGATTCTTTTTTGACTGAAAACTTAGTTGGTCTTCTCATATTTTGTACTTGAAGGCAAGGTGTAAATCTTCTCTTGTTGTTTTACATGTTGTAAGTGGCACATCCTGGGGAGCTGATTGGACTGTTCTAAGGTTATATTGTTCTTTGGTCTGATCAAAACTTGACTATGGTCGTGTTGTGCATTCGTTGGCCTGGCCGTCGATTTTAAAATGTCTTGATCCTATTCATCACTGTGGTATCCGATTGAGTATTGGTGCCTTTCCAACAAGCCCGGTTCTTAGCCTGTGTACTGAACCTCTGCTTAGTTATGGGCAAGATGGTCTTCTCTGCAGCTGTGCTTGCCAACTTTCTAGCCTGGCAGAACACCCGCCTTTTAGTTTGTTTTTTAATGATTTCTTGAACCACCAATACTCATCATGCTCCCTGGCCCTACTCCCTCCTGGTGTTTGGGTTTGTTTGCTGCTTTGGTTTTTGGACATCACTTTACCAGCGACCTTTCCAAAGGGTGAAACATGATTTCCCCCATGGCTCTGTTCGGATACCCACGTCCATCTGGGTTTGCTGTCCATGCCAAAGTTGTCAACACCAGATACAGTTCTTCATTCTGCCTTTTTAGACGTTCAGGTGCAGTGCGTACCCTGCAAATTTATATACACTGATGGCTCAAAGGGCACTCGGGGAGTAGGCTGTGGTTTTATTCAAGGTCGACAGAGTTTTAGCTTTCGTTTTTTACTGCAGTGCTCAATTTTTACAGCACAGCCTTTTGGTATTTACCAAGCTCTTTTATATATTCATCGGCAAACTGTACAGAACTGGGTTATCTGCTCAGATTCATTGAGTGCTCTCCAGAGCCTACGGGCACTGTACAATTACCATCCACTGATATAGTGTATCCAGGACTGCCTTCACACACTCACCAGTGTTGGCACTTGCGTCTCCTTTGTGTTTGTGCCTGGACACGTAGGCCTGCCAGGAAATTAGGCTGCCGATACTGCAGCCAAAGCAGCAGTTTTAGCTCTTACGTTCCTTCCGATGATTTTAGTGATGTTTTACGCTGAGTCCTCCTCTCATGGTGAGTGGTGACTGGCATGATGTTCAGGGGAACAAACTTAGGGAGGTGAAAGCCCTCCCTGTCACCTGGAGGACTTCTTTGTGCTCCTGTCGCCGCGAGGAAGTGATATTAGCGAGGTTACATATCGGGCACTATCATGACTGCTTAGCAAGTCATCTCTACAGAATAGGTATCTCAGCCTCACCAATATGTGTCCTGTGTAACGATCCAGCAGAAATGAATGAAGAACACTTGAAGACCTGTGAAGCATTAAGATCAGAAGAAACTACAGTTCAAAAGTATTGGAAAGCACGAATGCTAATGGCTTCATTGCCAGATGCAAGGCACTAGAAAACAACAACATATCGGGCACTGCCGTTTTAGCCATGGTCACCTTTTATCTTCAGATACTGCACCGCTCTGTCCTTGTTGTTGAGAGTCTTTGACGGTGCGACATGTTGTAATTAAGTGCCAGTTTTTATCTCAGTTACGTGTGTCTGTGAGTCTGCCAGCTACTTTTCCTGAGGTGCTGACAGACACTATAAGTGCAATAGAGCAGTTGTTATAGTTTATCTATGTTAATGTTTAATTTTTGTTTTAATTGGTCGTTTCGCTGTTGCTATTATATCGGTTTTATGTATATCCATTGTGGGTCTTGGTCAAATTTTAGCTCTGCTTTTACAGTTACTGACACTCTTTCGGTGACTTTTTTAACTGTTGAATCATTTTAGACTGCAGGTGTAGTGCCTGCATCTTCCTTTTTAGCTTCGTTTGGGCACTAATGACCACAGCTGTTGTGCGCCCAAAATCCCACTATTACTACTATCATTACTGTCTAAAGTCTGCACATCCTTAGTTGGTGATTAACGTTTCAACCAGTGGAGACAACAGTGTTGTCACTTTTACTGCTACCGTACATGTGGTGCTTGAATGCATAGCAGAATCATGAATAATAACTGGCATGCAAGCTTGCAACAATTAACAATGTATTCACACATAACAGATCATGACAGATTAAGGTAACAAATACAAAAAGAGAATGAAGATTCAATTTCAAATGGTTAAATACACTAACCATCACATTTTATTTGATACTTAAGTCCGCATTTATTATAAAATAAGCAATAATCATCTGCATAATGTAATATTAAAAGAAAGTCATTAAACTTAAGTTCTCATTCGCCTGACTGAAACAATACAAAATACAAGAGCTAGATTGAATGACTGTGAAGCTATATTGCAACAGGCCCATAAAATGTTAAATACACTATTCTATTGCACAATAAAATGTTCTATATGTACTTCAGGTTATTAATAATTTGCTATGCACATGCCTGTGTTAGTTTTGAATTTCCACCTCCCTTCTGATAACGGAGGAAACAACCAATTCTACACAAGGCAATATGACTCTGTTTGCACTTGTATTGTGACTGTATGCTACAACCTGATTATATTTCCCTTTTATTCACAATGCACTGATTTGATCCAGCCTTGAATTTTTACAAGGGTGTGAGGAGAACTGGGCACAAGGGTAGCAGGTAGGTTTTGTTGAAATCCTACTCGCTTGTGGGACATGAAGTTTGCAATTAGCTGTCACTAAATTCTGCCTGTAATGAAGAAGTCTGTTGCCATGAGCTTTAGAAGCAGGTCTGTTTGAAATGTTATATGTTATAAAACTATTAACAATAGCAACATTCACTACAAAATGACTAAGTATTTTCACAATTTTTTTTAAGGCCGGCCGACACCATAATACTCCTTTTGGTCCATGAGGTCAATCCCTCCATATCACAAGTGTAATTTATCACTGCACTAGGACAAGGTATTTTTATTTTCTCTTTCCCCCTGCCATACTTCCTTTCTACCTCTTCATCTGTTCTAGGATCAGAGTTGGTAGATAATATAAATATTCCCTGTTATCATGCCAAACTACTGCAGTTACACCTTCATGTTGCAGTTTGTAAGACTCACCCTTTTTCAGTTTCAGTTGTTTTGGCTTTGAAAATTGTTTTGGCCAGTCTTTCCTTCCAGCACGAGTTGTTCCACATGCATATTTTCTTACCCATAAGTAATTTCACTAGCTGCATGGAAGTAAAAAAGTTATCAAAATAGATGTGGTGCCACAATCCCGTGTATTTTTCGCACATATCTAAAGCAACCTGTTCTCCAAGTAGAAGATTGTGTTTCTCGCCTCGTTTATCTCCAGATAGATTTTGCATGCCAATAAATAATCACTTTTACTGTCTGCAATACCCAATGCCTTTATCCTCCATTTTGTGGGTTTAACAGGTATATATTGTTTAAGAAAGAAGTGCCCTTTGAAGCCTATCATTGCTACATCAACAGAGGGATTGTGATTGGATTTGTAGACATTTGCAAACTTTGATTGTATCTAAGACGGATCGTGTTCTAGAGAGATAACACTGTTCTGCATTTCAAAACTTATTTTTTGTTTTTTTGAATCTGATAGGTAATCCTAAATTGATTTTTTGTGCTGAATTCGAAAATAATCTCAATTTTCTCCCATCATGTCAGGTTTTCAAAATATTCATAAATAACTGAAATGAAATTAAAAATTTGTGAAATGTAATACAAATTACTTTCAACAAGAATTTTGTATGAAAAACTAGGCCATAATTATAATTTGTTATTTGCCACTAATTAATAATAATTATAAGCACATTCATAACCTTACCTCAATATTACACTTCAAATTTTCTCCTCTTTGACCTTTTGGTATATTGTTCAGAGCAGTCCCTTTTTTTAACATCCAACAATAGTCTGGCATCATGTGAGCACTCCACTTCCCTTGATACCTTATTTCAAAATTTTTATATCCTGGTGAAATCTTTCGCCCTATTCCTCACTAAAATCTCCTAAATTATCAGGGAAATAATTTAGATGGGAATGAAGAAAATGTATTTTGACACTCGTGTTGCGACCAAATTGTTTGAAATTTTGTAGCACTTTCACAATTTTAACATAATTTGGGTCTTTTTATTTCCAAGGAAATTGTAAACAACATTTCTGAAAGCATTCCAGGCATCCTTCACTTCTCGACTCACAGTATTCTTGAACTGACTGTCCATTAGAGGTCTGCATGGGCCGGGTTTGGGCCCAATTTGAAAAATGTTTGTCAGGCTCAGGCTTGAAAATTAAGAGATACAAGATAATATATTATATATTTTTCTGAGAATAGAACAATTATCACAGCATTCCCTTAATTAGAAATTCTATATGATTATTCTGCTGAAAGGTTTCAAATAATAATAATAATAATAATAATAATAATAATAATAATAATAATAATAGTAGTAATGATGATGATGATAGTAACAATGATGATAATAATACCATCATAATTATAATAAAATTAAATAATCGGGCCCAGGCACTATAATCTCTTCTCGGGCTTGGTTGAGTCCGGGTTGGGCCGAACTTAAGAATGTCTGCCCGTGCAGGCCTCTACTGTCCATCAGTTTTCGAATTTGTGGGCCAACGAATACCTACACCAGCTTTAAATTTTTTCATCGAATAATGAAGGAAATGTAACGTAAAGGTATTTAAAGTTCTCACTTTCCTTATCTAGAGTTTTCACAAATTGTTTCATTAAACCTAATTTCACATGGAGAGGTAGGAACAATACTTTTGAGGGATCAATAAGAGGTTCGCTTTTTATCTTATTTTGTTTTTGCCCGGTGTTAAATTAGTCCTACGTGGCCACTGTTCTCTTTCCCAGTGTACTGACCTAGCTCTGCTATTCCTTTCAAATAAGAAACAAGGATATTTTGTGAATATATATTTTATGATCAAGTAATAGTCCAATAATCTTGAAATCTCCACAGCCCAGCCATTGATGGTTTTCGTACTGTAGTTTTTGTAACAAAAATTCAACATTTTCATATGTATCCTTTAAAAGATGGTGCTGTTTTTGTTGAAGTGTTGCTTCAATTTTGAGCAATGTGGCTCTTATTTCCCTCAGGGCGTGGTAACGGATGGAATGAAAAATCACACGATATTTCTTCACCACAATGTATTATTTTATTAACACTTTTTCTCTATTTTACATTTAAATAAATCCTCTTAGCGCCATTTTAGATCATGTCTTTCCACTTTTTCAAAAAGTGGAACGAAAGCTTGATGAAAGTCTGGTAAATGTTCTACACACGCTACCAAAATACGTCTTATCACCTTGAGCATATAGACGCTACTGTAAGAAGTCCAGCGTCACCTCACGTGATACTACCTTTCTCGTATACATCCACGTATGCGTTCATCAAATAGTTCCCGCATTGTTAGGGAAGCAATCTTTATCTATCCTGATTTCGCTTTTAATATTGAACACATATAATTCTTTTATTTATACATATATATTAAAATTAAATATGGAAATATTTATGACGTCTTTAAACAAACTTAATTGTTTGTAACAATGAACATTAGTAACACGTTTTTGTCATTTAACCATCTCATACCAACATCAAAAACAAATTACACTCTTAACAAATATTCACATAAACGATTTTCTTTTGGGATCTTCTAATATTCTGTCTCAAAGAAAAGAGTGGGCTACAGGAATGGAAGAATGAATGTTTACATTATGAAGCAAAACACCTTTAAGACTTTTTGAGAAGAATCTATGAAGAACCTCCACTCTTTGGAATTGTAACTTTTGTTATAACATTTGAAGACAGCAGGGGTGTCTTGGCAAGACACCAAATTTTCTTCTTCAGCAAAAAAAGGGACAAGTTCCTTCTCATTATGTCTATACCATGAAAAATATGTACCCTCAGCCAATACTTCCTTTTCTTTTCTTTTAACCTAGAGCCTAAAAGTTCTGCTGATTCTTTAGGCAGTCCCTCACTAAATCATTAAGCTCACTTTGACTAAAACATCTATCCTCATCAGAATTGTCTGGTTCATAAGTATTATCCACTGCAGATTCAGTTTCAGTGCTACTGGATGTAATGTATCTGATACTGTAGATAAACATCTCCAAGAATAAACGTTGCATGTCTTATCGCCATGACAAATTTTTGTACATCCCGTTGGGCGGGTATAGTTAGTAGATTTTAATAAATATAAAAAATATATAAATATAAAAATATAAACATAGTAATAGTTATATTATTTCACATTTTAAGTGATGAAGTTGAAATTATAAGCTGTTGAGCCTTTCTTACAAATGATAAGCACGTGGTAATATTACTGCAGTACATGCATTATGAAAAATATTCAAAACATAAAATTTGAATTGCAAAAAATTCTGATGTACAAGAAAATGGATTTCAGTTTTGCAATCAGTGTGAAAATGTGATTCAGAAATGCTCATTCATTTCAAAAAAGAAATTCTATGCAGAACAGTATAATCATAAGAATCTACCCCTAATTGTGGCTTTGCAGATTTGTCATTCAGGTGAAGATATTGTGATATCTTTTGAAAGTGGAACAAGGTGATTGCTTGCCTTACAGTTGGACAAATGCAAAAATCCCCCAAAAAGTAATCTCTAATTTCAGGTAAATCCACCATCCTCATATATATCAAAATGCCTAAATAGACCTGTATCTCCATGAATTTGTATCTTCCCATTTTGGATGTGCCTTTTTAGCTTGAATCTAAGCTGCATACCTATTGGTTTCCTCCGCAATTTTGCCTGCCGCAAAAACTGGAACCTGTAAAACGTTCAAAATAGTCTGTTTCTGGACTTCCTGGAGGAATAGAATGATTTACACCTGCAGGGAATGAGAATGTTTCTAACTTATTGAAAGTCAAATTGTAGGTCCACTGTGCAGGTACTAATTTAATTTTAGTTTGCTTTGCATTAATTATAACCACCTGCTCTGCTACCTGTTCCTCAGCACTTTCATTCTTTGATCCTTATCACTGTCTTCCCTAAGTTGCCAAACCAAGATTCGTCAGAACTACTTTTGCGATCTAATTCCTCATAAACTGCTGCAAGTATTTCCTCATCTGTTACCAATACCTTATTACTACAGCACTTCTAGCCCATGATGTATTTGGAACAGCCTCTATGGTACTGAACTACAGATAAGCAGAGATGTTGGGAGCAGCAGTTCTGCTTCTAATTGTATTTATGATAACATAGCCAACCTTGGAGTGTGCATTCATGCTAGATTAAAGTAAAAAAAACTTGCTTAAAACAGCACAATTTAAGTGTTATTTTCAGTTCATGCAGTATATTTGGCTTATAAAATGTTGATGTTTCCAATTACTTCGTCCTTTTCCTACTGATCATTTTCTGACTTTTCTATATTTTTCAAAAACACTACTGGTCTGTTTCAAAGTTCAGTCAAGTGTTATATCGTGTAATTCTTGTAAGAATAAGTCTTATATTTGTTTAAGTATTCATTTTACCTTGACCCAAACTAGTTCTGTGGGATTGAGATCACACATGTGTGGGGGCAAGTAAACAACAGTGTCTCTCAATAAAATAAAAATAACCAATAATAACATTATAACAATTGAGGAAGAATTCTGTGTAACATCTCATTCCCTCCTGTGGGTTCAAAGAATGAAGTATTCAAATTTCGGTTGTTTCAATCATCCTATAAAGATCTGTTTTACGCATATAACTGTCACAACCACAATATCATAGCAGACTTCACAGCACTCCTAGGTGGACATTTATCTGCTTCTACATTACTTTTACCATTACTTCTGACATAAAACTAGTGATAAGTATGATTTTACTACTGAAATTGGGAGAAATTTTCAGCGAGTAAAATGTAGCTTGAATAATATTGGAGGTAAGTTGGCAACGTGACCAGCAGAGCAATGTTTGCACAAATGTTTACAAAACTCAGGTTACATTACTGGAATATCTGTCTCCTGTCCTTCATTCCCCTTAGACCTTGAGCTGGTGAACAGACGGTAGCTATAAATGCATAAGGAAAACTGCTTACTTACACAACTGCACTCAGTTCTAAGAAGTGTTATTTATAGTTTGGTATTAGATTCTTTCACGTTGCAATTGTTGTAACAGTGCAACAGGAGAACATTTACATTGATACAGCTCCTAAAAGCTGGGATCAACATAAGCAGTACCCATATGAAATGATGAGGTTACTACGTTGTACTATGCTGTGTGCAGCAGCCATTTATCATTTCATTGTGTTTTAATATGCTATGGGTCGCAAAGGGTTAATTTGAGCCCAAATCAATTCTATTGTGTTAAAATGGCAATGTTATGGGGGAAGTCTAATTATTTTATGTCTAGGTTTTGCTGCAATTTCATCTATTACATACTATGGAAATCACAGTCTGCTGATTTCACCTAATTCCAGTAATTAACATTTCTTCATGTCATGACTGGCACATTGTGGCAAACAAGCCAGTCTAGCATTTCATCTTTTCTGGATTTTGTTATGGGAGCTTTATGTAAAATAACCAATTTGAAATAAACCCATGGAAGTTCTACATGAAGTATTGTTCTTCCTCTACTTAATTGCACCTCAATTATTGAATTTACTGTAATCTGTTTATCCTTTTTTGACACTCTGACACCCCCATTGGTGAATTTACTGTCATCCATCCACACTTCATTGACACTGTGGCTAGTGTTTATCCATATCTTATCTAGCCAAACAATATTTTCAGAATCATAGGTACGTATTTCTTAGAAAAATCTACATCACCAGGTGCAGAAATTTATGACCATTAAGTTTTTTATAATGGATGCCTAATTCGTTTACTATTTTCTGAAGGAAAGTCTTACTGCCAGTAAAAAGTTCTGCATCTTACAACAAAGAAAGCAATTTTTATATGGTAGGATGTTCTTTTCTTGTGTCATATTCATAAATATGGTGACGAATTGCATCCTGCTGAAAAGAATCCAAGTTCACAACCAGGTTAACTCTCCTCCTCTTCTTTCCTGGTATTTCTCATTTGGATGGAGACAGTTGGTTCACTTCCAGTTCATATTTCTCTTTGCTTACTCTATTCTGTTCTTGCATATTTCCACTTCACATGCTACTCTATTTAGGACTTAAGCAATAGAAATTAAAGGCTGCCCATTCTCTTTATCTTCTCCAGAGTACTTCCTTACAAAACATGTAATTTCATGCACCTATGGTATACTCTTTCTAAAACATTTTTGCTCAATTTCCCAGAAAGCTTTGTTTCTCTTTTTGACTTGCATTATTTTCACTTGACATAGTTAAAAATATTTAACTCTGATATACAGACACACACCAACGTGTAATAATTATTGCTGAATTTTGTGTTTGTATATCCCACAGTAATACCAATACTTCACGAACTAAACAGTGCAAGCAAAACAGGTAAACTGATGTGCCAAGTACAGGATGTCCACAACTCAGTGATTTACAGTGCAACACAACACCATACTAGTAGAATGAATTAAAGATTTCTGAAAAGGAATTCAGTCCCTGTGCAAAATGAAAAACTACATGCAGTTATATAGAGCAATGCAGCATCACAAGTTGAGCTTGTCATATGATTTATAAGCCAAAAAGATACATGCAAACCCTGGTCGTCAAATGATGTGAATGTAGTAATGTACTTGATTTTCTGTTTGAAAAAGCATAGTAAAAATGTTTTATTCTTATTTCAGTATTGTGGCTTATGCTACATGTAATTTTTGTACATTTACTGAATGCATATTTTATACATTCTAAATTTCTGTCATTCCTGAATTATTAGGCTATGAATGAAAAGTTTTACTGGTTTCAGTTTCAGGAAGTTGCCAAATATGTATTCAGTTCATGTCATATACTGTCTAGGATGCATTCACTCCTTAGGCAAAGGAGAGGGAGGAAATTCCAAACAAAAATACAGTTTTAGAGACAGGTGAACCTTTTAAGCGTAATGCACAATTGCCCAGGAATGGAAACACAAATGAGAACCAGTAGGAGGAAAATCTTTAAACACTCGTTTTCAAATGTGAGCATGCATATCCAATGGGAAGCTTTCTAGAGCTCTGGTTCAGTTTCAGATATCCCATCCCCAATTAATGCATATTGGCATATTGCTGTCTGCATGTTAAAATATAATCCAGCAGGAGATCTTTTATTGGTAAAAGCAAAAGCGAGATTTCCTCTGACAGCTGCATGTATTAAATGTGCACATGGCATAAGCTTCCATTCTTTTCAGTTTCTGCTCTTGATAGCAGCATTTAGTTCTAAGAAACACAAAGCCATTGCGGTCATTTTTTAAAATGTTTGCTGTATTGGATTTCAAATTTGATTAACCTACATTCAGATGAAAAGAATGTTACTGGTCAGTTTAAACAGATGATATCCAAGTGAGCAAAATTGATTTTGTATGTTATCAATATAACAATTGACATGCTTTCTTGTTTCCATTTAGGTGAATTATTAAGAGCCCAAAATGTTGAAAGTCTTTTGCTCCCTTCCTTTTTCTGATTCTCATTCCTAATTTACCATTCCTTTAGCAAAGTGTCAAGTTATTAATAGAGGTCAGGACTGCTGCTTCCTGTTCTCTATTGATTGTGTGTGACTCACTCACCATCTCATTCTGTACACGAGACTTTCATTTCCATTGCTGTTCATGGTGCAGTTGTACACCAGGCTTTACATTTTAGTTATACTTTCATTCCATTGCCACTGCCTTGTTGACTCCTGGACTGAAGGGATATCCACATTACCACTTGTTCTGGTGGTTTGTCTTTAATAATCATTACTATATTATTGACTGTCACAGTTATGCACACTTAAGGCAATTTCTTTTTTTTTTTTTTCTTTTTTTTTTTTTCTTTTTTTTTTTTTTTTTTTACTGGGATCAAACCTACTACCTTGGGGTACAGAAAGCTAAGGCATCATTACTGAGCTGCTATCCTTGTTTGTGCGAGTCAGCTGACCATACCTTCTCAGATCATTAATAGGCACTAAATACTATATCATATAATAACCATTTAAACTCTGCATGCTTAAGCTCAAATTTTCTGGAAGAGCTAAACATCTAAGCAACAAGCCTAATATAAATACTGTCAAGAACTATACATAATGAAGATATGTGTCTGTGATGTTTTGGGGGTTTTTGCAGTGTCATTCTTTATGCTTTTGTAATTGAGCTTATGAACCTTTAAACTTATTATTGAATTTATGAATCATTGAAAAAGCCAGGAATAGTTATGTTCCTACTTTGAAGTTGTGTGGCAGGTCTTGACTTGCACATGACCATCAACAAATGAGAGGATTCAAAGAAAAATTTAAAACAAGATCCTAAACAATAGAACACAGAAAAGCAAAGATCCAAAAAGAGGACAGACAGTGCTTTAGGAGCCTTTTATAATACCTGGTGGTGATGGGTTTGAACACATTCCTTTATGGGAGTTATACCCATGTTCCACCCACATGTGGGATTTGTGGTGGTCAAAGTGGCACAGGGGCAGGTTTCCTCTGGGTTCTCCGGTTTCCCCCGCCATCTCATTCCATCTTCATTTCATGTATCATCAGTAGGGCTAGGATATTTATGGCCTAAAAATCACCATAATATGCACAAAAATATGCTGTTATGACCAAAAATTTACCAAAATATGCACAATAACATAATATGACCCAACAATATTAAAATGAGGTAAAATTTCTATTGTAAAATAAATTAGTAAGTCAGTTTTGATAATGAACTATTTATTTGAGAATAAACTGCATATGAGAAGCAAGCTAAACCATGCAATTTGACATTCCAGTATGATTTTTATTAACATTATAGGAACATAGTTTACCTATGTGCGTTTTACATCCTCATTCTACTTCATATAAGCTCTGAGTTGCAATACACAATGAATAACTTGTGCAACTTTTCAAATAAAACAGATTACCTATTGTCAGCCAACAAAGCCTTGTACTTCGAAAAGCTCCCTTCTACTTCAGCTGACACAAGAGGAGCATGTTTAAAATGAACAAAATAATTTGAATCTAAATCTGAATGATTAAGAGAGAACTTTTCACCCAACAAAATCATTGAAATGGAACACAGTGTATGATAACCTTTGTTTTTTTCTAATACCTTATCCATTTTCTTTGACACTTCTTTTCCCACTTTACCACAAATGCCCTCTAATTTATTTACAACTTTTTTCACTTGTTCTACCTGCTTTACTAGCGGCACTTCTGATTCCTCCAAAGCAGTTATGACGGCAGGAATAAATTCAAAATTTGATTTTATGTATGAAAGTTTGCCTGAAATTTCACGATTAGACATTAATTCTTGGGTTAGTCCAATTGAAGTAGCTTCACTGCTATTGAATGAATCAATGATGCTTTTCACAACATTGAAGTTCTGGCAGTAATAGTTGCAGGTATCAATTCTGGACCCCCATCTTGTCAAAGGCAAGGGGTTGCAGCATTTAAAATGTCTGGAACTAACAACTTAAATGCTGCAACATGTGAAGGGGCTTTCAGAAATACCTTTTTGACACACCCAATAAATTTGTCAACATCACTTAATTTACTATGAATCTCCTCTGCAACTCGGTGCAAGGTGTGAGCTAAACAAGTCACATGCACCATTTTACTGTACAATGCTTTTAGAGAATCGGCAGCTTTCACCATATAAGGTGCAGCGTCTGTTAAATTGTCATGCTTAACACCTTCGGGCCATATGGCATGCATAGATCTGTCGAACAACTTAGAAATTGTATAAATATTTAAGTTTTCTAAATGTTCATAGTTTATTAGAAACTTTTCGCCAGGACCATCGTTTTCCAAAGTTCCCACAATGGCATTTGCAATATATCTTCCCATAGAGTCTATGTTTTCATCAATTGATGCCCAAATCTTTTTATTTACAAGCTGTTGTCTTATTTATTGTGTTGTTTTTTCGTAGCTTCGGCTGACAAAGTTCTTTCTTAATGTGGAAGAATCAGGAAGAGATTTGCCTTTGTATTTTCCTAAGAATTCATGAAATTTTGGATGGTTTTGTTTACTTAAGGGAATATCAGCACAAAGGAAAGCTTTACAAAGTTCTTCACAGAATGGTAAATAAGACTGGCAGGATTCCCCTAGGAGCATTTGCTGTAGTGTTTTTTCATTTTCAAACTGTTGTACTCCACGTTTGTGTTTATCTGTTGCCACATGCTGCTCCGCAGTTACTCTTATGCCACACAGTTTACAATACAGTACTTTACCATCACTTGAAAATACTTTCTCACCATATTGAGATGCAAACTTTTTTAGTTTTACTTGAACATTTTGCTTCTTTTTAGGCATTTTTTCTGAACTGTACTGCACACGCTTACGACTTCAATAAGACTGAATAACACAATGTATGAAATACACACTTGTCTGCAGTCCAGGGTCCAGAATGACTTAATCAGCTACCTGCTCATAGAATAACAATAGCTTACACAAACTCACCGATGCGTAAGGGTCTAGTCCATATTGTGAATTCAAAGGAAACAGGGAACAAAGGTAGATACTTGCCATTTTCCAGGAAACAAAATGAGGTGCGCAATTCTGAGAAATGTAACACCGAAGAAATAAATTGCATGAGAAAGTACTTTTCTTCTTGAAAGAGTGAAAATATGACAAATATGACCATTTACTTACTAAAATATGCTCTATCAGAGAGAAATGGTCATATATGCAAAAATATGACTTAACAAATTAGATTAATTCATTTCGCTATTTCATAAGAAGCATTTATATGTATTTAAGGAGCATTTTATGTCCTACCAAAAAATATATGTCCTATCATAAAAATCCTAGCCCTAATCATCAGTGTCACCACCTGCAATGCTGCATGTAGTAAAAGTGGGTGTTAACACTACCAAAAGAACTCCTGTTCCACATTTGGAGATGTTTGAAAGAAGTAGTTCCTTTAGAAGTACAGGGTTCTTCATTTAAAACCTAACAGGTGCACTCCTGTGCGCAATTGGTGTGCCACAGTCGGCTTTACTCCTACATAAACTTGATGCATAAAGCATGTATAACACCTTATAGAAGATGCTGGACAGGATTGGAAGGGGTAGAGTGAGAGTAGGAATGTCCTGTCCTGTCCTACATACGGTTATTATATGGAAGAATATTAATTTCATTGATTGACCTTATAGTTGCTTAAACTAGAAGCCCAAGAGGTAAGTGCTTACAATATTGTAAGTCGCCATTAAGGTATGTTATCTCATATAAATCCAGATCTCCTTGCGTGGTTTACTGGGAAAAAATGTAAGTTGATAAGTTAGTGTCATGTTGGCATGTTGGCCATGATAGCTTAGTGGTTCAAGCAGCCAGACGGTAACCGGTAGATCCGTGGTTCAGATCCCGGTCATGGCATTGAATTTTTCAGTCTCTTTCTACCCTTTCCAATCCTGTCCTGCACACAGCTATTGTGTGGAAGAACATTAGTTTCATATGAGCATTCTTCTTTATGTGTACTTTTTCCCAAAGTTTGAGTTCAGCTGTTGTTTTTACATGTTTTAATAATTTGATATCCTGTTCTATGTTGTATTGAGTTGACCAGAAGTGATGGCTTATTTCTAATTTGCTTAAGTTTTATATTCCTGAGGTGTTCCTTAAGTCTTGCTTCGTGGTTCCTTTTTATTTGGCCAATATATATTTAGGGCACTCTTCACATTTTATTTGGTACACACTGCAAAATTTTGTATGTTATCAATATAACAATTGACATGCTTTCTTGTTTCCATTTAGATGAATTAATAAGAGCCCAAAATGTTGAAAGTACACACTGGATTTTCAAGTGGTTTGTATTGTGATCTTTAATGGATGGTGTAGCAAGTTTCTCTGGTTGAGTTTGTTGTAAAGGACTAGCTTAATGTTATGCTCCTGGAACAGTTTTTGGAATTTATTGTGCATCTTTGGGTAGAATGTGAATTTGCTGTATGTGTGATGTGGGTTGGATCCCTTATTCAGTGTTGTCTTTTATCTGCTTCTGCCAATCTTATAAAGCTTAAGTTTGAAGTTTGATGATGCTACATTATTTAATATTTGTTTGGCAGACATCAATAGTGAATGCTCTCAGCAAATTTGTAAACATGGACAAAACTAGTCATTGTTATGTGATACAAATTTTCATTTAAAAGGTCCAACTAATATTAAAGCTGAGCTAGAGTCTACTCTGGGGGAGTCTGTTCGTTTGTTTACAACAGTAAAATATTGGGTGGCAGAGTTTAAGTGAGGCCGTACCAGCTGCTAAGATGAACATCGCAGTGGTTGACCAAATGAGGTGACCACATGAGGTAACCATGCCAAAAATTGTAAAGAAAATCCACAAAATGGTGCCAGATGACCGTCGACTGAAAGTGTGCAAGCTAGCAGATATTGCAGACATTTCAAAAGGTGCTGCTGACTGAAAATTTGACATGAGAAAGCTGTGTGCAAGATGGGTGCTGCATTTGCTCACAATGAAACAAAAACAGCATTGAGAGGCTGTTTTGGTCGAGTGTTTGGCAATGTTTCATCACAATAGAGCTGAGTTTTTGCATCAATTCATAGCCATGGATGAAACATGGATCTATTACTTCACATTTGAGAAGAAGGAACAGTTGAAACAGTGGAATGAAAGGGGATAATTGGCTCCAAAGAAGGTGAAGACAGTACCGTCTGCAGGCAAGGTCATGACATCAACTTTTTTTGGATGCACATGGGATAATTTTGATTATCTCCAAAATGGAAAAGCAAGTATTATGCAAATTTTTTGTAGTGTTTGAGTGACAAAATCAAGCAAATATGGCTGCATTTAGTGAAAAAGTAAGCTTTGTTTCATCAAGAAATACACTAGTTCACACATCCATTATCGCCATGGCAAAATCAGTGAGCTAAAGTTTGAATTGCTTCCTCATACTCCCTATTTGCTAGATTTAGCCCCCTCTCATTATTTTGTTTCCAAACTTCAAAAAATGGCTTAATGGTAAAAGATTTGCCAACAGTGATGAGGTGGAGTCTGCAGCTATTTGGCAGAGCTTGTTGGTTTTCACTATAAACAGGATATTGAGGCTATTGAGCATTGATGGGAAAAGTGTATTGAGCTGAATAAAGACTATATAGGGAAATATGAGGGCGAGTCTAATGAAAACCGGAAATATTTTTTTACAGCTCCTTTATTACAGACAGAGTTGAAACAAGTACACTATTTTTCAATGTAGTCCCTCGCTTTTTGATACATTTCTACCACCGAGTTGGGAGGGCATGTATCGGAAAAAAAAAAATCTTTTGGCTTATGCACCTCTCCTGTTTCACCTCTTGTGTTGCGAACTTGTTGCCACCTAGGGAGTCCTTTAGTGGGCCAGAGATGTGGAAGTCAGAGGGCATAGAGGATATGGGGAGACACTCCAGATGCAAGTCCTTGATAGTCATCAAGATTGCACGAGCTGCATGAGATTGTGTGTTGTCATGCTGGATGAGAATGCCTGTTGAGAGGATTCTGTGGCGCTTGGTGTGTATGGCAGGTTTCAGAATGTCACATTTCAATTCACTATAGGTGACACTGGTCACTGTCTTGCCCTTTTCTATATAATGTTCCACTATGGGACCTTTGTGGTCCCAGAACAAGGTCAGCATCACCGTTTGTGCTGATGGATGGTTGCCGAACTTTTCGGCTTTGGTGATGACAGGTGCCGCCATTCCATACTGGAGCGCTTGGTCTCTGGTTGGTAGTGATGGACCCAGGACTCGTCTCCAGTCACAGTTGCTCCAAAAATATGTCACCTTCAAGTTCATAATGGTGCAGCAGTTTCTGGCAGGCATCGACTTGCCTCTCCTTCATTTCAGGAGTCAGCCGACAAGGTACCCACCTTGAGGCCTTCCGGTACTTCAAGCTCACCATGGACAATATGGTGAGTAGAACCATGACCATCCTGTAATTATGTTGGAATGTCATCAATGGTGACCTATCTATCCTGCAGAATCATCTCCTTTGCCTCTGCAATTGCCTTAGCTGTCACAACACGATGTGCCTGGCCTGACCTCAGCACATCTGCCAAACTTGTTATACCATTGCTGAATTTTGTACACAATTTGTACATGAGTCTGGAATAAACATGCAGCTCCATACTGTGCCAACATGTATCAATGGATTTCTATTGGTTGCGTCCTTCACTGTGCAGGAAATGTATCACTCCATGCTGCTCTTCTTTGGTGCACTCCAACAGAGGGGTCGCCATATTGGAAACTCCCATATCACGCTGCTGGGTCACATGGGTTTGCAGCACCAATGCCAATCAATGGCAGGAGAGTCCATGCACATGCCTACCTGGTCTGATTGTAATAAGAGAAGTTTTAGATTTTCTATACCAGTTTTACGGTTTTCATTTAACTCACTCTCATACCTTTTTCCCCAAAATTTTTGTGCTTTTTTCCCATTAGGTTGGGTACTTCTGGGACAGCCCTAGTATGAAAGACAAAAGTAGATCAAAGACATCACACCAGTGAACAATGGATACAACCCACAACCCACATACAGCAAATTCACTTTCTACTCAAAGAAGCACAACAAATTCCAAAAACTGTTCCTGGAGCATAACATTAAGTTAGTCTCTTACAACAATATCAACCTGAGAAATTTGCTAAACCATCCATTAGAAGGCACAATACCAACTACTTCAAAATCCAGTGTGTATAAAAATGTGCGGATTGCCCTAAAATATACATTGGCCAAACAAAAAGGAACCTCAAAACAGAACTTAAGGAATACCTCAGGAATATAAAACTTAGGCAAATTGACAAATCAGCAGTATCCCATCACTTCTGGTCAACTCGACACAACATAGAACAGGATATCAAATTATGTTGTTGTTGTTGTTAGCTAATGCTGGATTTCTGACAATGAAGTCATTAATCCTCTTGCTCTCCAATATTTTTCACTGATGGATGGGGCACTAGAAGTGGCCAGGCATATTTGAAGGTTGTCTCGATCCATTTCCTCTTGCAGATCACATAGAGGACAGAGTGGTGAAGAATATATCCCAATTCTGTTTAAATGTTTTGCCAGACAATCATGTCCTGTAATCAACCTGAAGTTTGCAATTGCTGTTTTTCGAGGATACTCCGGAATTACTGTTTGAATGTTTGGTAGTCCCCATCTTTTGTTCTTTGATTTTCCATAGCAATATTTTGCAATAATTTTTTTGAATTCAGAGTTGACTAATCTTTTAGCTGCATAAAATGGTAGATTAACTATAGATTTTTGTACACCGCTGGTACCCTTTTTTGCAAGAAAATCAGCTTTCTCATTACCACTCAGTCCACAGTGAGCTGGTATCCATTGGAAGACTAGGTTTGCTTGAAGTGCTGTTAGATGGGTAAGGATTGTCCAACATTCTATAATTGTTTGGTTTTTTGGTGACAACTTGAAAGCAATTGCTATAATTGCTGCCCTGGTATCTGAGAGAATAACTGCTTGCTGAAAATGTGAAATTCTGTACAAAAGATTTTGTAGGGCCATTCGAATTGCTTCAATTTCTCCATCAAAGTTAGTAGTTCCATAACTTAAAGATTTGTAATAGGAAAAGAGGTGACATGTGACTCCAGCACCTGCTCCATCTTGGTTTGATATCAATGATCCATCAGTATAAATATGGAGCCATTTGTGTTCTGGAAATCTAGTATGGATTTTCTCTAATGCCAATAATTTTAGAACACTAGTTGGAGTATCGCTTTTCTTAACTTCTTCTGTCAGGTGTAAATAATATGTGATGTCTAATGTATGTGTCGGATTGACGTTAGATATGAAGTTTTCCTTTGAATTAGGAAGGTGTACATTCTTCTTGATGTCTTGACTTTTGGAAAGAAAGCTCTCCTGAGTCTTTAGTGTATGTGTAAAATTTCTCTTGTGCCATGTATTGAATGGGAGTCTGATCAACTTTTCGTGCTGAATAAGAGCCGCTTTTTCTATTTCATATTCAATGGGGTATTGGTTGGTTAGTATTCCCATAGCTGCTATTGGTATGGTTTTGATAGCACCTGCAATTAATCTCAGACTTTGGTTTTGAAAGATTTGAACTTTTTTTGTGTTTGCTGTTGCAAGAACTTCGCTGCAGTAAGTAAATAATGGCTTTATATATACATTGTATGTTGTGTTAAGAGTTGCTCTGGAACATCCCCACTTCATTCCTGTTAGACATTTTAACAGTGAAAAGCGCCTCTCTGCTCTTTGTACTACATTTTCTATTTGTTTGGGCCATGTAATTTTGGTATCAAATGTAACTCCTAAATACTTTGCTTCCTTTGTTTCTGGTAATTGTTGACCCTCAAAATTTAGTTTTATTTTTTGTGGTTTTTTTCTTAGTGAAAAGATTTGGTAGTTTGATTTTGTTGTATTAACAGTCATCAAATTTTCTTTGGCCCACCTTTGTAAGTTGGTTAAGGATTGTTGCATGGTTTTTTCTAGTTCTGTACGTTTGCTTTTTGGTTTTGAAGTCCACATTACTAAGTCATCAGCAAATAGTGCACACTTCACACCTGATTCTTGTATTTGTTGTGGCAGATCGTTAATAAATATATTAAAAAGTGTTGTGCTGAGCACTGCGCCTTGTGGTAAGCCAGGGTGTACTTGTTTGTATTTAGATATATTTCTTCCATATCTGGTTGCAATGAAGTGTTGTGTTAGGAAATGACATAGCCATGAAAACATTGGACCTTGTATCCCTATTTTTTTTACTTTCTTTAGTAGTTCTGTTCTGCATATAGAATCATATGCACTTTGGAAATCAATAAAAACTGATAAATTATCTTCTTTTCTATTGAAAGAGTCTTTGATTTCTTGACTGAGAAGTAAGACTTGTTCATTTGTAGAGTGGAACTCTCTGAATCCAGCTTGACATGGGGATATTAAATTTTGTGATTCTAGAAACCAATTTAACCTGTTTGACACCATTCTTTCCATCACTTTTGCTATTATGCTAGTAAGAGCTATTGGTCTATAATTTTTTATTTCTGATGCTGTTTTGTCTTTCTTCAAGAGTGGGACAATTATTGCTTTTTGCCATTCAGCAGGTACAGTGGTTTTCCAGGATAGATCGTAGAGTTTCAGTAGTTGTTGTTTTGCTGTTTTTCCAAGGTTTTTTATGAACTCTGGATGTATGTGATCTGGTCCAGGAGACTTTTTGTTTTTTAGATTATTTATTGCAATGTTCAGTTCTTGCATATTAAAATTTTGAAAAAAGATATTGCACTGAGTGTTAGGATTACATTCTCTTTCTTGTTTCAAATCTTTCTTAAATTCTTTACGTTCCTTTTTATTATTTCTTGTTACTTTATGCGAATTAGCATAGTATTTATTGAATGTTTCGGCTATGACTGCATCATTTACTAATATTTTATTGTTGTGTATGATAGGTACGTTGTTTCCTGTCCTTGACATTTTTTATGAACTTAAAAATTATTAAAACATGTGAAAACAACAGCTGAACTCGAAATTTTTGGAAAAAGTACTCATAAAGAAGAATAGTACTTACTTGGCTATGAATTTCAAAATACCACAAGTAGACAACATCTTGAGGTTAACATCCAGCAGCCCAGATAGCATCACAGTTACAACTACAGCTGATTATTCTTCAGGTGCTTGTCAAAAAACGGTTGAGTATGAAGATGGATGATCTTTGAAACATATCTGGATAAAATAGTAAGTGAAACTACAAGTGTCCAAAGGTTGACTCAATACTTCTACATTTTAAGTAGTTTCACTGTTTCACTGTTCAGTGTATGTTATGTGGAATAATTTACTAGTCAATTTTAAATGAGGTTATGGATGTACAGCAATTTACGATTAAATGTGGTGGCATCTTTGTATTATTATGTAGTTTTAGCATGTTTCTTGGTGACATGAAAAATAAAGCTTTTTTTTTTTTTCAGTTTCATGTTAGCAAATGTAAAATATATTTCTGAATAGGTAATTATACGAAATCTGCACTGGTCATGGAATGGACTTGTTTACTAATGAATGAAAGCATCTTTACCTATCTACACAAATGTACATCTTTCTTACAAAGTTATTTTTATATGTTACCTTAGTACAATATGGATCATGTGTCTTTCCTTTCTTATTGGTTGCCTGTTGCTTTTGGATCCTGACCTTTGGCAACTTGGGTAGCCAAATTCATCCCTTTATTCTGTTTGCTCTCTCCCCTCTCCTATCTGTCCTTCCTTCCTCTGAGTCTCTGCCTTCCTTGTCCACTTCTCCTTGAGTTTCCTAAGAACTTTCCCATGTTTTTTACTCTTATGTCCTCTTTATTTGTTAACATTTTCATTGCTATGGTTTTTGTATTCATATTGTCCCATTTCCTTTCCCATGTCTCTGCCCTCCACTCTCTCACTTCCTCACATTCTATTAGACAGTGTTCTAAACTCTCCGTTGCTCCACACTTAGTGCATTCTTCTACTTTATCCCCTCTTACTCCTTTTCTTAATATTGCCCCTGTCTTTGCCCAAGCAAATCTCTCTCTCTCTTGTTTGTTACAAATGTCCACATTTCTGTTTTTCTGTCCAATTCCTTTTTACTTTCTCTACTGGTAAGTAGGGGAAGTATTGTATTCCACCCAAAAATTCGATGTCGAGATTTCACCGGAAATATATGTTTTGAGCCCCCCCTGAATCCAAAAAAAGCATTTTTAGAAAAAGGTCCGTGTGTGTGTCTGTGTGTCAGTCTGTGTGTCTGTGTGTCAGTCTGTCAGTCTGTGGACAGCATAACTCAAAAACGAAAAGTCGGTTAAAAACCAAAGTTGGTATTTAACTTTAATGTCTTACAAGGATGTGACACGAAGATTTTGAAGAAAATAGCCCCACCCAAAACTATCCTTTACATGGAAAATTTTTCGAAAATTTTGATTTTCTTGAAAATGGCTCTAACGATTTTGATGAAAATGTCATATGTTTGAGATATTTTTATGACAAATGAAATGTGTATCTTGAATTTTCTGGCTATACCCCCTGTAGTCGTATTTAGTCTGGACGACTTTTGCATAACTGGTAAACCGTTAGAGATAGACCAAATCATACTATACAAAAAATGTAGATCTTGCTAAAATACACAATTTATATCTCAATAAATTTTCTTGTAGGATGAACCATTTCGGAGATATTCCTTGTTATGTGTGTGAGTTTCGGAAAACTTAGAACTTTCGTGAAAAGGATCATCGTTTAAGAGGTAGAACTGGAACTTAAAATTTCAATGCCACAACTGGGATTTGAATTTTTAAGTTCCAGTTCTACCTCTTAAACTTTGCCCACACACGGCTTATGTGTTTAAAAACACCAACAGTAAGTTTGTTGGCATAAATAAATAATAAGGATCATTGTTGTTCATTTTTTTATATGTTAAGTGGGCAAAGGCAAGAGAATCCCAAAGCTTTAAAACATTTGACTATCGCACAAAGCCTACTGTATTCTAATATTCCCCTTGTACCTACAAGGAAATAAGCAATAAGATAAGTTATACAAATGTTTATCTTAACTAACACAAAGAAGATATAGTAATAAGAGTTTGTAAGAATGGTTAGTGCAAGAGTAGAGAAAGTCATGTGAGTGCAACACATATTTTTTATTATGCCATGCAGCTCCAAAGATGTTTCCCCTTTTATTGTTCCCAATCTTGTCTTTCTATTCTGTTCCTTACTACATTCCAAAAACCCCTCTCATTTCCCCCGTCCTTTTAGTCCCCATACATGCCCCATTCTTATTCTGTTAAGGGCTTTTCCTATCTCATTCCACCAGCTGTTTCCATTGACACTTGCTCTCTGTTGGTTTATACACAATTTTATTATGCTCTTGTTTCTCCTATTCATGCATCTATACCAATTATTATTATTCCTCTTTTTGTGTCTGGACTTCCAATTTCTGTCATTGCCGCTCCTTTCGCTACTGATTTTGTCAACCCCCAGTACTTCCCTGCAAAACAAACTAAAAACTCTATTTTCTTACTTGCTTCCGTTATCCCCCAAATTTCTATTGCATATGTCATCCTTGATTCCATTAGTGCTTCATAAATCCTTTCTAGCCAATTTATTGTCATACATACTCTTTACTCATTACTAGAGCCCTGATTTTTATGTAATTACATATTTTAAATGCTGCATAATATTTCAATGAGAAGTAAAAATGTTGGCAAATTACGTCATTTGGGACTCGCTTACAAATTTTTATTTTACATATTTTGCACGTTTCTACATATTTTAACAATGTTACATAAAATGTACATATTTTCTGGGTTTTGTTACAATTTTGTTATTTTTTAAAAAACATTGAAGTCACATTATGAACTACTGTTTTCACAAGTTTTGCTGAAAGCAACAAAAATCAATCTGTGAAATAGGATGCAAGTTAAATTAAGAATGCGATAATAACCGCCTCGTTCTGATTGTTGTTTGTTTATATCAAAGCAGGTACCGCTCGACAATGTTGACCTCCAGTGTCACGTTTCTCGTAGCGCTTTGGGCATTTACAAGAACTAGAGAAATTGATTGTTACCATTGTCGTGGTAGTCAGCATCTTGTAATATAATACTGCGAGGAAACAAAGTGAGCCGCTGGACAACCATCAATATAGCGAGGCAATAATACTGCAGTTTCTTGCAAGTCTTAGTAAAATGGCACTAGTTGCGTCCTCGCTATCCTGCAATTTGAATTCATGGGTGAAATTAGATAGCACCTTTGGAACCGATGGAAATAGTCTGTCAAGCATGCGGTAAAAGAATTGGCTGTTCCATGAAATCTCAATTGGAACAACATATCAAAAGTGCTCTTCACATATGCAACAAACACCTATAGTCTTCTAGAAAGCAAGTTCTATTGACACAAGTGCAGCAGGAGCTATCCAGAAATGATTTTTTAAAGACTTGTGCAGTGCAATGGTTGCAGCTAATATTTCGTGGCATTAACTTCAGATTCCTCAATTTCGCTCCGTTCTAAAAAAAATATTGCAAGAAAGTTATTCCAGACGAATCTACTCTGAGGAAAAAGTATCTTCATGTGTGTTATGGAGAAGCAGTTGCTGATATACGGAATGAAATTGGAGACTCCTGTATTTTGTTTGCTGTCGATGAAACTACAGATGACATGGGTCCGTACATAGCAAATCTAGTAGTAGGAAAACTAGATTACGAAAGTCCTTCTAATCTGCTGCAAGGTGTTGGAACAAACAAATCATTCTACAGTTGCAAGATTCGTAAATGATGGGATGAAGACTCTGTGGCCAGAGGATGTGTGTGAGGAAAAGGTTCAGATGCCGCATCGTACATGATTAAAGCTGCTACTGCCCTTAAGGTTTTCTACCCGAATGTACCTGCTTGGCCCATGCATTGCAACGTGTTGCTGAAGTAGTAAGAAGTAATTTTCCCTGTGTGAATAAGTTGATATCAGCAACAATAAAGGTCTTCGTGAAAGCATCGCACACAATTCAGTGCTACAAAAATCATCTCCAGCATGTCCCTTTGTCTCCTGAGCCAGTACTTTACAAGATGGGGTACAGGGTTAGAAGCTGTGAAATTTTATTGTAAACATTTTGAAGGAGTCCAGTCAGTGGTGAACATGTTCTCTTCAGAATTAGCTGTTTCTATACGTGAATCTCAGTACATCTAAAGTAGCAAGCTCCTGTGCTTGCATCAAAAGCAACTTCGCCTGGTTGCCTAGCACCATCAAGACATCAGGTTCCCTTCTTCACGAATCTATGGACTTAATGGAACATGCATCACAGAAGCTTAGTGTAGTTATAGGAAGGAAGGTAGGTGAAAAATTCAAAGCTGTGCTAAACAGGAATCCAGGGTACTCTATGCTGTATATGTGTCTAAAGTGCTAAATGGTGGCAATGTCGATTTACCAAAACATGTCTCTGCAAATCAGATTCCTATACTAAAATATGCTCCTATTACTTTGTCTGACGTGGGGAGAAGCTTCTCTGCTTAAAAGAACATTTTATCCGACAGGAGACAAACAATGACCCCTGAAAATGTGGAGAAGTATATGGTTATTCACTGTACATTGAAAGAAGCAAAAGACTCAAAATGAAAATGTCTGGTTGTTCATTGTATGTCAAGAGATAGAAAACTGAAAATGCATCTTCATTATATAATTTAATTATTTTGAATTGATTGTTTCACCCATTAATAAATTGGTTCAGTATTTCAACATTGCTTTACCGTCTAAAATTAAAGTAAAATAATTATGTCAAATTAGTAAGTTTAATAAACATAATCCAAAACACCTATTTTTATTTCGTGATTTCCTACTTGAAAATAAATTCTAGGTAAATTCTGCATACAACAAAACATTTTCCCTATAATTAATTCTATATTTAGTAAATTTTAACTCATTGTAATTAATTTATGTACTTACAGACCCATCAAATTACAAAATTCTGGGTAATTTGCAGTCTGCATTTAGATTTGAGGTTGTAATCTTAGCATTTAGATTATTACATATTTTTATGTTTTTTGTTGCATAAATATGTACATATTTCGCGCCTTGATATTACATAAAAATCCAAGCTTTACTCATTACACACTCTTTGCTCAATCTTACTCCCAAGTAGTCAAATTTTCTCACTACTTCGAATCTCTTACCATTTAAATGACTCATTTACTAAATTTAGGGTTAAAGCGTGTGGTCCACATAGAATATTATTATAAGTAATTAAAATGCACTATTTGCCATATAGACATACAGCAATATTGCTTATTAATATTACACTATATGTGGGAAATAGGAGTGCTTATGACTTGTATAAAAATTAATGTATTACTAAAATCTAAGGCTTTTCTGTCATAAACATAGGTATTATTAATTGAAGACTGCTATTAAGTAAAGACTGCTATTGATATCATGTGATTTGATTTATTAAGTACTAAAGAGAATACATGTTGGGCTACCCCTGAGTGGGGCCCTGGCCCTTTTGCCTTTAGGGCAGCCTTTCAATACATGTATGTGCTTGGTATGTGTTTGCTCCTTTCTACTATTACAGTTGCCAAGAGCTAACCTGGCGCTTGACATCTAGCTGATTCATTCACCTGTGAATGAGGCTAGCGCTATCTTGTCCTATTGACTAATCGCTGCGTGATGTGTTTGTAACACGATTGGATGAGATAGCACTAGCCTCGTTTGCAGGTGAGTGAATCAGCTAGCTGTTAAGTGCCAGGTTAACTCTCGCCGACTTTAATTTTAACTTCTTCCCCTCCCTTTCTGAGTATTTCCGCAGCCAAAGGTGGTTGGTTTTCTTTTACTTGTCTATCTTGCATCAGTTTTTCACCATTTGCCAACTTTTTGTCTTTCCGTATTATTTTCCTCTTATTTTAACTTCTTATTGCTATCCTTTCACTTGGTATAGTTCTTAATTTCACTTTCTTGAGATTTCTCTCTTATACTTCTCCCCTTTTCTTGCCTCCTCTTTTCCTATTACACTTATTAAGCTTCACTTGCTGCTTTTATCAACCCTTCTAATTACCTACTAATCTGTGTCACTTGCTTGTGTCCTGTCCTCTACCTCACATGACCCCTCTCTATTCTCTCTTCCCTTCCTGCGATTTGCCTACCCATTGTTTAAGCCTTGTCACCCTTCGTGACATGCCCCTTCCTTTTCATCTCCCCTGCCTAGTTTTATTTGTTTTCTAATCCCGTGTGTTCCCACACTTGTTTCACTCCCTATTTGCCCTATTGCAATTACTTCTTGCCATCTTGGATATTTTTTATGCTTCTTCCAGGCTATTTACACTAAACAACTCTCATTTAGGTGCCTTCCTTACTTTCTTCTTCGTTCCACTGACCATTTTTAGCTTTCCCCCTCTCCTCCTAGTTTCTGCATATTTTTGGAGTACCTAACTGGCCTATACCTGCTTAAGGGGACACTCTGGTACCTAAATGGCCAAAATGCTATTTTTTTCAGAAAACACTTTTTTTACTTTCTCTACTGGTAAGTAGGGGAAGTATTGTATTCCATCCAAAAATTCGATGTCGAGATTTCACCGGAAATATATGTTTTGAGGCACCCTGAATCCAAAAAAAGCATTTTTAGAAAAAGGTCCATGTGTGTGTCTGTGTGTCAGTCTGTCAGTCTGTGGACAGCATAACTCAAAAACGAAAAGTAGGTTAAAAACCAAAGTTGGTATTTAAGTTTAATGCTTTTCAAGAATGCGACACGATTTTGAAGAAAATAGCCCCACCCTAAACTACCCTTTACATGGAAAATTTTTCGAAAATTTTGATTTTCTTGAAAATTGCTCTAACGATTTTTATTAAAATGTCATATGTTTGAGATATTTTGATGACAAATGAAATGTTTATCTTGAATTTTCTGGCTATACCCCCTGTAGTCGTATTTACTCTGGACGACTTTTGCATAACTGGAGATAGACCAAATTATGCTATACAAAAAATATAGATCTTGCTAAAATAAACAATTTATGTCTCAATAAGTTTTCTTGTAGGGTGAACCATTTCGGAGATATTCCTTGTTATGTGTGTGAGTTTCGGAAAACTTAGAACTTTCGTGAAATGGGTCATCATTATTCATTTTTTTATATGTTACGTGTGCAAAGAGAACGGAATCTCAAAGCTTTAAAAGATTTGACTATCACACAAAGCCTACTGTATTCTAATATTCCCCTTGCACCTACAAGGAAATAAGCAATAAGGTAATTTGTACAAATGTTTATTTTAACTAACACAAAGAAGATAGAGGAATAAGAGTTTGTAAGAATGGTTAGTACAAAAGTAGAGAAAGTCATGTGAGTGCAACACGTCAGATTTTTTTAAAGAAATGTCAACATGTCCTGAATATGACCATTAAATATTATGTGTCAAATCCACCTGGAAATTGGTGTATTTCAAATTTATTTGGACTCTTGCGATATTTCCAGTAAGTGTGTTCCAAAACTTTAAATTACTTTTTCTCCATTTAACAATTTTTGTGCTTTGGGGTAAACTTTTTTTACAGTAAATATTGATGGATAAAATTGAAATTTTCAGAATATGTAGAATATATTTTGTTAAAGAAAACTGTGCATTGGTTTGTTGATCACACTTATACATAAAAGTATATGCTTTTTTCTTTGTAATTATTTGTAGTATTTCTTTTTATTCTATTCTAAATAGAAAAAAGTCCCATATTTCTAATAAATATTAATATTTTGGAAAACTAATGCACAGTTTTATTGCATAGGCATAGAAAAACTAGCATGCCAAATTTCAGGCCTCTAATTTAATTCTAAACTGCAAAAAGTATACCTTTTATTACTATTCAATTCTTTCCAAGAAAAAATAATAAACAATTTTTAGTTTAATATAGAGCAGTGAAACTTATACCAACAGTATATCATGGCAGGTGCAACTTAACCTAAAAATTTCATTAAAATTGGTTAATTAGGGAAGAAAGTCCATTTGGTACCAGAGTGTCCCCTTAACTCTGTGACCAAAATATTCATTACATTTGTAATATTATTCAATATGATTAATGTTAGTCTAACTTGCCCTACTATATTTCATAAGCTCTTACTTGTACAACATATATGTGATACAGAGAAAACAGCTGAATACTAGAACAATTTTTGAAACGCCATCACTATCTTTTTTGTAGTTCCACCAGATCCTGCAGTGCTATTTGCCAACTTAAAGAGAGAAACTGATGATATTAAGGCATTGACAGAGAAGAAGTTCGCCAAACGACAGATATTCAGTAATTGGTCACGTTATGATGAACCTCTTCGAGATCCAGTGCAGGACCAGGAGGAGGAGGAGCTGCTAGGAGCTGATTTCAATGCCTTGTGTGCCAACCTAACAACTGGTTAGTATTGCTGTGTCTTGGTTCTTACCATAGGCTACAGTATTTGAAACATGGGTTCTTTCATATTTAGGCATTTACTGGTATTACTAAATTATAATAAAAGCAAATTATTAATAAAAACATTTGTATTGAACGTGTTTCGTAAGCAATATTGCCTAGATTATCAGCAGTTTTCAACTTTCATACTTGTTACAGGTATCTTCCATGGATTCACTGGATCCCTCCTTTGGTTGGTTAACTTTTATAGACTTTGGGGATTTTGAAATTCATTAGATTTGTTCTGTGCTTTAGTATGTAAATCATCTCTCAGATGCCTAGTTTTGTGAAGCTACTGCTGATTTCACTATTTGGTAGCTTTTGATATATCTCACGTATTCCTTTAGTCTGGATCCTATGTTTCTTTTGGCTTTTCCTGTGCATCTTTCTTCAGTCTTCAGTTAATTCTGTAAATTCCTGGTTTCTTAGATGGAGGTATCTTTTCTAAGTTTTTTATTACCAAAACCCAGATATTTCGATTCTATCAGTATATTTGAATTTGAATTTATTGAGTGCTAAAGCATTTTACATCTTGGGCTGCCCATAGCATAGGTCACACACGCGCCACACATGGCCACCATCTGCGTGGTAACCCGGCCCCTGTCTGTCACACATGCGACGTCCAACTCTCCGTGTTGCACGTTTTAATTGGTTGTCCGAGATATGCCCCGGTGCGCCAGTCGCTTGGCCTGGGTTTTAGTCTGCGGTCCATCCTAGGCGACGACCCAGTCTCCGTAGATATGGTGCTGTGGTTCGTCGCTGAAATTGGATTCGCCAAACAAGTATAACTTGTGTTTTTAGTATTAGACTTTTGAGTTTAAGATTTACAAATCTGCAATTAGATTTGTTTTGTTTTACTGTTTAGTATTTTAAACCGTCACTGTTTTATCATTCACCTTTGTAGCGTTTTAATCTTTTTGGTGTTTTAACAGTTTTAACATTAACTTTTTTAGTATTTTAACTGTTTTAGCATTTTTTAGTTTTGTATTTTAGCTTAGTTCTTAACCAGAAGTTAGTGAGTCTTCTATCCTTTAAATTTGACTTGGGGCCCAAATGACCTAGCTGTCGACGGGCCCTTAAACACCACTTACTCACTCACTTGAACTTGGGCCGTGGCCCTTTTGTCGTAGGACAGCCTCTTAAGATTTCTTACATATATTTACATTTTGAAGTGTGCTGTTGTTTATCAATTTTGCTAATGTTTGTATCCACTTACAGTGCTCCATTTTCACAACACTATTATTTTCCTCTGGGCTAGGAGCTTCAGCTAAAATTATATTTGACAACAGCTGGAGTTACGTGTTCACATTTTTCCTTTTATCATTCTGTTGGCAGAGACACAACAAATTATGATGGAGAAATAGAGGCTATATACATTGCTCTCCGACAATTATTAAATCTTCCCTTAAATAAATTTAACAAGGCAGTAATTCTTTCAGATTCTAAAGCTGTAATTCAGGGAATATGTTCAAATACTACAAAGAAGTCAACAAAAATTAGAGAATGCTACAAAATGTTAACACAACTCCAAAAAGTTAATAAGGCTGTTCATCTCCAATGGATTCCAGCACACTGTGGAGTCATGGGGAACGAAGCTGCAGACTCACTTGCAAAGAAAGGCACAACAATAAAACAAAAGTCTAAATTCAATTTCTCATATTCCTCAATAAAACGCTTGATCATAAAAAATTTTTGTCATTCATATCTACAAGAAATAGAAACAAATGCCAAAGATAAAAAATGGATTACACTACTTTCCAATCCAGATATAATCCCCCAGAGACCAAGGAAAACAGCTGTTGCAGCCTTCCGACTATTGACAAATCATGACTGCTTGGCAAGTCATCTCTACAGAATAGATATCTCAGCCTCACCAATATGTGTCCTGTGTAACGATCCAACAGAAATGAACGAAGACCACTTGAAGACCTGTGAAGCATTAAGATCAGAAGAAACTACAGTTCAAAAGTATTGGAAAGCACGAATGCTAATGGCTTCATTGCCAGATGCAAGGCACTAGAAAACAACAACAACATATTTGACAACAGAGATGTGCTCAATGGAAAGTGCAGACTATTGCCCAACACATTCAAAATCTTAGAATTAGCAATCCCTGACAAACTCCTCACTACACAAAACATAACCCACTATGCTTTGGCCTATATCTCCAGCACATGTATGTTCGCCAAACTTATTCTCCCCCCAACTACGGTTTAGTGTAACACAGTTTGTATTCTTACAGAAGACAATTTCACACCTTCATTTATTGTTTTCTCCTAACTTTTTCTCTCCCAAAGAGTGTTCCCTTCAACTGTTATCACATCCCCTTTGGAACTGCTACCCCTCGCTTTAAGCTCACCACATCTTGTATTTAAATCCCAGACAATCTGAAATTCGGACATAGCCTAGTCATTCTAAATCTCTTCTTTGTGATCCAACTCTATATGTGAATTCATTTAGCTTTGTTTGACTTCTGCAAATGACACCCGTGGTCACATCCTCCTCTCTTTCTTGATCACACCTCCATACATCTCTGCTCGCATTTTGGCTCGGTCCTGCCCTCTTGATTTCGAAAAGACTCCATCGGGGAGTTGAGATAATGCTGGACGGTCTGTTGGAGTTGCTGCTCTTTCCCTTATTTTGTTGTGCCAGCTGTCTTGCTTGTCGTTTCGGGTTTCCATCAGCTGGGATCCTCCACTATGGTGATGTCAACTGCTCATGTGGTTGCTGACCTTTAAGTCTCTCCCCCCTCCCTTGGTGATGGCTCATGCTCACTTGTTTGACCTGCTGTTTTCGTGGTTGCCTGGTCCAATGCACTTTCACATTGTATTTCTTGCACCATTCTAGGAGTTTGCTGATTCATATCCTGTTCTCTTTCACATTGTCCCTTAGATCTGTCAAGGTCTCAACTGCCAGTTTTCAATCTAACCAGAGCTGTAAATTACGAATGACCGCTCGTCTTCCCTCGGCTCTAGGTTTCCTCATTTGTACCATTAGCTGTTGTTTAATTCTCAATTGTTCCACTGATAGAGCTCTGTTAATGAAAATGCAAGTTCCTGTTAACATTTTTAATCTAGTTAGCACTTCATACACAAAATGTGATGTCGTGAATTTGGCAACTATTAATGTTTTCCCAATTTGTCTCCCGACACGGTAGGCATCCGCTATTTCCCAACCTTGTAACTTTATTCCAAGATTCCTAAATAGTACTTCTACCACTTCGTGGATGGGCCATATACCTCTTCTTTCTTCAATACCTGCAAATACTAGATTCATTTTCCACGATCTTTCTTCCATTTTATTAATTCTCAAATTCATTGCTTCAATTTCTGTATGCACCCCATGCATCTCCTGCTTAATTTCTTTCGCGTTTGAGTTCAGTTTGTTGCTAAGGTGCTCCTCCATTCCATCCAGTTTCTTCATGAGCTAATCCATTGTATTCATCTCAATCCCTCCAATTACCAGCAATGTCGCGATGATAGCTATTGTGGTAAAATATTTTTAATTGCTTCGCCTTTTTCAAAAACGGGGTGTTTTATTTTAACAATTCCAAATTTGCCAATTCTTGCTCTGTATGTGCAAATGTCTACTCCCATTGTAACTTACTCCTTTGTTGCACTAATGATACTGGGGCACTTACTAAACATAACCTTCCTCTTCTACTGCTAGCTTAGAACTCCTAGGTGCGATCAGTATATTAGGATTTTATACATTCCTGTGTTCAATTTAGGAATTTATAGGAGTTTTGGAATAGGTATATATTTGTATAAATCTTTAGTCATGCCGTTGTGTTTAAAACACTATAACTTTAAATTTTAAGAAGTTTAATTAACTGTAATTTTATTGTGTATTTGAAAGTGTTGCTGTTTTTATAATTTAACGAAGGTGATGTTGATGAGGTTTTGACTCTTTCGTTATCTTGGGTCGTGGTACTGGATGGAATGAACATACACTTGGGGTTAACTTTAGTGAAATATTTTATTCGCACCTTCTTGTTCACAGTATTTAAATCGTATTACAGTAGTAAGTCTTTTATTTCAGTGGATCGACTTCCCTAGCATCACCGAGATTTAATGTCTGAAAATTTAGCGATATTTCGCTAAATGTGTTTTCTATCATTTTGCACTTCGTCTATTTTACGTCCTTTCATTTAATTGCACACTTCGTATTAACTAACTTATTAAAGTTAGCTAATGTTTCACTTATTTTACACAAATTAGCGGTCTTTAAACACTTAGTAAATTTACTTTCACTATTTTATGACGCGCACACATAAAAATGCGTCCATCTACACCAAAGACACAGATGCTAATAACTAGACAATTGGCGCCGTATTACACTTCTTTTTGTGTACATCCGCGTATGCGTTTATCAAATAGTTCCCGCATTGTTAGGGAAGTGATCCTTAGCCATTCTCCCTTCGCTTTCAATATTGAACACATATAATTCTTTTATTTATACATATATATTAAAATTAAATATGGAAATATTTATGACGTCTTTAAACAAACTTAATTGTTTGTAACAATGAACATTAGTAACACGTTTTCGATTTAACCAACTCATACCAAAATCAAAAACAAATTACACTCTTAACAAATATTCACATAAACGATTTTCTTTTGGGGTCTTACAATATCCTGTCTCAAAAGTATTAAGTTCAATCTATTATTATTTATTTATGCCAACAAACTTACTGTTGCCGTGTGTGGGCAATGTTTGAGAGGTAGAACTGGAACTTAAAAATTCGACTCTTCTTTAGATTAGGTGACTTACCACTTGCCGGCCAGATTCTAAGTCCAAAGTTACTTACTATGCATGCGCCAACAGTGGTTATCAGAATCGCCACTAGGTTTCGCTGCATGCGCTAGCTGTCACTAGCAGACGATTTTCACATCTGCCAACATTGCTTTTTCAACTACGCTACTTTTGGTTGCCAACACATTAAACACAAATGCACTCGCGCGTCCCCAGATATTGTGTACATTATTTTGCTCACACAGATATATTGCTAGTGCGACTCCATACTATTGTTGTGGAAATTATTGTGTGCATTATCGTTATTGCCTTGTTACTGGGTCCACGCTGGCTTGTTCTTTTTTTATTTATATTTTATATTATATTTATATTATATATATTATGACCGCCTCCGTAGCGCAGATGGTAGCGCGCTTGCCTATGGTGCGGATGACCCAGGTTCGATCCCTGGTACCAGCATGGGGATTTTATCCCATTTGGGAGATCTGGCACGGGGTGCACTCAGCCTCGTTAGTCCCGGGGGGACCAACTGAGGAGTTACTTGATGGAGAAGTTACGGCCCCAGGTCGAGAAGACCGCATAACTGGCCGGGAGGGCTCGGGGCACTGACCACGTCCCACCCTCCAGTACTGCACCTCACCAATGACGCCTGTAGTGGGCAGAGGTGGGGGATGCAGCAGCTGGGTGGTAGGCCTTGGCCCTTCGTGGGCTGTTGCACCGGGGTTTAGTTTAATATTATATTTATTATATTATTATTATATTTATATTATTTTTATTAACCGTTCTTTTTTTATTTATTTACTTTATTTTTATTTTATATTATATTATTTAATATTATTATATTTATATTATATGTATTATATTATTATATTTTTATTATTTATCGTTCTTTTTTTATTTATTTATTTTATTTTTATTTTATATTATTATTTAATATTATTATATTTATATTATATATATTATTTATATATATTATTATTATATTTATATTATTTTTATTGCATCACTGATAGTGCTATCCTCGAGTGAACACTGCACCGCAGTTTGCTCGTAGGATAGCTGACTCGCAAAACTGTAGGTAAGCAGAAGTACTTGGGCTGGTGGTATTCTGGAGTTTGCGAACCAGGTACCTTTGGCCACGGACTCCAAAAACTGCTCAGGGTGACCCCTCCTGCAGGAAAAAAACTGGAATTTTTTACCCCTTCTACTCATGGGGTGTAGCACGGCATCACATTCCCTGCATAGCATTCGAGTTCTCAGCAGGCGCTCGTCGTAAAGAAATTGCATGCATTCCTCCTCATTATAGCACAGAGGCGCTAGATCTACTATGCTAATGAAGCGATTCATTGCACTCTTACAACTTGCTTCTAACAAGGTCACTAGCATACTGGCAGGTCCCACTAAAACATTCAAACTTACTATTGGCAACAAATTCCTGGGGAAATAGTGCTGTTGGCAGCGCTGAATTAACACTGCAATAACACAGCAACTTCGGCAACTTTCGTTAGAATTCGTACACACTGCCGAGTTGGACTTAGCCGAAGTTCTGACCAAGTGCTCGCGTCACCTAATCTAAAGAATATCCAAAAATTCAATACCACAGCTGGGATTTGAACCACAGACCCTCCACTTACCAGGTGGGTGCTCTAACCATTAAGCTACTGTGACAACCTGCCAAAATGACATTGAAATATCAAACCAGTTCATATTTCTCCCTGTCAACCACAAAGGCAGTCTCACATCAGAGACAGTTACCCCAATGGTGACTTACTATTACAAGTACTTTATGTCCCGGAATTAAATAACCTTCAGATGGTAATTATTATTTAGTTATGCCAACAAACTTACAGTTGGTGTTTTTAAACACACAAGCCGTGTGTGGGCAATGTTTGAGAGGTAGAACTGGAACTTAAAAATTCAATGCCACAGCTGGGATTTGAACCACAGACCCTCCGCTTACCAGACAGGTGCTCTAAGCATTAAGCTACTGTGACAACCTGCCAGAATGACATTGAAATATCAAACCAGTTTGTTTTTCTCCCAGTAAACCACAAAGGCAGTAACAGTATGTTGTCACAGTAGCTTAATGTAGTTCCAGGTTGTAGTTTAATGGCACAGTTATCATGCATGTGCATTGACGTTACTGGTTGGTTTTGTTTACACACAAACAAACCCTTATTTAACGTTTTACATTTTGAAAGATCACTTAAGTTCATCATAAAATAATTTTACCTTGCTCTATCAGTACTAAGTACCTCTTTTTCTGTGTCCACATACAGGTACTTTTTACTTTTTTCTAATGACATAGGCAGAGGTATAACTTTGAAAGCAACATAAGTACCTCTCTCCACCAATGGAAACACCATCACATAACCTAAAATTCCTTCACTTACATACACATTTAAAACACACACTTTGCTGATTAGATGAATAGAATCTTTGCTCATGGGGAAAGGTGAGCTAAGATCATTAGGAAACTAAAGGGAATCTTGTTGCAGTGTTTGAAGTACCTTGCTTGGTGCCACAACCTGAGGTTGGAATATACCTTTCTCCGCATTAACTGCACTATTCATGAGAATGTCTGGATTTCTCTGAACATAAACAATTGCATTATTTATTCTGAGTACATGATGTGTTACAGAAAGTTTCTCTTGCAAAGCATCAGACTTTCTTCAGCTTATAGTTTTTCAGTGTATTCTTTAATTTTCATTAACCCTTCCTTTAGCAGTTTTCCATTATATATCATGCCACCTCGTTTCATTCAAAGGCCCTAATGTAGACTTAACAATTGAAACCTGCTCCTCAACTAATTACGTTATATTCTGCAAATTTTCTTCATATGACTTAATTCTTTCATTATAGTATGGAGCATCATCTTCATCCATTGTTCCAAAGAGTATTTTACTAACTGTTCCCACAAAATTTAGTGCACCTCGCCTACTTCATGAACACTCTACTTTACCACCTGTAATTTCTTTTAGCAGGTTTCATGAATTTTGCAACATCTGTAGCCTTGTATTAATGTTGAAAAGATGGCGGCAGTTAGCGTGACTACGAGAAGGATGGCTCAATTTTTACCTAAAACTGGTGGAATTTCCTCAACAGAAGTGCAGAAATATAGTAGTGTTCCAAGTAATAGCAGTGAAGGAAATAGTAAAAAGAAAGATGATACGATAAATGATAGGAAAACATCAAAATTAAGTGATAAAAATAATGTGCCGATAGCGAAGCATCCCGCGTCACACGAAGAAGAAACAATAGCATCGTTGCATAAGATAATAGATGTGCTAAACACGGATCTCAGAAAAGCAAATTTGAAAATTTGTGAAATAAAATCGGAAAATGAAACCTTAAATGAGCAGATAAGTGAACTGAAGAGAAGTACTAGTTTTGCAGAAGGGGTAAAGTGGAAATCAAGAATACACGTAAATGAAACGATGCACCATGTGGGAAGAAACACTGAGCAAGTGTGCTTGTTCAACAAATTTGAAGCCATTAGAAATGAAAGGGAGAATGTAAACCATAGAAGTGAGGAAGTGCATATTAAAAAAAGTGCAAAATAAGTTATGGTGTTAAGAGATCCCTTGCTCAAGTTCTCAGGAGAAACTTGCAAACAGAGAGGCTATGATGTTCATTGTTTCCCGGGAATAAAGTTAAACAAACTAGAACATCAGGTGGAGAAATTAAAAATGCACGAGTTAAAGCCAGACGTGGTAGTGGTACTCGCAGGTACAAATGATATAAACATGGAGTACTCGCAGAAGAAATTATGGGTGATGCAATGGATGTGGTGGCCACCATCAAGAAAAGTGCTCCAGATATGAAATTAATAGTAAGTTGGGTGCTATGAAGGAGCAACGTCAGTGCCAAAAAAGTAGATAGAATAAACAGTGAGCTAATCTGGATGTGTGAAGTAAGAAACTGTATGACGTTGGACGGAAACTGTTGGTTACAGCAAAGTGATTTTTCAAGAGACAAGAGTGCATCTAAATCGCAGGGGGTCATATAAGTTTGGAGAACTATTGTGTAGAGTTATCTCATCTCGGAAACTAAAAGCATGAAGAAAATGTGAATGAAGAAAGTGTGTGTAGTGAAAGTGAGGTAAATCCTGTACAATCCATGTTACAAACAAACAGTGTCAGAATCCCAGGTTCGAAAGACAGTCTTGTGGTTTTCCACCAGAACATTAGAAGCGCTAGAAATAAGAAACTGAATTTAGAGGTATTTATTGATAGTAAATTAAGAGATGTAGATATTATAGGTTTAACAGAGCATTGGATAAAGGAAGAAGAAATTGAATTTTATAAATTACCAGGTTTCTCAATAGGCAGCCAGCCATTACTGTAGGAAACAAAAATTAGGTGGGGGTTCCTGTATATTTGTTAGGGAAAATGTAAAATTTAAAAAAATTTATAATTTTGAGGAATTAGTTCGTGATGAGTATTTTGAAATGTGCATGATTGAATTAATAGAACACAAAGTAATAGTTGTCTGTATATATTGAAATCCTAGTAGTAGAATGAATCAGCTAATTAGTAAGTTAGAAACAGTAATTGATTTCTTTCAGAGAAAATGTAAAAATATATTAATAATGGGCGATTTAAACGTAAATTTTTTAACAGAGAATTCAAACAAAAAAGACTTAATAGAGTTACTTGATTCCCATGCCTTGAAAGCAGTGGTAGATAGTGCTACTCGGGTTTCCACCTCTAGTCAAACTGCAACTGACCAAATAATTTTAAGCTCAAATATTTTAGAATATAAGCTAGAAATTATCGATAGTGTATTTATCTGATCATAATGGCCAAAAGCTCACAATAAACAAGTTTACCAAAGTAAATACTAAAAAGAATCAAAATATTTATCAATATAAAAGATGTATGAGTGCTGAAAATGTACATTATCTTGACTACGTACTTGGCAAAGAAGATTGGGAAAATGTTTTTTCTTTAAAGGAGGTAAATGCAGCTGCTGTTTCCCTTGTAAATACATTTAATCACTATGTCAACATTGCATTGCCACTAAAAAAGGTTAATTTGAACAAAAGACATAGTGCCCAGTGGATGACAAAAGGTATACATACATCTAATGAAAGACGACATTTCTTAAGCAAACTCGTAAAAGAAACAGAAACAACAGAATCATTTAGACAGTACTTTTTAAAATATAAATGAATATATAACAAAGTAATTACAAACACAAAACGACTATATAATGACAAACAAATAGCAAACTCAACAAACAAATACAAAAACTGCCTGGAATATTATCAATCAAGAAATACAAATGCAAAAGAAAGAGTATCCAAATTATAACCTTAAAAATGAGAATTGAACAGTATCAGATCCTACAGAAATAGCAAAAATGTTTAACAATTATTTTGTAGAAGTATCAAAAACTTTAATAAATAAATCTTCAGTACAAACACATAAACATATATTAGACGGAAAAAATTCTTATCCTACTATTTTCTTAATGCCTGTAACAGAAGATGAATTAACATCTATAATAAAAAGCATGAAAAATAAAAAATCCTATGGGTTAGATGGCTGCTCCAACTTCTTGATAAAGGCATGTGCAAATCACTTACTAAAACCACTCTGTTATGTAATAAATCTATCTATAAGGGAAGGGTGTTTTCCAGAATGTCTTAAGGTTGCAAAAGTAAAACCATTATTTAAAAAGGGACTAAAAACCGAAACAAAAAACTACAGGCCGATTTCTCTCTTATCCGCATTCTCTAAAGTACTAGAAAAAATTATATACAACAGAATTATAAACTTAATCTCAAAATTACATATTCTTTCACTATGTCAACACGGTTTTCAAAAGGGCAAATCTGCCACTATGGCATTGATTCAATTTTGTGATGATATTTATAAAAGATTAGATGATTCAGAACATTGTGTAGGAATTTTCCTTGATCTATCAAAGGCATTCGACCTCGTCAATCACACAATTCTACTTCGTAAACTAAGCGACTATGGAGTAAGAGGTGTAGCACAAAGCTGGTTCAGTTCCTACCTAAAATACAGAAGACAAGTAGTGGAAATAGATTATTATAATGATTGCATAAAGGAGGTGAAATCTTTTTTATCAGATGAGTGCATAATTGATTGTGGAGTTCCGCAAGATTCAGTTTTAGGCCCATTATTGTTTCTTTTATATATAAATGATCTTGTGATAACAATCAAAATAATAGTATAAAATACTTATTATTGGCAGATGATACCAGCATACTAACATCAGGAAAAAATGATGACACATTAAAAATAGATATAAACACAGTCACATTGTACACAGCTTCTTGGTTTAAAGAAAATAGTGTATGTCTAAATAAGGAGAAGTGTTCAGCTGTAGGATTTCATCACCTAAACAACAAAACATTAAAGTTTCCTACTATACAGCTAGAAGGAACAAAGGTAAAATATTCAAATGAGTCAAAATTTTTAGGAATATGTATTGATGAAAATCTCAGTTGGAAACCTCATATTAATGAATTAATTAAAAAACTGGGTCAATCTGCTTCCAAATTAACATTTTGAAACAGTCTGTGAGTAAAACTACACTTAGAGTCATGTATTTCTCCAAAGTTCACTCCTTAATTTCATATGGAATATCCTTGTGGGGAAATAGTAGGGAAACTATTAAAATATTCAAATTACAAAAAAGGGTCATTAGAATTATTCTTAGTTTACCTTCTATTGTCAGCTGCAAACCATTCTTTAAAGAACTAAACATTTTGCCATTACCCTGTATATACTTATATGAAACAATTGTACTAATGCAAACATACATAAAAGATTTTACCACAAATTCTGAAATTCACTGTCATAACACAAGAGATAAAGCAAAATTGCATATAACTCCACATAACAAAAAATTGTTTGAAAATAGTTTTTACTATAGAGGCATTAAATTTTACAACAAATTACCTATTGAAATAAAAAATATAAATTCCATTCACCGTTTCAAAAAACATTTCAAGCAATTTTTAATTGGAAAATGTCATTACTCAAGTGATGAGTATTTGCATTAATAAAGTATTCATTGTATTTATTAACAATGTATAAGTTTAATCTACATCTATAGTATAATTTTTAAGTAATTATTGTTTAACTTAAAATACTGGACGAATTCACAACATGTATATGTTGAATTGGATGAATAAAATTGAATTGAATTGAACATTTTTCCTAAAGTGAGCACAATCAGTCCAATTACGCAATGAGGGTGTTGTGCACAACTGGTTAACATGCCTAACATATTGTTGCAGAATGTTTACCTACCCATAAATTTCTCTTAAATCTACATAAACAACTGTACTCCACCTAGCATTGGATAAACTAATTCTACCTACGTTCTCATAATACAGCCCATGAAAGTCAGACGGTTATTATATATGACCACAGAGATGATCAAACCAAACATGAACTTGACTTTGTTTGTCCAGCATCATTCTTTTACTGTCTGGAATATTGCCAATTTGTTGATAAAATGATTATTAATAGCTTTTATATTTTAGTTATGTTCGCATAATCATTAGTTGTTTTATATAAATGTCAAGTTAAAAATGTAAAGTAACTTTGTTTCCTTGGCATGCCCGAAATTATTACAATATGCGAAATATTACATCATAAGACAACATCACAAGAAATATACGAACGCGGTAACTTTCAGTTCCTTTTTGGATCAGCCATTCCGAAGGAGACAGACATTTTTCTCAGCAAGGTTCCAAGAAATTGTACATTGTGATTTTATCTTCTTGGACTGAAGCATGTGTATGAGAATGACATCATTTGTTATCAATAGTTCAAGAAATTTAAATATATTGTATTAAATAATACAATACTCTTTAATCAATGTGATATAAGAAGTTAGACGTGTTTAGCGAGATTCCACTAAAACATACAATATATCATTTCAGACATGCCGAAACATACAACACAGGAAAGAAAAGTATTGATGTTGTAGTAAGACTCAATAACTGTGTTAATTTACGGTAGTACAAATAAATATTTCAACCAACTTAAAAATGGAGTCCAATAAAAGTCATTGGAGCAAGAGTCCTTAACCAATCTTTTATTAAAAAAGCAGAGTTAATGACACTGAATGGTTTAGGGGACACTACAATCTTCCATCATTTTTACATATTTAGTAGGAACTTCTATGTTTTCAATCCTCTTTTCCAGCATATCATATTTCCCAAAATTTCAGTCATATTGATTTTAGGAGTGACCCCTAACTAGAAAAATATGTTCAATTTCAATCTTGAGATGTTTGGCTAGCCATGATGAAAACATGACAACAGGTAATACCTTTGTTCTGCGCACCACATGAATCAGAAAAAAATACAATTTTCCTCATGTTCATATATATTGCCAATATGTTCTCAATAAAATGATATAGTAATGAACACATAGGATTTGAGCTTTTTCTTGCTTTTATTTCTAAGAAATAGAATAAGCTGGTGCTATCATTATGAGAATGAATATTAAAGTTATAAAACTATAATGTCTAGGGACAGGAATTGTATGCTCTTATAATCCCTTTAATATTCATGCATTTATGCAGTGAAAACTTCCAAAATATGCACATAAATATGCCCATATAAAATATTTAAACATCATTAAGACAAAAAATCAAGATTTAAGTCAATTTTTAAGAAATCTGAAAATTAAAGCATTGCAAAACCAAATGAATGATTTAACTTGGCAAAATTTATCATTTATATTAAAGGGTCAGGATATATTTTACATATATAAGAAAATAAAAACAGTATGAGTACTCACATTTAGTTCTCTGTCTCAACTTCTTTTTTGTTGCAGTTTACAATTGCCAAATGTTTTGTATTTTCCATTGTTAGCCGCCTCCTGTTGCTCCTTATGATATTCTTATAGCGGGAAAAACTCCACCTCACAGGTTGATATAGGTGCATACACATAAGCTGCTGTTTGATTAACTCTGAGTGGGTTTTCACTAGACTGTTGGGATTGTTTCCCTGTTAAAATTTCTTCAGTCTCACACATTTGTTCGTATCCTGGTTCTTTTGATACAATACTAGATGCTTTTTCCTTCAATACATTGCCAGTGATTCCAGGTACTGAATTCAATTTAGACTTTGTGGTTTTGAATGCACTTAACGACTGAGACAGCTAGGTATTGTTGGTTTCCAAACAAGATATGGCAGGTGGAAGATGCGAGAAAGGTGCAGATAAATAGGAAAGGTTACTTTGTACTTCTGGGTTCTTTAATATGTCTTGGGCAGTTTTAATTGATCCAGAATTTTTGGGATCAAATGTATTCACTACATTCCTAACTTCCCAAATGTTTAGTGTAATAGAGAACTGCACCGGTGGTGTGATAACGTGCAGCAAGCAACAGCTTTTTAACATTAACATTAATAGTGAAAATAGTCTTCCTTTCATAGAAGTTTGAAAACAGTGTTGTTGTAATTAATTTAATTTAAAAGGTGAGTTAATTAATAACACTGAACAACACTTACAACATATTTTTCCGGGACGCGTTTCGAAGGTTAACTTTCCTCCATTATCCTATTGTCCGGTTGATAATGGAGGAAAGTTAACCTTCGAAATGCGTCCCGGAAAAATATGTTGTAAGTGTTGTTCAGTGTTATTAATTAACTCACCTTTTAAATTAAAGTGAAAATAGTGTTCGCAAAATAAGAGAAGAGGATAACGATGTGACTGTAATGTATAAAGGAATATCGAGAAATGGAGGCAAGATCGGAGCAAACTGTGAAGATGAGAAATACGAACAAACAAGAAACGTCACATCGGGAGAAAGACAAAGGAAGCGCAACGAAACAGAAGTGGTGGCATCACTGCAACTGGTAATCGAACTATTGAGCAAGGATCTGCAAGCAGCTCGACTGGCACTAAAAAATAGCAAATCCCAAAATGAGAACTTAACGAGGGAAATAATAGAACTGAAAGAGAAAAATCATGACATTGAGACTGAAAATAGCTCGCTAAAGTCGAAACTAGAACATGAAGATGAGTTTGTACAGGTGCGAAGCAAACAAAGGCGACGATACTCAGAGTGTGTGAGTGGAGGCAATCAAAATAAAATGCACTTAGAACGTGGTGCTGGAGCAGACTTTACGAGCACAAATAAATTCCACCTGTTGAGTGAAGTGCCAGAAATGGACATGATGGCGGAGGGTTGTGAGTGTAAATCACGCAAGGAGAAAGAGTATCGAAAACCCAACAAAGTTGTACTTTTAGGGGACTCTTTGCTAAAATTCTCTGGAGAACTGAGTAAGCAGCAGGGACACAGAGTAAACTGCTTCCCAGGAATTAAAATTGGTGAACTTAAACACAAGATAGAACAGTATGATTTAGTGAAAAATGACATGGAAGTTGTTCTACTTCACGTGGGCTCAAACGACATCAAGAAAAGTGTTTACGTGGAAGAAATCATGGGCGAAACAATGGATCTTATAAACACTGTCAGAACCATTGCAGCAAAGACAAAAGTAATCGTGAGTGGTGTGCTACGCAGACGGGATACAACAAACAACAAAATACAACGCATTAATCGCGAACTAAATTGGCTATGTGAAAAACGACACTGTGTTTTCGTGGACGGCAACTTCTGGCTTCGGAATCAAGCCTTTGGTGTAGACAGAGTACATCTCAACCGCCGAGGTTCCTATGATTTTGGGAAACTATTGTGTGATGTAATAGCCTCACAAATCTGGGGAAACTAGCAAGGTACGAGGTGGATGACATCAAAACTAAGGAAACGGCAGACACACTAAACAGGAAGCATCATGGCTGTTCCACTACAATCCAGCAAGGTCCAGAGGTCAGGGTTAAACATGTTCCAGTGGAAAACGGAAACACAAGGAAAGCAGAAAAACAGGCAGGTGAGGTAAATGATTGTCTACCGGCAAACAAGGTCTCTATATTACAAAATAATGAAAGTAAGTTAGGGAAAGTAAATGGGGGTGAAAAAACTCACTTTAGGATATTTCATCAAAATATACAGTATATTGCTAATAAAAGAGCAGCTATTGAACTGCTAATTCTTGATCTACAGCTAAATATAATTGTTTTCTCAGAACATGGGCTAAAAGATACGGAAATAAATGCAAACCAATATGAAAATTATACCTTAGCCTCTAGTTATTGTAGAGAAAAATATAAAAGTGGTAGGGTAGTGATATATGCAAAAGAAGGTCTGAAATTTAAAAAAATTGACTGTAAACAATACTGTGAGGAAAGATGCTGTGAATTGTCAGCTATTAAAATTACCCTTCAAAAGATAAATCCTATCATACTAGGTGCCTATAGTCCACCAAATGTGGATAAAGACAAATTTCTAAAATTATTAGAATTATGCCTAAATACTATTACCAAAAATAAGAAAATTATTATTGTAGGAGGCATAAATATAGACTTGCTTACAGAAAGTAAACAGAAAAAGCTATTATCAGAATTGCTTGTAAGGAGTAACCTAACTATTCTAAAAACTGGCCCAACTAGAGTAACACAATATACATCAACGCTTATTGATCATGCATATACTAACATAAAGTCTGAAGACCTAAATATAGCACTAATAAAAAATGGGCTTAGCGACCATTTTGGTCAATTAATAGAGGGTAAGTCTGCAAACATAAAGTAGAACAAATTAAAACACTAAAGGAAGTCAAAAGAATTGTAAATAAAACTACATTAGAAGCTTTGAGGGCTAACCTTAAACAGGTGGCCTTCAGTAATGTATTTAAAACCACAAACATAAATGAGAAATTCAAGCACTTTATGAATACCTTAAGGTCATGCTTAGAGCAGTCTGCACCAGCTCGAACAGTAGTTGATAAGAAACAAAAAAATTGTAATTGGTCCACCAAAGGAATAGAAAAATCAAAAAAGAGAATGGAATTCTTAAACAGTCTAACAGCCACTAAATTAGATGAAAACTCATACAGTTACATTAAAAACTACAAAATCACACTACATGCAGTGATAAACGAAGCAAAGAAGCTTCACAACAAAACATTGCTTTTAAATGCTGAAAATAAAATTAAGGAAACGTGGAATATCATTCAAACCGTACATAAAGAAAACCTCTCTAAATGGGTTGAGAATTTGAAAATTGTAAAGGATGACTGCCTAACTCTAGACCCAGCGATCATAAGTAATGCCTTTAACGAATATTATATAAACACTGTAGCAAAGATGGGAATTAAGACAAGAGACCACAAAATAAATGAAAGCTCAGTTTTCAACTCAATGATATTAAGAGAAATCACACAAGCAGATGTCATTAAACAAATAAATACACTGAAATGTAAAAGATCTAGCGGCCTAGGTGAATATTCAAACCAAATGATAAAATACTGCAAATATGAAATAGTGGACACTTTGACACATATAATAAATGAAAGCTTTAATGTAGGAACCTTTCCAAGTAAACTAAAACAGGTAGTAGTTAGGCCAGTGTACAAACAGAAAGGTTCCAAAGAATTGATTGAAAACTATCATCCTATATCTCTTTGCTCAGGATTCTCTAAAATCATGGAAGGCCTTTTCCTTGAACAACTTCAGAACTACTGTAACAAATTTAATATCATATCACCAAATCAGTTCAGCTTCCAAAGAAAGAAATCAACAATACATGCAGTTAGCTTAGGAAATGATAACATTGTTCAGGCTTTAGACAGAAAGGGGATAGTTCTGGCAATTTTTCTTGACCTATCAAAAGCTTTCGACTGTGTTAACATTAAACATCTATTGTCAAAATTGGAAAACTTTGGGATAAGAGGCATACCGCTAGAATGGTTAAGTTCATACTTGCAAAATAGAGAGCAGTGTGTTGAAGTAATTCATAATAATGGGGAAGAAATGAAAAAAATTAAATCAACATTTGAAAGCATAACACATGGAGTACCTCAGGGTTCAAAACTGGGACCATATCTATTCATCCTGTACATAAATCGCTTATTTAAAATAATACAGGATGCAGGAGGTTTGGCCATTGGGTACGCTGATGACACAACAATAGTGATAACAGGTAAGACGGAAGCAGAAGTACAAGATAAAGCAAACTCTTTATTAGAACTAATTAGAACTTACTTAGAGACATTAGGAATGGCACTTAATGCAAACAAAACCGAATGGATGCAAATTACGATTAGTAATAAGACACAAAGTAACATCACATTAGCAATACAAAATAAAAATATCTCCCAAGTTACACAGACAAATTTTTTAGGAATAGTCATAGACAATAGCTTAAAATGGCACAAACATATAGAAAAGGTTAGTAACAAAATCAATAAGGGCATATACGTATTGAAACAGATAACACAAATTATAGATAAAGATAGTATACTAAAGATTTATTATGCATTTGTACATTCACACCTAAATTATGGGGTTATTTTATGGGGAGCAGCGGGTAAGAAAAATATACTGAGAATATGTAGGCTACAGAAAAAAGCAATTCGAATAATGGAAAAACTGCAAAGGGAACAATCATGTAAAAGCAGCTTTAAAAATCTAAAAATCCTCACAGTACCATGCTTATATATATTTGAATGTCTTAAGCATGCAATAAGAAATCACACTGAAGAAAAAAATAGGAATATGCATGGGCATAACACGAGAACAAAACAGAATTACTTTAGAAATAGGCTAAGGGGACCATTAACTTCCAAAAGTATTGAAAGTGTTGCAAAAGATCTATACAATCATTTACCTCACCCAATCAAAGAACTACATGAAGAAGTGAAGAAAATTAATACAATAAAGACTTATTAAAAATGCTTTCTACTCAGTCGAAGAATACAAAATGAAACAATATCTTGAGCCGTAACCTGGTTTTAAAACATTAATCTTCTGAAATTTGTGTTAAATTAATTTTAGGGATTTAATTAATTCTAGGTGTCTATATCTACTCAGCTTTGTACTTAAAATTACTTACCTAATCAATAACGTGCATATATATTCCTAACTTCTGTAAAATTACATGATTAATAGACAATGTAAATATGTTTTCTATTTTATATAAACTTGACGATGCTTTGTAAAAATGTTGCAAATGGCAGAATAAAACTGAAACTGAAACATAAGCATGTTCCCCAATGCATTATAATAGATTCTGGTAAAAGTGGGACATTCGGTGTGGTTGCTTTGAAAGCTTGTTTTCTATATTGTGCTTTAATAAATACGTTCTTTACAGAAGATAGCATCTTATCTACAAGTGGGAAATTTGCATGAATTGTTTCTGCAACCCGATGTAAACCATGTGCAAGACAAGTCAAATGTATTATATTTGAAAATATGACTTTCAGAGCAGTGCCAGCTTTTATCATGTAACTCGCAGCATTAGTTACAAAGAGTAATACCACTCGTGTTGAATACCATCAGGCCATAGAAAGTTCAACGAATCAATAAAAAATTTGGATATGGAAGAGCTGTTTCTATCAAGTTGTTCTATCACAAGGAGAAATGGGGTGGTTGGTTCGTTTTTATTGAGAGACCCAACAATAAAATTTGCAATAAACCGACCTTCACTGTCCTGCATTTCATCCACACAAAATTATCTCCAACCTGTTCTCTAATATTTTAATTGTGCGATTGTAACACCTCTTCACATAATTTTTGCAAGGAGTAGATTGGTCTGGCTCTTTACACTTAGTATACTGCTGAATGAAATTTCTGAGTGTAAGATTGGTGAGTATGTACAATGGAATGTCTGCCTCTAAAAATGCTTCACACAAATTAAGGGAGAACTGTGATAAATGACTGTCTGAAAATTCATTCAGCAGTTTTTGAACAGGGGCACTTTTTGTGGATTTAAGTTTGATGTTATCTTTATGTTTATTAGCATTCAAATTTTGAACTACTAGAAAACGCTTTTCACAACTAACTGTTTTCTCACATGCTCCACAGTACAAAATTTTACCATCTGTAGTTATCAAATCTGTTTCAAACTCGTGTTGATATCCCTGTAGCCTATCTTAGCCACTCACTTTTACTTTCAGCATGATTTTATGAAAACAAAAGCTTTATACATGCTGCACTCCACTGACCTCAAGTCTCAACTCACAAATGATGAAATGAGGAATTACTGTGATTCGTGAACCTACTGTGAAATTTTGGAAGTGAATTTCTAAAACAAACTATAAAGTAACACTTGAATATTTTGAAATTCATTCCTTTAATATGATGCAATTTATTATAAATCAAGTGGAATTAAACGATTAAGTTAAAACTAAATTAATATTATATTATGTTTATGAACAATAGTTGAACATAAATCTGAGAACCCCTTAACACCCACCTTCATTTATACTGCTAGAATGATGAAACAAACCAGATAAGGCGGGATTTCCCAATATAACATAGCTAAATGCGTTGCAGGCTTGAGTTGCAAGTTTCTGTCAATGTTGCCAAGTTTCAACACTGATTCATATTTGTATGTGCAGCAAATTCACAAGAAATAAATATACATTTTAAATGTTCTATGTAAAACAAGCAAATATGCAGCAACTTTTGATAAAGTTGATCATGACTATCTTCCTTTCATAGAAGTTTGAAAACAGTGTTGTTGTAATTAATTTAATTTAAAAGGTGAGTTAATTAATAACACTGAACAACACTTACAACATATTTTTCCGGGACGCATTTTGAAGGTAACTTTCCTCCATTATCAAGGTTGATAATGTCCGGTTGATAATGGAGGAAAGTTACCTTCGAAACGCGTCCCGGAAAAATATGTTGTAAGTGTTGTTCAGTGTTATTAATTAACTCACCTTTTAAATTAAATTGATCATGACTGTTTATTTACTAAGTTAGCTAAATTAAGTTTTGCTTTTCCATTAATGAAAATATTTCGATAATTTAAAAGATAGATCGCAGGTAGTCTATTATACGCATTGCATGTCATACCAGTTTAAAGTTAATTCAGGGATTCCTCAAGTTTCTAATTTAAGGCCTCTGTTATTTTTATGTTATATAAATGATTTACCTAGCATTGTAAAACATTAAAAAATGTTAATGTTTGCTGATGATGTTAAACTATATAAAAGTATCAATGTTAAAAGCTGCATGGAACTTCACCAGAACCTTGCTTCTTTATATGCATGGAGCGAAACAAACTCCCATTTAATATTAGTTAGTGTATAAAAATGTCCTTCAGTAGAAGCAAAAGCCCTGTTAAATGTGTTTATAATATCAATATGACACGCTCGTTGAAGTGGTTGAAAATAAAGATCTAGAAGTACATTTTAGAATAAATCTTAGATTCAATAGACACATTGACTTAATCGTATCAAAATCATTAAAATGCCTTGACTTTATTATTCAAAATTCCTATTCATTTAAAGAAAAAACTTGAATTCAACTTTATAACTCATTTGTGAGACAAAATCTCGAATATGCATCTATTATTTGGAATCCTAAGGTGATAATGAATGTCACCGCAATAGAAAAAGTAGAATAAAAATTCCTAAAATACATACTATTTAAAAGAACTGGATATTACCCTACTTAACAAATTATGAAACCCTTTTGGAAATATTTAAATTTAAAACTCTGAATTTTAGAAGCGACATTGTGGGGTTAATATTTCTGTATAAAGTATCACATTCTATTATTGATGATATTAATATTACAACAGAGATATTATTTTATGTACCCAATAAAATAAGCAGATTCAGGAGGCTTTTCCTTACCTCCAGAGCAAATACATAAATCCATAAAAATTCACCATTACACAGAATTATGTATTTATATAACAAACTTCATCATTTCAATGTAGATATTTTCAACATGTCTGAAACTCAATTAAAAAATGTTATAACTAATAACTACTTATTCGTTGATCAGTAAATTACTAAAATTGGCAATTAACTTTGTATCATTACTGTAATTACTTACCATGCCACCTTCACTTTTTTTTCTCTTTTATAATTGTTTCTGTTCCTTATATTCTGTATTACTTTGTGTTCATTTATGTTTTATTTGAGTATGTATATTATTATATGTAAACACCTATCTATGATGAACGTTGTAATTGGGCTTCCAAGCCTGTTATGTTCATAAGAATAAATAAAAAAAAATAATAATTTGAAAAATACAGAAATATTATGCACATTAACAAAATGTGTAAAATATGCCATTATGTGCACATTAAAATCTTATTTGAATTGTCAGAAATTTAGTAATTCATTCGCATGCAATGGAGCACGCTTTCTGGCAAATGAGAAAAAATATAGATTTTCATATAATTCCTGCCCCTGATGATGTCACACTTAATTTAGGTATAGGCAAGTTCAGGGCATAATCAAATTCTAGAAAAAGAACCCTATCATCAGGCACAGATTTAATGTTTTTCGATAAATCTGCTTTCAAAGATTGATACCCTTGAACACATGCCTTATGTAGGTTATAGTTAGCTTTACATTAGCCTTCAGGACCTTTTCCCATGGGCACATCACACTCAGCACAAAAATCACACCTGTGTGGTCTTGGTTGCCTAAAAGAATATTGACTCTGTTCCCTCCAATATCTATGGTAGGTGCTGTACTTCATGTGAAATGTTTTCCCTTGTAATTCTAAAAATGTTGCTTATAGCAAGTATAAAGTTTCTGAACAGTCAATGCAGGATTATCAAAATACTTCCTTTTAGTTCTGACACTGTTGTAGTTGGATTCCTTATGAGGGAACTGGGACCAGTTTTTTTCTCCAAGATGCCAATCATTTCTATCTATCCTATTGGGCCGATTATGATTTTTACCTCTTTCATCTTCAGGAGTAGCACCTGAAACCCCAAATGAAATAATTTAACTAATTCAATTATTGAAGAAAATATGGAACTTAAAAATACTTGTGACATGAGTATGTCAATGTTAACATCACATACCTGTCTTAATTGTATTTTGTATCGATCTCAGTCTCATTTCAGAAATCTGCAGCACATATGGATGAGTCGCCTAGTATCAAAACTGGCCAAGTCACAAAATATGTTTTTTTCAGTATTCATTAAAAACTTCTGCAGACAAACCAATGAAAGTTTGTAATAGTTTTGTTTCACTTTTATTAGGCGGCATATGATGGGTTCATGTTGTATTAGTATGGAAAATAATGTTAATGATTTACTATATTTTTTCAAAATTTTAAGTTTCGACTTGGCTGTTTTGTTGCAGACAAACTTTTTTTTAATTCTAACTCTTTCAAATAAGAAAGACCTTATTTTAATCGGTACCCAACATCAATAAAAAAAACATAGTTTATTCATTAATTATAAAAATGCAGTATAATATTAAAGCAGAACAAAAATTAGTAAGAACATAAGAAAATTAAACACAATTTTTTTCCTTCCACTTTAAGCTTTAATGCAAGGGAGATTTGTCATGAAAAATAATGCAAATTCTCTATTAAAATAACAGCACTTTGATAGATATAATTTTATACACCTCAGTCCTATTTTACAATATATTACAATATCTGTCATACTCTTGGTATATATGAATAACATGGCATTAAGGAAAATGCGCCAATTAAAAAGGTCACTTGTACCAACATAACACTGCAGCTAAAGTAATAAATTATTTTTACTTTCTGCATATCCATTTAGAGCTGATGGTTTGTTGACCCAGCAATAATAAGGTTTCAAAGCGAAAATGCTGAAGTGGGATGTTATAGTAACAATGACTTTCTTCATTGAGTTGGCCTGTTTTGAATGCACTTCCTGCATGACTTGGCCCATTCTGTTGCAGAACTCTAAGTTCAATGACGTGTAATATGTTGTCTTAGCCGGATTTGATGCATATGAATTTATCAACAGAAAGAGTACTTGTTCCACTTTCAGTTTATAATAAAAACTCACTTTTCAAAATTTTGTGACTTGGCCGGTTTTGATACTAGACGACTCAGATATTTCTGATTGACTATTTTTACAAATCCATTGTATTTTATGTTATATGTCCAATAATAGCTTCTTTGTGCTTTAGGTTTGACAGATATAGTTTTTGTTTCTTTGGATATATCCTAACAAGATGGTATCCTGAAGTAGTTTGTCACTGCTGTCCCAAAATGTAACAAACAGTTGTTTCTGTTCATTGATATGTGAACTCTAATAGCACCTAGAATATATTGGAAAAAAGTTAAAAACACTATGATATAAATATAAACAATCCTGTACAATACTAAATCTCGTCCACTGGAAGATATTGCAGATAAAAGTAAACAAAATACATACATCCTCTCGCTACATGATTCAACTGACTTGAATTGCTTGGTTAGTATTTTCGTTCCTGTGTGTACAGGTTTATACATTTTATCAGAATTTTGAAGTTTCTGAGCAATATTTTGTTTCTACAATTCAGAATTCCTTTGTCTCTTTACACCTGCATGCTTACTTTCATTGACATCAATAATCTCTTCTTCCCAAGTAACATATTCATCACTGGTGTCCATCTTGTTATGTAGCGCATGCCATACTGTCAGTGAATGGCATGGACATTGCACGTGATCTTCCCAAAGACCTCCTGACGTCATATCAAACTAATTTTTGTACAGACTATAGTTGAATGCTTGAAGAATGCAATTCATGCATTTACACAATAACAGTGTTAGCTGTTTAAAGCTCTTGTTGCACCCAGGTACTCAATTTATGAAACATCCCCACCAAATAAAGCTTATTGCTATGCCAGGACAGGAAGATCTGAAATTGGTACATGTTTATTTCAGCGTCTTCCATACCTTCTAAAAGAAGTTAGTAAAGATCCCTATCTTGAGATATTTGTGGAGGTCAGAACTGCAACCAACATGTTGCTGGTCTTTTCCTTTACTAGTGGACACATCTCTTCAAGTCAAAGAACATAAATTTATGGAGAGTGGTCATTTTTACATGGTAGTAGATTCCATGTACAGTCCAATTGAAAAGGCAAAGAAATTTCTTCTGGTTTATACAATGCAGGACTGGTCGACAATTTTCTGAATTGCACATTCCCAGAGCCTAAAAGATAAACAGCCTTATGAAGTCAAAGAGATGAAATTTCATGATTTTCTTGACTTGGGGCAGTTTTCCAAAAGTAGGATTAAAAAGAGGAGCAAAAACACAGATGGTGAAACAGTAAACTAGCTCCTTGTGAAAAGCTTCAGATACAGCTAGGAAAATCCTGGAGTAATTTTTTTGTAAGTATTACCATACTGATGATTACAAGTCACTGGTGTCTATGGCATGGGATACCCTAAATTGCGAGAACATACTTAACGGATTTGCTAATCAGAAAATTTAAGAAACAGGATCTGCTGAAGTTATGCTGATGTGATATTATTCTGCAGAATTTTGCAATTGATACAGTGATCTTCCAGCTGCAGACGGAGTAATGGACAGTGTTTCAGAACCAGCAGTTGGAGGTACCGATAATGATTCAGATGAAAGATTATTGTCTACCTGAATGACTTTCCAGGAACTAATTTTTCACTAACCACATCTAAAATATTAAATTAACACAAAACTAAAATGCAGTTAAAAACAGCTCAACTAACTTAATGCAAAAACTAAATGCAAAATTGTCTGTGAAAAACAGCTAACTCCATTTTCTGTCAACACTTTGTATTTTGGTACCACATAATTAGATTAAGATGATTTATTGTCACACAATGTAGACATTGATATGATAAATAACATCCATGTACTAACAGTCTTAAACACATTACCCTTAAATAAATCACCATTTTCTAATTTTCTGATTTTTCATGCGATTTCAAACTAGAGGCCTGCACGGGCTCGGGCCAAGCCCTCGGGCCTAATTTGAAAAATGCTTGTCGGGCTCGGGCCGGGCCCGGGCTTGAAAATTAACGGAATAAACAACTGAAAATGGATTTTTAAAATTTTTCAGCCAAGTTAGCTGAACATTTATTTCCAGTGCTGTCTTATACCAGCATTAGAGGGTTTTGAATTTTAGTATCCTTCAGTTTCCGAGTTACGAAATATTGAATCTGGATTTTATTATGTTATGCCAAATGCTCTACACGACGAAATTAAAAAAATGCCTATTTTTAAGGTTCTATCATATTTCTCTGATTATAATGTACAAATCTGCCATATAAATTTGTTTTATTAGCCTCAGCTCAAAAGACAGTAGTTTTTAAATTTTGTTGCTTGAAATTTCTAGTATAAAGTTTTATAAGCTGCAAGTTTTTTAGTAACTCAAAAGCGTTCAAAAAAAAAAAAAAAAAAAAACATGGCAGATTTAGTTGTTTGTGTTTTGGGAATGATACGAAGAATTGCATGAAAACTGCATCATGTGACATTTTCAAAAAGTGAATATGGTGAAAACATAATTTTCAAAAACCTTAAATTTTAAAATGAAAAACATTGTTATTCTGCATTTTTAGGGTACATTATGCAACTACAAGTATTTGTAATATAACAACTCAAAACACATTTAGTATTTTTAAAGCTATGGAATACAAATGTAATGTTTTGCCAGATTTGTACTAAATTTCAGTGGTACATTCACTTAGGAGGCAAAAAATAATATATCATATTTCTTGGTCACCTATGTTTAAATGCCGAGAATAGCACAATTACTGCAGCATTTCTTTACTAGGAATTCTAAATTATTATTCTGCTGACACGTTTCAAATGCTGCTACTGAGGCTAGTCAAAGCACAGAATGAGAGGGTTTGCAACTATATTATTTCTCACTACTCGGCTGCAATTCAATCCATTCCACGTATAAAATCTTACACTCTTATCTCGAACCCAAGGCGTATTTGATTCGTTTATACTGCTAGTAACGCATGTTTCCTCCTGCTTTGTAAACACAGCATCGATGTTTATACTGATACAATTACAATTTGTTTTGGCTGACGCTGTAGTAATGTTACTGCATCATTATTGTTCTGCATTTCTCCAAATTGAAACGTTTATTTTATTATTATCATGACATGAATCACTATATCATACATCAGACATCAGGGCCATTGCCCATTAGTCAGCATCACCAAGTTGCAACATACAAGTTGTGACACTTTTATTTATCATAGCCCTTCTGTCTTACAACCAAGTTATATGTAGAAAAAATATCTTGTCAGCATTTGATACTGGTAACTGAAGACATTGAAGGGACTTTTCGTACAAAAGGTGGTAGCATTCATCAAGTGCAAGTACTGAAAGAAATTTTAGTGCAGCAGGATTAGTTATTCAAGAACGTCGAACCAACCTGAGCAGCCAGAGTGTGGATTCCATTCTCTTTCTGCACGACAATTTGGGTCATTGAAACATGGTGAGTCCTTAGTCCAATAAATTATAATTAATGTTTACTTTGATTTAAAACATGCACAGGCATGCACATATCCATCGTAGAAATAATTATAACCAGAGACCGGAACTTAGGCGGAATGCCTTTTTAAATGCTATATTTAAAATAAACATGAATAGGGCCACTTTTCCTGACTTGAAGCCACATTATATCCAGTCAGCAAGTGATATTGCTTTCAGTGTCAACTGTTTTGTTTTTTAGAATTTCTATTTGCATTGCTTTAGAATCGCATATGTCTGACTTTATTCCTTTGACTGACTATTCATGACATCTTGAGGCATTTCTTGCTGTTGCTTGCCAGTCAGATAGGGCAAATATTTCCATATTCTTACTTGGATTTTTAATGTTGTCATGCACTAAATCACATTCCATTTGGAAATATCCTGTTTGAAAAATATGGATTATTCACTGGAATACCCATTGACTGTGCTGGATATAGAAATATTGTACTCACATTTGAATTTCTATTATGCCCATCACAAGCATTCAAACGTAAGCACCTATTCTTGATTACTGGCAGCAGGATTTTTCATATAGTCATAAACACAACAGCAACTTCATTTGCCTCTCAAACTGTAATTTCTTTGTGCCACATATAGTTTTCAGCCTCTTGTTGCCACATCATAAACAGTAAGATGCTAGTCTTCGTTTGTAGAATAAGCTTTAGAATTAACTGTAGGCATGGCTAACGAGAGACAGGATACGACGCTAACTGCAGTGACGTAATTCTCCTAGTCCGGTCATGGCCCAAGGAAGTAAAACCACAATCGCGTAATACAACCATATTCTAAACAACATAAAAAAGATTGCTCATTGAATTCAAAGGAGAGATACAGTTTTATCATTATGATACAGAGTGTTAGCCATGTATCAGACTACCATTACTACGGAACTACAGTTCGTGCCGTAGCCTGTCTTTCTGGTTAGCTACGCTGTAGGACAGTACCTAACAGCCTTCGTGTTAAATTCTATAAATGTATCATTTCCATTTTCAGCTTCACAATTAAATACATCTCTCATGTTTCTTGTACTTTCCTTTCTTGATATGGCTCTTTCATGGGCTTTTCTAACCCTAGGTTTTTCTTCTCCTGAGTTGATCATACATATAACATTTGTCACATCAGTCTTTCCTTGGTACATGGAATGAAATGTTAAATTAATATAGAAAACACTGTGATAGACCCACTTCTTTTCAATCAGAAGGCTGTAAGTTTCACACCTTTGAATGTACACTTGTGGACAAAACAAAATGAGTCATGTCTGGAATACCAAATTCGTCCAAGTCCTATACGACACAGCGCCTTGTTTACATCATCTGTGATACAGTTGTGTAGCGGCAGCAGTAAGTTGTGACAAGTTCCAAATCTTAATATTATTAACCTATATGATCAATCAAGGCGCTGTGCTGTGTAGGACTTAGAGGAATTTGCAGTCCAGACACGAGTCATTATTTTGTCCACAGGGGCAGATATACATTTTAGAGAGGTTCAGATCTGAAAGTAGATATTCCCTATTTGGTTTTCTATGTGTATAATGGGATGGTATAATATTAATAATAACCTCTCCACTCCATTACTGTGGTACCTGGAAGCTAAACAAGAGCGTGTATATGCTTTTCTTATTAATTTGTTACAAAATACATTAACAGATTGTTTAACAATGTTACAGAGAGAGCTTAACAACTAAAAACGTAGGTCTGAAACATGTCTGTAAAATTATACAAGGCCAAGATTTAACAATTCTGATCCTGGAATTATTTTATCTGAACTCTTGCAGTTGATCATGTCTGGTCTTCAATTCTCTTCCTGTATTCCATCCAGGATTCATTTGGGTTCTTAGGTGGTCTGAATCTCCTTCACTTGGCCCATTTGTCTTTAGATGTCCAAAATTGTTGTCTGCTCGGGTTAGGAGTTGAATGTGCATTGCTTGATCTCATTTGGTCAAAATGTGGTTCTCTTGGTGTTCCTGAGTCTTGTAGATCTTCAGCTAGGTTGTTGATCTAATATTGTATTGCATCTTAGTAGTCTAAGTATTTTTCAGACTATTGAGATAGCAGTTTTGCTTACAGCATCTGTCATTTTGCACAGAATTTTAAGGTCTGATGGATTCCTTAAAATATCCGAAATTGCATTTCCTCCAGCTTAGAGTGCCCTTCTACTATCAGATCTTTATATTTAATGCATTTGAATATACCATGCTCAGGAGTGTCCACAGTATTAAAATCTTCATATATATCATATCTGTAGATTTTCTGTTTATTTTCTGCAAATATGTGCTGAACGGGACCACCTCCGTAGCGGACCCGGGTTCGATCCCCGGTACCAGCATGGGGATTTTATCCCCTCTGGAAGGTCTGGCATGGGGTGCACTCAGCCTCGTTAGGTCCCGGGGGACCAATTGAGGAGCTACTTGATGGAGAAGTAGCGGCCCCAGGTCTAGAAGACCGCATAACTGGCCGGGAGGGCTCGGGGCACTGACCACGTCCCACCCTCCAGTACTGCACCTCACCAGTGACGCCTGTAGTGGGCAGAGGTGGGGGATGCAGTGGCTGGGCGGTAGGCCTTGGCCCCTCGTGGGCTGTCGCGCCGGGGTAAAAGAAAAAATGTGCTGAACGGTCCATGGCCTGTGATGAAATGCAACAAGCCCTTTGTGGGATGCAAGTTCTTGGAGAATATATTATATGTTCTTCTGCCAACAGTTTCTTCATCCCATGATTGCCATTCTTCTAGCAGAGGTTCCCTTATCTCCCTTTTATTATATTGTTGACCTATTATTGATTCTGCGTTTGTTATATTCTTTTTTCTTAACCAGTATACGGCTGCTCACTTCCTGACAGTTAAATCAAGTGGCCAGATTCCCATTGCCACTAACAAGGCCATCATTGGTGTAGTGCCTGCTGCTCCTTTGGCTAGGACTTTGTGCTGGGAACTTCTAACGGGAATCACTGTTATTTTTTCTTTTGCCTTGTGTGCTCATATAGCTGACAATACTAGCAAGGATGCTGTCATGGTAAATTTTAATGGCATAAATATTTATCCTAAACCTGTTGCTTCCTATGTTGGCAAGTCTCATTATTATAATTTCAGATTTTTGCTTTATGTAGTCCCTGTGTACATTGGAAGACTTTTTGATCTAGCCGAATCTCAAGGTACTTTGCCTCCAAGCTATGTTTGATATTATTAGTTCCCAATTTGATAGTGTGATCATGTTTTAGGTGACCTTTGAAGAGAACATATGTAGACTTTTGTGGTGCCAAATTTAGTGCTGGTGCACCAGTTGTGTATAAATCGTGTGGTGCTGTTTCCTTTTATTTCTAATTCTTTTCTACTTTGTACTTCAGTTAAAATTAGATCAACAGCATATGCTATATGTTCCAAGATATCCGTAATGTTGTTATATGATCATAACAGTGTCTAAGCCTATATCCCAGAAGTATCGAGCCTTGTGGACAACCTTTGGTAATACACTTAAAAACAATTTGATTTGCGCCACGAATATGTACAGTTCTACCCTTGCAATAATCTTTAAGAATTGTATAAGAGGCATTTGGGATATTTGTTTCTCCTAAGTTGTTCAAAGAGAGCCGGCCACCAAAGATTGTCAAAAGCACCAGAAATATTGAAGAAGATGCTGAAGACGTATTTCTTTGTGGACCTTTTCACCCCATCCAATGCTGCAATGATGGCGTCTTCTATGGATTCCATGGATCTGCCTTTTCTGAATCCAAATTGATTGTCACTCATACCTATCATCATTCTAAATTTCTTGATTCTCTTGCACACTTTTCTCGAAAAGTTTCCCTAATACATTAATAAGGCATATTGGCTTATAGCATTTTGCCTCTGTAGGGTCTTTATTGATTCCTTTGCGTAGGATGACCACTTTTGCTTCTTTCCGTGGATTAGGGAATTTCCCTTTCCATAGACATTCATTTATTAATGAGTGAAGGTATGGTGTTATCTCACTTATCAAGATTTTCAGGACTTCAGCTGTTATACCATCTGGACCAGGTGCTTTGTCAGTCCTAAGAACACTGATGGCATCATACATTTCCATTTCATCAAATGAAGGAACAACACATCTGTTGGTATATAATTGTAAAATTGTTGTCTTAGCTGAAAATGATCAGTTTTAGGGTCATCTGGCAAAAGCGTGTTCATTAATACTGTTATAGATTCTTCCCATGAGGTAGTCATTTCACCAGCACTATTTCATATAGTTGACACAATTTCTGGCACTATAATTTTCTCAGTTGCTAGTTTGTAGGGCATTCCCCAAACATTGCTCGATAAATGTTCTACAAATTTTTGCCATTGCATTTCTGTAGTTTCCTTTAAATGCTCTTTGTAATCATGTTTACTCTGTAAGTAATGAGTCGGATTAGTTTGTCTTTCAGCAGATGTGATGGAACGCTGGTATTCTGGTAAAAGGGTTTGTGATCTATGATGTACTTCTTTCTTCAGGTCTCTTTAAGCCAGAATTGTGTTTCCCTCCCTTATCATCTGCCATAGGGCCAAAGGTATCCTTTAACATATTTCTCACAATGGTTACTAATATGTTAAAAGTAGCCAAAAAAAGTTTGGTATACCTGAAAACAATCTTAGTTTTTCGCCAGGTAAAATTCTCTACTTTTATTTCTCCTTGAAATATCTGCAAATGTTCTGGTTACAAGTTTTTGTTTCTTGGTAACAAGCATATTCAGATATTGTTACTGCTCATTGACCAACTCCAAAAAGCATTATTGATTGCCTTGCAGTCATCCTCAGAAAAGTTAAAACTGCATTTGCAAGGACTTGAGAACATACTTGTGGCTTAACAATTTTATGTACTCATACTTTACTGCTTTTTGTTAGAACTTTCTGACCTGATTGTATTTTCTTCTTTTGCACATTTCTTCTCCAATGTTCTGGTACAGCTATCTTATTTCAGGTTTTCTTCTACCTTCTTGAATTTGTGCGCTTTGTTTTAATCCGAACCTGCATGTTTAGTATTTCCAGCTAATTCTTCCTTGTTTGAAGGAATCTGAATTTCTCCACAGTGGTCATTTTCTGCATTTGAATATTTGAATATTGATTTATACATTTTGAGCTATCCCTAAACTTGAGTTCCCACCTATTCATCTTGAACCAGCTCTCTACAATACATATATTGACATTTTGATGCTAGATGTGCTTGCATTGTGCTCGTCTTTTTATTCGTCTTTATTTATGGACTTTCTCTTTTAGTTTTGTCTCAAATCCCTTTGTTCTTTATCTGTCTATACCTCCATCTTTATAATCTTTCTTTCCCTCTTTCTATCTTTTTCTTGTTTCCTACACATGTTTTCTACAATCACTCACTATTTAACACTTTTCTCCTATGCATTCTTTCTCCCCAAGTATCCTACTTCATGGATACTTCCTTGATTTTACTTTTACAATCACTAGACCATGGATATTTAGGTCCTAAAAACTTAAGTTATAGGCGCCTAAATTAGGCTCTTACAACACCTTGTTTAGGCTCTATAGGTTGTAAAATAGACTCTAAAATTACTTTGAAAGTCAATGTCAAAGAAGTCCAAACATTTTATTTATAGCCTACTAAAATTATATGAGTTATACATTGCATGCGTACAAAATCAATAAAGTTACACCATGATTTCCTTTGTTTGAACCTGTGTTAAGTATCACTGTTTTAAACATTTAAAACACCTACACTCACTCATTCACTCACTCTGTTGAGAAAGAAATGTATATGTTGCCCACCGGTGTCAGAACATAACACCGCATTATCTGAAAATGATGAGTTAAAACGATGCAAGTAACAAGAACATAATTCATTGCCAGTCTATAGCATTTACAGTTCTTTATTATGTGAGTATTGGTGCCTAAAACCCAGTAATAGTACAGAGAGAGAGAGAGAGAGCAAGAGAGAGGGGGAGAGGGAAAGTGATCAGAAGAGAGAAGGGGAGGGGAGGGGTGGGAGAGAGAGTATAACTAAAAGATGAAAATTAAGTTCTCCATCTCCCAAAAATGTGACACAAAGATTTTCAAGAAAATCCCTCCAATTCGAACTGCTCTTTACATGGAAAACTTGTTAAATATTTCTATTTTCTCAAAAATAACTTAACGAGTTTGATTAAAATACTACATGTTTAAGATATTTGCATGACAAACCTTGTTAAAGAACACAATTTATGCCAAATGAGGTATTTTGTGTGTGTGTGTGTGTGTGTGTGTGTGCGTGCATGCATGCATGCGTGCGTGCGTGCGTGTGTCAACCATTGTTATTGCTTTGAATTTTAAAATACAGTTTTTTCAACTTGGAAGTTGCTATTCATTTCTTTTTTCTCATATAAAGAGCATAGAATTTCAAAGCCCTCACATAACAATGCTCTCTTTAAAAATCTGACATTTGCTTTACCTACAGTATCCTACAATGAAATATGTGAATTGAAAGTTTAGCTTTTGTAAGGATTTTTCTTCTTCCTTTCTGTCTCTTTTTAAGATGACATCTGCTCTGTCAAAACTTGCTTACCTACTATGTATTTCACATGTTAAGAGTTGACATAGTTAACTGAAATCTACTTCTCAGAACCAACCATCATCTGTGCTGATTTCTCAAAATCTGAATCCCTTATAGGAAAACTGTATTTCTGGAAACGTTGTTGGAGGATGGAAAGAGTCTCAACATGCCAAACTTCAGAGATAACATTTGTTGCTATAAGAACACTCATTCCTGCTGTTTCCTTCATTTCATTAGTACCCACTGCAGTTGCTCTGTGCCCCATTTATAGACAATTATGCCCAAATCCACTGGGTGTAATTTGCATGTACATTTAGAGAGAAAAACTAGAGGTTTTATAGTATTTGTATGATCAACATGTTTTTGAATAGGCAGGTACATTTATCTATGAACAGAATAATTTTATGATCCCATCTTCTTATCAAGCTGCAAAAGATGGTTTTCATAATCAAAAATTACATTTGGTCATGTAGGGACAGTATCTTAAGTTCTTGAAGCTTTAACGTTTCTCATTTTTGTCAGTTACAGATGGTGGTAATTTATCACCTCCATCATTATCAGGAATAAAACTACTTGAAAGTTGAATTGGACATGAGTAGTTTAATACATGGCCAGGATTTTGAACCACAGATCTTTGAATTACATCTACCATGACCAATTCCTCCAAAAGCACATAAAATTTCTCGCATCTCTTACATTTATCATTTCTTATCATCCAGTTGACCACAATTATGCTGAAGGTGACTTGTAATGCTGCCCTATTAGTGTAACTCTGGTTCAACTCCTGGCCATGACGAATCAAAATTGATTTTAATTTCTGAACTTAGTGAACACATATCCATTGTGCAAAACGAATTACAACTAGAACTGAAACATATTGGCAGCACAATTATAATAAATGCTTACTACAAGGTATTTCTTAGTATGTATGTGTCATTGACATGGTGAATGATTTAATACTTTTAGCATTTCTAGACCAGTAAATTGCCACAAGTGCTATAACCTTAATGCTCACACGTTGTAGACTCCAACCAGGACTAGTGAAATAAAGGGAACTCCTGTTATAGAGGCTTCTCTCTTAGACTTATATGTTGCTGCTATGTTCACTGTTGCAGAAAGCAACTATTTCCAATTGAAATCGGAGCGTTCATGGGATACAAACATATCTGCATTATCCAGTGAGCTGTTTTCCTTGAATGCTGATTTCTTGGCAGCCAGCTTGGGTTCTATACCATTTTATGAGAGGCTAGATTTGCCGATTGCACTTTTTTCTGTAAGTAGTCGTTATTATCTTTCTAAGATATGTAAAGTACGTTATCACTAAACATAAGATTTATATGGAAATGCATGGTTTTTCTGCTTTTATGTATGATGTGAAAATAAAGTTCGGAGTATGTACATATGAAGTTCACCTCTTTGTGAATGTAAAGTTTTATGGTGCATATATTTTCATATTTAGAGTGTTGTTGCATATTTCATGAGTACGGCATATTCGTGCATATATCAAACATTTCCATAGCATTGACTCATATTTTATAAATTAATAATATGAATACTTTTCAATTTGCCTATGACATACTGTTCTCCATACAACCGAGGCAATCCATATCGAGCCTTTTGTGTTCATGTCTCAATTTCAAGTGATACGAGTTAGATGTGTGCAGGATTCCCCACACAAAGTGTGTGCTATCAGCACAAGTAGACAGAGTTTTGTTCTGCAGTTAAGTTAGTGTCTGTCCCATATGCATGTTATAATGCCGAAATTCAATAAACAAACTAAAAGTGAGCTTTTAAAACAGTGGGTTCAGGACTGTGGGCCATTGGATTATACTACAGATGGAAAATCAATTTTTTGTCAAGTACAAATGCATGCTTATTTTAGACATTTTTGTGCATATAAATCTGATGTCTAGTTATCACAGATCAACACTTGCAGGGTATAATTACTCTTAAGGCTGGTTTTGTATTTGTATTTATTTATCTGCCGATTAAACTTACAATAATCATGGCATTGTCAAACATACAATATTGGTACACTTTCGCTCAAAAGTTTCCGGACACCCAGTGAAAGTGATGTAATTCAGCATTTATCTTGATTAACAACCTCTGTGTAAGTGTAAGGGGTGTAAGGGGTAGTGATGTGCCTCCTATAGCCTCTCCTACCCAATTCCCATCCTCATCCTGCCCGTGGTGCACCCTCCTTTCAACAGATGAGGCTCTGGGGACCGAACCACAGCGGTATAACTGTTTCATCTAAAATGGAGGAAATGTCATTTACATATGTGCTGGCCTATCACTAAAATACAAACCAGTTAATATTAACATAAATTATAATGGTAAACCACTCAAAGCAGTTGATGATGCCAAATACTTAGGCATCACTTTCGACAGAAAGCTAAGTTGGAAAAAACGTACAACAAACATCTCAGAAAAGGTTGAAAAGAAACTGCAAATCCTGAAAAGGTTAGCTGGTGCTAAATGGGGCTGCTCAAGGAGAGTCCTTAACACAACATACAAAATGTATGTTAAACCAAACCTCTTGTACTGTTCTGAAGCTTTAATAACAGCAGCAAATGCTAACATCAACAAACTTGAACAAATACAAAATCAGGCTCTTCGCCTAATCACTGGAGCAGTTAAATCCACACCTATTGATGCCATGCTTGCCTTAACACGGACCCCATCAATAACAACAAAAATAGAAGAACAAGCATTGCTCCAACACGAGAAAATGTTACGACTGTCAAACTCTAAATGGACAGAAGAGAACCTCCCCCCTTCAATCCTTAAAACTCATAGTAGTTTCCTAGAAAAGGTAACACAGATTAAATCCAAATTGAACATTCCTAACACCAGCGAAAATCTACTTATAAGAGAAAATCCATTGGAATTATTGCAACCTACCTTCAGTTTGGAATTAATAGAGGAAATAAGTAAATCAGACACACCAAAAGAAATACAAAAACTTCTAGCTCTAGAAACAATCAATACTAGGTATCCCACAGAAGAATGGCTACACATATATACTGATGAATCCTCCATGGAAAACCTTACTGAAGCTGGAGTTATGTGTTCACATTTTTCCTTTTATCATTCTGTTGGCAGAGACACAACAAATTATGATGGAGAAATATAGGCTATACACATTGCTCTCCAACAATTATTAAATCTTCCCTTAAATAAATTTAACAAGGCAGTAATTCTTTCAGATTCTAAAGCTGCAATTCAGGGAATATGTTCAAATACTACAAAGAAGTCAACAAAAATTAGAGAATGCTACAAAATGTTAACACAACTCCAAAAAGTTAATAAGACTGTTCATCTCCAATGGATTCCAGCACACTGTGGAGTCATGGGGAATGAAGCTGCAGACTCACTTGCAAAGCAAGGCACAACAATAAAACAAAAGTCTAAATTCAATTTCTCATATTCCTCAATAAAACGCTTGATCATTAAAAAATTTTCTCATTCATACCTACAAGAAATAGAAACAAATGCCAAAGATAAAAAATGGATTACACTACTTTCCAACCCAGATATAATCCCCCAGAGACCAAGGAAAACAGCGGTTGCAGCCTTCTGACTACTGACAAATCACGACTGCTTAGCAAGTCATCTCTACAGAATAGGTATCTCAGCTTCACCAATATGTGTCCTGTGTAACGATCCAGCAGAAATGAACGAAGACCACTTGAAGACCTGTGAAGCATTAAGATCAGAAGAAACTACAGTTCAAAAGTATTGGAAAGCACGAATGCTAATGGCTTCATTTCCAGATGCAAGGCACTAGAAAACAACAAGAACAACAACCACCTCTGTTTAGTGATCTTAGGCAAGCATATCTTATCACAAATAATTATTATTTATTTATGCCAACAAATTAACTGCTGGTACTTTTAAACACAGAAACCGTGTGTGGACAATGTTTAAGAGGTGGAACACCATCTGAAGGTTACTTAAACTCAGGACATAAAGTACTTACAATTTGTAAGTCACCCTTGGGGTATTTATCTCTGATGTGAGATTCCCTTGTGGTCTAACCGGGAAAGTTATGAATCGGCTGGGGAATTTAATGTTATACTGGCAAGTTGGCCATGGTAGCTTAATGGTTAAGGCAGCCACTCGATAAGCAGAAGATCCATGGTTCAAATCCCAGCTATGGCATTGAATTTTTCAGTCCTGATTCCACCTCTTCAGCCTTGTCTGCTTACCTAAGACAGCTTTCATAGCACTTGTGTAGCTTGTTTGTCCCTTTTCTATGTAACTTTGCATGGCTTAAACTGAAAACCATGCTGCCTCACTTCTGAAGCTCACTAAACAGCTGGTTCATTTATTAAAAGATAGTCACTACTGTTAGTTCACTTTATTCAGTGGTTAACATCTAAGATCCCAACTCCAAAAAGTTAATAAGACTGTTCATCTCCAATGGATTCCAGCACACTGTGGAGTCATGGGGAACGAAGCTGCAGACTCACTTGCAAAGAAAGGCACAACAATAAAACAAAAGTCTAAATTCAATTTCTCATATTCTTCAATAAAACGCTTGATCATTAAACAATTTTCTCATTCATACCTACAAGAAATAGAAACAAATGCCAAAGATAAAAAATGGATTACACTACTTTCCAACCCAGATATAATCCCCCAGAGACCAAGGAAAACAGCGGTTGCAGCCTTCCGACTATTGACAAATCATGACTGCTTAGCAAGTCATCTCTACAGAATGGGTATCTCAGCCTCACCAATATGTGTCCTGTGTAACGATCCAGCAGAAATGAACGAAGACCACTTGAAGACCTGTGAAGCATTAAGATCAGAAGAAACTACAGTTCAAAAGTATTGGAAAGCACGAATGCTAATGGCTTCAGTGCCAGATGCAAGGCACTAGAAAACAACAACAACATCTAAGATCCTACAAAGCTCTATCGTAGGTCTTTAGAGCTAACATGCTGTTAGCAATTCCAGAACTTTCTGGTAACCACCAAACTTTGAATATTTACCTTCTTCCCCCCAAACAACAAGACTAGAAGTGGCTGATGTTGATGCGGCTCTTTGTTACATCTCACTACAACTTATGAATTCAAAATGTCAACTGAGTGTACCAAGCAAATCCATGTGATAGTATATTGGATATTTGAGTTAGTATTTTACTTATTTTGTGTTACATTGAACTGTTAATAGTTTGTTACATTTATTACATAAACTGAAGCATAAGTATAGTGTATATTGTGTACTATTAAGTTATTGTTGTTGTTAGCTAATGCTGGATTTCTGACAATGAAGTCATTAATCCTCTTGCTCTCCAATTATTAAGTTAAATAACCTTATGTGTCCATATCTGCTTTTCATAACCAAACTGGACAAGACCATTTATAATGCTACCAAATAGAAAGGAAGCAATGATACTAATATTTCACCTTTTGCTTCTCAGAGTCCTTTTTCTATGAAAAATCTTCAGATAATTTTGAACATTAAGATTCTGCTGCCAATGTAGATCATCATGAACAAGTTCATTTTAGGCCATGTAACCTGTAACGATAAACCTAGTGAAGATGGTCTTGGTCTTTCCACTGCTGTTTTGGTCTTTCTTGGTCCCTGTGCCCAGTTGGAGCATACAGGAATGGCAATTTTGGAAGTCTAGTTCTTTCCATTCTCATCAAATGATTTTTCCGTTCTTGTTGATATTTCCCTATCTCCTCAGTCAAACTTGGTACTCCAATGTTTTCTCTGATGTCCATATTCCTTTGGTGACCCAATCTAGTAACTCCTAACTGTGATTGCAAGAAACACATTTGGGCTACTTCAAGTTTAGGTGAATTTCTGTTATTTGAAATCCAAATTTCACTTCCGTATCTGAGAGCAGCTTTTGATGTGATATTCTGTGGTCTTAGTTTTGTATCAGTCATCATCTGTTTGCCAAAATGTCTCCGTATGACCCTGTTCAATTTATTATATTTTTGTAATTTTGTATCAATAGTACTCTTGTGATCTGCAGATATACTTTCTAGGTATGACAAATCAAGATACTTGTTCTATAATATTTCCATTAATCTCAATTTTCACACATATATTTCTTCCACACATTGCCATTGTTTTAGATTGTGAAGTAGAAATTTTCATATCATATTTGCTGGCAATTTTGAATAGTTGGTACACTGTCATATTGAATAAGAGCGGAGACAACCTGTAGCTTTGTCAGACACCTTTGTTGGTGTTTATAGGTTGTGTTATTTGTCCATATGGTAGTTTAATTTGGATTTTAGAGTTTTGATATAAGCTTTGTATGGTTCTTATTAAATGTGGATGTATATGTTCTTCTTGCAGTATCTGCCAAAGTTTATCTCCATTTGCATTATCATATGCCTTTTCATAATCTATGAATAATATTTATAATGGAAGTTTGAATTCTAATTTGTTGTAGCATAAATATAGCATCTGTAGTGCTCCTTCCCTGTCCAAAACCACATTATTATTATTCCAAAAAAGTTTGACCAACTACTGGTAGTTCAATTTTAATTATGTTGGCACACAATTATAATTTGGCTGTGGTTGAGTGTAGGGTAATGTCTCGATAGTTATCACATTTATTTTTATGTCCTTTTTTATATATTTCTTTTTAATTACTAAATCTTTTTCTCAATCCATTGGGATAACAAACCAATGCCAAATATTAAAAATTTCTAATAATTTCTCTTTCAGTTCAATTTTCCCATATTTAAAAAGCTCTAAATTCAGATCATCTAAGCCCGGGCTTTTCCTATTCTTAGCCTTGTTTAAAACTGCTTCCAGGTCATCCATTGTTATGTCTGGCTTTTCTATTTCTTTTTCAAAGGTGAGATTTAAAGTGTTTTCATGGGTTTGGGGTTGGGATCATACCATAAATTTCTGTAATGATTAATCCAGTCTTTTTTTGGTATAATATTAACATTAGGTTTGTCTTTTGTCTCCAACTGTAATTTTTAAATATCTTGAACACCTGCCTTTGTACCCTTGTAATATCACATTCTAAGGATTTAACAAATTTATCCCTATCATCTCTCCTATATTTTCTAGATAATTTGTGGACCTGAGCTCTGAGTTTTTTTATGTTCTACGTAGTGTTATTCTTATTTAGTTTAAAATACACTTTATAGGTTTGTTTCTTATATTCAATACTTTCCTTTAATTCTGGATTCCACGTTCACAATCTCTTTTAATTTTTTTTTATATCAAAATATAGATCAAGCATCAAAATCTCTGCTGATGTATATGTATAAGTAATATATCAGATATAAATTCAGTTCTGAAAAGCTGAAGTAACTTAAATGTTGGCAACTACAAACATGTGACTATTAAAAATAATAAAGTGGAGCATTACAGAGAAGCAACAGAATATTTTGTTATGCATAATGCAGGGTACTACCACACATACCAAGTGAAACATTTTTGTGTGGTGATTCAGGGTTTTCACCCTTCTTGTGTCACAAATGCAGTTGTGAGCGAATGGCAATTTCATGGTTATGATCCAGTGTGATTGATTTCAGCTCATCGACCAGTCATTAAATTCACAGTTACTTTTCTATGTTGACTTAAAATCAAATCCAATAAATGTTAACATTTGTGATGTAACTAGATTGTACTATACAGTAATCAAAATAGAACCTCCAAATCCTAGGCGTATGGTAATTCAATGTTCAAACTGCCAAGAATATGGAGGCTCAAAAAATTATCGTTACATACATCCTTGCTGCTGCGTTAAGTGCGATGGGCATCATTTTAAAAAAAATTGCACCCATGTTTTAAACACACCTCCAAAATGTGTAAACTGCAAAGGACAGCAGGCTGCCAACAAAGTTGCACTATTTACAAGCATTTGCAAAAAGTCAACAACTTACCAGTCTTCGGCAATCACAGTTGCCTATGACACAAATTAGAAATAGTTGTCTCACAGAACCTAACAACTCTACCCCATTTCCTGCTTTAACACATTTGCCTTTGAATAATGGTTATGCAGGAGCAGTTAAGTCACAGTCACAGAATGCAATGCTTAATATTATGCTAAATAAACTGGTTTCCCTGTTCTCTCTCGTGTAACCTCTAATTCAGTCCCTAGCATAGCTGCTACCTGTTATGCAAACAAGATAATGAATAGTGGGAACAGGAATAGCATTCAGATTTGCACTTGAAATACACAGGGATCAACAAAATACCACGAACAGCTATGCTTTTTACGAAGTTATAGTGTGGATATTTTACTTGCCACGAAAACAAAATTAACATCTTACATACATTTTAAAATGCCTGTATAATATCCATCATCATCCTAGTGGCAACAGAAAAGGTGTATCTGCAATATTTGTAAGAAGTTAATTGTTTTACTATAAATTGTCAGAAATTATACAGGTGGGGCAGAAACAATAAGCTGGTTTCAAAATGAAAAATATTTATATTGCTAATATTTATATGTATTCCTCTTACAGTCTTGAAGATTGGAGAACATGTGTCACTTTTTGAATACATCTTTTAGATGTCCATCATTTTCAGTGCACTGTTGTATACATCACTCGAAGTCACTTGTAACTTTTCATATGTACAGAACAAGGTTGTCCAGGCAGTGATTGGTTTGTGATGCTACCTTTTGTAAGCCATTGTTGCATCCAATGGTGAATAGCATCCTTTAACAGTGTATCACATTAAGTTCCCTTCAAAATGCTCTCTGGGTTTGTGTGATTGAATTGATTCTGATGTACCAATTTATGGCACAGGTACACTCCCTCACTGTCCAGTGCTCCATGACTTACTTAGAGAACAAAGAGAGGAAAACCAACTGGCAAACTCATTTCCAAGGTGCCTCTACAGCCCTGCCACACACTCGCAACAAAAAGCCTACCAGATTCAAAACAGCCATTAATTCAAACCCACTTATTGTTTCTGCCCCACCCTGTGGAACCAGAATATCAAATCTCAAAGATTAAATTGCAATTTAACTCCCTTAAATTTCAAGTTGGGTCATCTTATTTGGCACTTCAAAATAAAATTACTGAATTAGACTTCTGGGCAATACTGCATGAATGAAGGACCAACTATCTGCTTGGAGGCAACTTCAATTGTGAACATCCTAGATGGGGTTCTAACATTTCTAATCCATGGGGTAAATTAGTGCATGATGTCACACGGCAGTTACAAGTGGAAGTCATTCACTCTATTGAGCCAACACATTTTCCAGCTGATGGTGGTACTCCTAACATTCTATACTTGTTCATTGGATGAAACGTACTATAATTTTGCAATACACCATCTGTACTAAGCGAGCAAAGTTCTGATCATGATCCTGTCGTAATTGCCATTTCTCCTTCATTAAAGCAAAAGTAGCTCTAAGCTTAATAAAGCTGCCTTTTAATTCTCCGTATTCTCTATAATTCCACTATCAACTCCATAACTGGTATAAAATGCTACTTAAGACACCAAAGGACTTAGACGTTGCGGTTTCCACCTTAAATAAAAACATCCAATATGCAGCAAATGTAGCTAGTGACAACAGTCAAAGACAGGCAATCAACAAATATATTATATAATGTATCTCATATACAGCAACTTCTTTACACTAAAATCCAAAATAAAAAGCTTTGGAAGCAAACTGGTTATCCTTCTTCTAAAACAAATTAGGTTCAATATGCAAGATCTTGCAAACACCTTAAAATTATGCACTATACAACTCTAGAAAGTCAAATATGATTGTTTAATACACAAAAGATTGTTTTCTCTGAAAAGAAAAAGAAAGAGCAATTAACAAAGCAAATTGATTGACCTCCACTACTAAAATTTGGCAATACATGGTATTGCAATTCTGAAGCAAAAGCAAACCATTTTTTAGAACAGTTATGACTACAATTTAAGGTATGCATTCGCATGTATCAAATTCCACATTTATAAACACATTTTTCTGGAACTTTTACAACAAATGTAGTGCTGTCAGCCTAATTGAATACAGTATCAAAAATAAGTATAGCTCAAGTCGTTAAATTAAGAAAAAAGAATCTTCAATAAATGATAACTTTTTCAAAATTGCATAACTCTGCCAAGAGTAAACCAATTTTGAAAATTTTTTCACTAACCTGTTTGATAATGTATGCTTCATGCTTGGTAGTGAAACCGTTTTGTTACCCTTATAAACACCTTTTATAGATATTTTCTGCCATAACGTAAGTAGAAAATAAATTATTCTAATTGTTTAAAGGATCATATTCTGAGCATATTATTGTGACAAATGACAAAAGTCCAGTAACTTTTTTTCTTGTCACTTTATTTCTCTTCTACAACTGAAGTACAAAAACACAATCCTCTTTTGTTTTGTTATTAACACAATTTACAACCCATTGTAACCTGGCAACTCACAGCTGTTCTGTCCTCTTGTGACCTTGACATAAAACTTTAATACTGTGCGACTGTCAGCTTAAGAAATAACAATACAATAATAATTATGGATCACAAAATACCATTTTAAATGATTCATTAACTTTTGACCAATTTAAATAAAATACACACAAGCAACTCTGATGATTCGCTCACTCAAAATTGTTCCAACACTGTCTGCAACTCCGGCATGACTATTAAATGTCCAAAACTGTCTAACGACACACACTCGAAATTTTTCTAGATGACTGTACACACGTGTGCATGCGCATGCACACACACACACACACACACACGCATACACCTGACTGCTAACAGCTATCTCGTTTAATACTTAACAATTCTGAAGAACTCTCTCGCCGCTGCATTTGCTGATACAGCCGACAATTACATAGCATGAATTTTTCTCAAAATTCACCTTTTCTCAAACTTCTCGTAAAAGCCAGCAGTCGAAAATTTCTAGAACAGTCTGTAGTTGTCTCTGTTCTGACCATTCCCTTGTTGGAGAGCCTCACATTTACAAGCAGTTATGTGAGATAACTTGACCATAAGCATAGATAGCGGCTGCTGCCCTGCGTCACATTATAATAATTCTACTACCAAACATGCACCATGACTCTAAAATGAGGTATCAACCAACTTTATAGATTCATATATACGTTTTTCTGATTTGAATGAGCTAACGTGCTGAAAAAATTAGTTTTGAGAAAATTAAGAACATATTTTAAATTTATTTATTATGTGACAACAATGGACTTCCTGAAACATTAAAACTCCCCGGCTCAATTGGGCCTTCCTGCTGGATGTTGTCTTTGAGTCTTCTTCTTCCCAAGGTACCTTCTCTGTTTTCCTTCTAATGAATCTCTTTTTTTTGTATTGTTTTGTTTAGTTTGTTTGTTTCTGTAGCCTCTTTACATCAGCTTTATGCACTGCAGCCGTGTTGCACACCCAGGAGCAGTTTTTAATCATTTTAGCATGGCTATTTGCACTTTTGTGCCACAATTAAAATGGCATACAGCATCCATAACACTCAATGTAGGGGTACCCAAAACCCACATAGGTAGTATCATGACATTGTTTTCAAATCATTCCATTGAAAAAGTCGACTATGGAGACATTTGCACAGCATATCAGGATTACAGAGTTATTTCCTGTTTCTGTATGCATAGAAACAATATAATCAGCACTATCTGTTGTCACAAATAATGGTTAAGTAGTACAGTAAAATACCAGCAAATTTGAAGAGTAGTTTTGAAAAGAAACAAAGAAATTTTGAATGATAGCATGTTGTGCTGCACCCCTTCACCCAATCCATTGTGCAGTGGTCTATTTAAATTTATTTTTCCCAGGTCCCCCAATGGATTAAGTACATAAATCAGACATTTTTTAAAAGTATAGAAATTAAGCTATTTAATGACGTAATTATTCAAAAGTTAAAATTTTGATCCAAAATCTGCACACTGATTATGAACGCATACCTCAAAACCAACCCGATTGTCAATCAAGAATTCAGTAAGTAGTAATATTAGTAAAGCTGTACAACACCATTGCAACTGTTTCCATTTAATTTTTTTTTTATGCCTGCTCAAGTAAAAGACTGCAGTTGTGGGGAATTTTATTTCTCTTTGAATAAACTTGTATTTTTTATTTTGGTAGTCATTAACCTCTTGAGCGATGGCCATTTAAAATGTCCGCGAGCCGAGAACTGCTAGCATTTAAATTGTTAAATGCACTAAAAGTTCTTCGTATATATACAGGTGTATTTTGTGTAAATATTAAGTTATTTTAATGAAACAAAAAATAGTATAAAACTCTTTATATGCAGTATACATGCACGTCATCAGCAAAGTTGAATTGCATTTACAAAACGTTGAAATGGCACTATTTTGTTTCACTGTGGTGAAAAGTTAACTTTCCTCTGTCAAATGCATCTAATATAAGTTCTCTGAAAGAAACAGTAGTCGGCCCATTGTATGTGTGGCTTGTGCGTCAGCATACTGTGAAATAAAGCACTAGTGTATGCATGGTCTCTTGAGTCATCAGAATAGAGCATGTTTGCAACTTTTGCTTGCGCGTGTTTCGTAACTTAGTAGACTCCATTTCTTTCTTTGTTGAAATACATACATATACTTTCCTGCTTGTAGCTGAAGGGAGAAGTGGTATAAAAAGGTATTTTTGCACCAACTGGATATAACCATATACAATTGTTTGGTAATTTGGAGAGCTCTAAACCCACACAGGACAATGACCTACCTGGACTTCCGACTATCAATAGCTCGCAGCCTAATTGAACAATACCACGTTGGGGGTAGAAAATCCAGAACCCCTCCACCCCTCAGACTACAAGGAAAACGTTATTCTAAAAGGATACCACCAACAGCTAAGAAGTCCCGCCCATCATGAAAGTGTTTCGTGTGCCGCAAGAAGGGAATTCACGAATGTGGAGATGTACCCTTGTGTGTTTATCCCTGTTGTGAGGCATATCGCTGCACAAGGAACATATAAAGGTAAGCCAGTAAAGTATATAGACTTTACTTAAATGTTTCATAAAGGGAAAATTAAAATAAGTTGAGTTAGATAAGGGATAAATAAGGGTTAAATGCACAAACGCACAGGACGTGTATACACTCCCATATCGCTCATCCGTCATTTTAAATGGACATGATTTCACGTCCATATCGCTGAAGAGATTAAAACAGTTATAGCAACATGGCTAAAAACAGTGAGTGGTGCTACGAATAAGAGCAGGTCACCTGGGTTGATGCAGGTGGGGGATAAATCACCACGGTACTTATCTATTTGGTATAGGTTGCACGTTTGTTCTTGACGAATGACCTTGATCACAAATCCAGTGAGTAGGCCTACCCTTAATAAACAGGTCAGCAAATGTTCATGCTACGATAACAGACACCTCTGTTTTCCTCTGTCGCATTTGTGTATACAGTCGACTGCAAAAGTTTTGTGCGGTACGGATGTGTGCATGCAACGAAAATAACAGCAATTCACACGAGGAGGAGGAAGAAGACGAGGGAGAAATGTCGGGAATAGAATAAATGCAATAAAGTTAAGTGGAAACAGTTATAGAGGTATAGTATATAATATGTGTGGCTGATATTACTGGAAGTGCGATAAATTTATTTGTAGTGCTGTACTGCTTCAGCTCAGAAGCATGTGCGTCATCTCACTACAGACTGTACCTCCGCTCTCTTTCAATGCTAACGTTCCCGCAAAATCGTGAGTAGTGACTCGCATCCAACCTTACATATAAAATTTTCATTCGTCAAGAAGTAACGCGTGACCTGTACAGGTTTACTTATGTGATGTTAAAGAGTAGTCTTTTTTTTTTTTGCAAGCTTTTACGTCTATGTAGGATGATGGAGATCGTTGGGTTCTCTTGTTTGCTACTGAGTGTCGGGTGGGTGCAGCACCAGGATGTGTGCCCATGTAACATCACCCAGTGCCCAATGTGACTAATGCATATATTAATTTAATTTCTAAACTTGCAATTATTGGTCCTCCGGGCCGGATTGAAGAATGAAGTCACAAGGAAACTGAGTAACAGGTATCTTCATATGTGCCGAAAGGTGACACATTGTAACTGCATACGTGAATCGTGCAAGTGCAGTTTGAATTGTTTATCTCTAAGTATCCAAGGTATTTGCACCACACCATATTGAATAACATATCATTCCGGGAACAAGTAGCGACATCTAAAAACGATCAGTATGTTTCTTGCAACCAGCCTTAGGATTGATATTACACTCGCCTACGGTTATGTTCTCACGTAATAGTGTTTCTTCAGCTAAACTTATAAAAAGGAGAGCTACTCTAAAGGCTTAGCACCATTTAAGCACCACAGATACCAGTCTAATTCAAGTCAAATTAAATTGACTCCTCACCATTAGTGAAGAATTTAAGGGACTACAAATGGAATTAGAATTGAACGACGAAGACAATGAAGCTTATACTGATTGTAAAGCTGACTTCAAGGATATGGTGGATATCATCAAGGCAAAACTTAGTAAACCTTGTAACCCTCGAACTGAATCTGACAATGCCGAAGCGTGATTGATATCATCTCATAGAGCTTCAAGGAATATAAGGTTGCCAAAAATAAATGTGTTCACTTTCAGTGGAGCTTTGACTACCTGCTTACACTTCAAGGATGCTTTTGAATGCTGGGTAGTCAGTAATGAGTTGTGGAACATTGAAAGATTTCATTACTTCATCACTAAAAGGTGAAGCAAGGGGCAGCATTAAGAACATAAGCATGCTGGATTCCAATTTTACAGTAGCTTATAACATACTTGTGAATAGACACCATTCACCCAAACTGATTATGGCTGAATAGATCACACAGATTATAGATATTCTAAGTAAATTAGGATTAACGGAAATGGAAATAGGACAGCTTGTAACTAAATTCCAAGGAAGCATAGAAGTGCTCAATGCTTTGTGCATTCAAACCAGCATTCTGGACCTCCAGCTGAACGAGATGCTACTCATGTGCCTGGACCATAAGTTATGGTTGTAATAAGGAACAGAGCATGCCTAGTTTGACACAGTAAGCTCCAAGGGCTTCATCACGTTCTTGGAAAAGCATTGTCAGACTCTACAATTCTGCTTGTCCAACCAGTCATCCAATGCAAACTCAAGCTGTCAAGGCAAACAAAGACAAGGATGCTGACTCAACAGTCTTTGCTCTGAACATAACAATTTTATAACTGTGCAGAATTTCTCAAAATAAAGGCCAGGGACCTTAAGAATTGATAGAGACCTGCCAAAAATCTGGAACTCCCTAAAATAAAATGTTCACTCTATCAATAACTAATCTAACTTTAACTACAGCAGGTACTGTATGGCTAGTGGATCTCCAGCTCTGACATTTCTTGAGACCACGTGGCGCGGTGTTGCCAGTTCTTTAGCGGGAATTTCAAACAGGTTATTTTAAACCATTTACACACTACTTCGTAAATTTACATGGCCAGTATGTGTATAAATGATCACAGAATAGTAGAATATGGAGACAATTATTATACAATTTACCTGCTGGAAGAAAACAATATTGTATTATGTTATACTAATTAAAATTGGCTATTAATTAACTTACATTTTAATCCAATGGAAAGATGCCACAATCCTTGTAAATATCGACTTTGTGTTCATCACTGGAGTAGCTGCTGTTGTCACCTGGACCAAATGAAATTATCAGCTCTTCCACACAATTTTCCATTACGCCACCAGCTTCCCTTGCTTTTCTCAAAAGTTTCCAGGTGTAATCCATGATATTGACATTTTTTCATTCGTCTGTTATCACTTGTTGCACTCCCTGTTGCACCAATGGTTCCACATCAGCAATTTGAAACGTTGTGTTATGTTTTACAACACAACCTTTTACTCGTGCCCAAATCAATTCAACCACATTGAAGTGACAGTGGTAGGGAGGGAGCCTGATGACGGTATGACCGTGAGCAGCAGCAAATACGTGCAAAACTGCAGCTTATGCAATTTTAAAACTTGAAAAGGTTTCGCTTTCTTCATTTCTGCGCATACTCCAGGTATGTTGTTCTTCTCCAACCACTGCAGAATTACATTTTTCTGTCGCTCATTGTTGCTACTTTGTTTAACTGTACCGAGTGGTAAGGTGCATTGTCCATAATAATAATGGAGTTCGCACAGATGTTTGGCAGGAGGGATTCTTGGAACCAATGCTTAAATGTGTTTCCATCCATTTCTTCATGATAATCACGAGTGCTCTTTGATTTAAACAAGAGCATAGCGCCTGCAGATGGTGTATTAAAATCCACTGGCCACTTCTCCATGGTCACACTTTTCACAGTAGTTTTGCCCACCTTCAAAGTGTCATAAACTCTATCCAGCACCTTGGTAACAGGTAGGAGTAGTCCACCATTGTTGCATTCCTTTTCAAAGTACTCACATAGCCTGAATATAAATTCATGAATTTATTTTTTAATTTATTTTTTTAATTTATTTTAATTTAATTAATTTTTTAAATTTATTTTAATTTTAATTTATTTATTTTATTTTAATTCATGACTTTGGCTCGTATAAGAGCCGACTTTTTTCTTTGATTCTGACAAACCAGTAGCCATGTTATTACAATAACGATAATAATAACAACACGAGAAGCACTTAAATTGGAATTCACGCACGCACAAAGTAACTAACAAACTCCACCTGCACTAACACCAAAAGCAAACAAACCACATGGTCCTTGTAAAATGAAGCTGGCAACATGGTGCTAGATTTGGAAGCCACGCCTAGCAGTGAGACCGCTGATTGGTGCTAGCAGAAAGTTTTAACACCCGATGCGTTACTCGCTTCCAGTATTGCCAATAGTAATAGCTACTGCCCATAACAGATGTAACCATAATATTCAAACATAATAGTGGTGTAACGAAGATATTGCATGAAAATAAAACCAAAACTTGTATTTCAATATTTTAAACTTACTAAACATCATATACTATCATTCTTAAGGTAATTTTGAGAATCTATTTTCTGAAACTCAGTACTATACATTGGCAACGTTAATCTTCCCCCTCCAACTGATCACAGCTGTGAAACGGCCGGAGATCCATTGGCCGCACAATAAAAGCACAAATTTAATGCAACATATTGTATATTCCTGTATAAACAAAGGGATCATTCATTTGCAATTTTTCAAAGTATTAAATTATGAACAAATGTTATAAAAAATTAAATACATTATATTGAGTGACACTCAATATCAAACATATACTTCTCTTTCCTGTTTGATGTACCTGTACTTCTAAAACCTCACTGCATTCACCTTGATCTCTATTGAAACTGGACATACAGCATGCTTTCTGTGATGCAATGGTATTGATGATTCCACTGACATCAATGGATCTAGCTCATTCACTTTTGGTACTGAGGAGGCTTAGTTCACTAAGTTTGTCCTGGGTCCTAGAATTCCATAGATAATTGTTTATACATTTGAACTTGGAAAATGAGCATTTGGTCGAAGAAACAGTAAAAGGAATTGTTAGAAACAGATAAAATGCTGTGTGGAAATCTGTAACGCTAGCAGTTATGATTGAATTCTGTAGTAGTAATAGTTCTGTTAAGTTGGCTACAGAGGTTAATGAAGCTATTTCTTTTTGCAGTGCGTTTTTGAAAACTATTAGCTGGTCTGAAAATTCACTGGTTAAAAGTTCCTCATATTCATTTTGAAGGATACTGCTGCATTGTGAATCTCTTCGCCGTAAATTTTGGGAAAGTTGTTGTTGTTGTTTTCTAGTGCCTTGCATCTGGCAATGAAGCCATTAGCATTCGTGCTTTCCAATACTTTTGAACTGTAGTTTCTTCTGATCTTAATGCTTCACAGGTCTTCAAGTGGTCTTCGTTCATTTCTGCTGGATCGTTACACAGGACACATATCGGTGAGGATGAGATACCTATTCTGTAGAGATGACTTGCCAAGCAGTCATGATTTGTCAATAATCGGAAGGCTGCAACAGCTGTTTTCCTTGGTCTCTGGGGGATTATATCTGGATTGGAAAGTAGTGTAATCCATTTTTTATCTTTGGCATTTGTTTCTATTTCTTGTAGATATGAATGACAAAAATTTTTTATGATCAAGCGTTTTATTGAGGAATATGAGAAATTGAATTTAGACTTTTGTTTTATTGTGGGAAAGTAATTTTGAAGAAATGGTTAACATTTATCAAAAAAAAAAAAAAAAAAAAAAAACAGCGAAACAGCCCTCAAATCTGCTTTTTAACTGTGCTACAATAATCTCCAAACAGTCATTAAAAACAATGATTCTGAAATACATATTTTGAACTATTAGCGTCTCGTCCTGACACAATTCATGTTCTTCACTTTTTGAATTCCTTTATTTTCAAATTGCATTAACATGCCCCATTTCTTTCCAAAAGATGTAGCTGATGACATTACTTATTCAAAATTATTTCAGTAGTAGGATAAATTATCAGCTGCATTCTGAACATTAGAACATGCTTTATCAAGCTCTACATTTTCCAATTGCATAATTCGAGATGCTAAATTAATACATTCTAGAATCTTTGATTGCAGCACTATCTGAAAAAGAATTCAAATTTTTACTTTCTCTGCTGCTAAGTAGGGGAAGTATTGTATTCCACCCAAAAATTCCATGTCGAGATTTCACCGGAAATATATGTTTTGAGGACCCCTGAATCCAAAAAAAGCATTTTTAGAAAAAGGTCCGTGTGTGTAAAACCAAAGTTGGTATTTAAGTTTAATGTCTTTCAAGGATGCGACACGAACATTTTGAAGAAAATAGTCCAACCCTAAACTACCCTTTACATGGAAAATTTTTCAAAAATTTTGATTTTCTTGAAAATGGCTCTAACGATTTTGATTAAAATGTTATATATTTGAGATATTTTTATGACAAATGAAATGTATATCTTGAATTTTCTGGCTATAGCCCCTGTAGTCGCATTTACTCTGGACGACTTTTGCATAACTGGTAAACCATTTCACCGGAAATATATGTTTTGAGACCCCCTGAATCCAAAAAAAGCATTTTTACTTTCTCTACTGGTAAGTAGGGGAAGTATTGTATTCCACCCAAAAATTCGATGTCGAGATTTCACCGGAAATGCATGTTTTGAGGCCACCTGAATTAAAAAAAGCATTTTTAGAAAAAGGGCTCTGTGTGTGTGTGTGTGTCTGTGTGTCAGTCTGTCAGTCTGTCTGTCAGTCTGTGGACAGCATAACTCAAAAACGAAAAGTAGATTAAAAACCAAAGTTGGTATTTAAGTTTAATGTCTTTTTAACGATGTGACACGATTTTGGATAAAATAGCCCCAACCTAAACTACCCTTTACATGGAAAATTTTTCGAAAATTTTGATTTTCTTGAAAATGGCTCTAACGATTTTTATTAAAATGTCATATGTTTGATATATTTTGATGACAAATGAAATGTATATCTTGAATTTTCTGGCTATAGCCCCTGTAGTCGTATTTACTCTGGACGACTTTTGCATAACTGGTAAACCGTTAGAGATAGACCAAATTATACTATACAAAAATGTAGATCTTGCTAAAATACACAATTTATGTGTCAATAAATTTTCTTGTAGAGTGAACCATTTCGGAGATATTCCTTGTTATGTGTGCGAGTTTTGGAAAACTTAGAGCTTTCGTGAAAGGGGTCATCGTTATTAATTTTTTTATATGTTACGTGTGCAAAGAGAACAGAATCTCAAAGCTTTAAAAGATTTGACTATCGCACAAAGCCTACTGTATTCCAATATTCCCCTTGCACCTACAAGGAAATAAGCAATAAGATAATTTGTACAAATGTTTATTTTAACTAACACGAAGAAGATATAGGATAAGAGTTTGTAAGAATGGTTAGTACAAAAGTAGAGAAAGTCATGTGAGTGCAACACATGACATTTTTAGAAAAACGGTCCGTGTGTGTGTTTGTGTCAGTCTGTGTGTCTGTCAGTCTGTCAGTCTGTGGACAGCATAGCTCAAAAACGAAAAGTCGGTTAAAAACCAAAGTTGGTATTTAAGTTTAATGTCTTTCAAGGATGCGACACGAAGATTTTGAAGAAAATAGCCCCACCCTAAACTACCCTTACATGGAAAATTTTTCGAAAATATTGATTTTCTTGAAAATGGCTCTAACGATTTTGATTAAAATGTCATATGTTTGAGATATTTTTATGACAAATGAAATGTATATCTTGAATTTTCTGGCTATAGCCCCTGTAGTCGTATTTACTCTGGACGACTTTTGCATAACTGGTAAACCGTTAGAGATAGACCAAATTATACTGTACAAAAAATGTAGATATTGCTAAAATACACAATTTATGTCTCAATAAATTTTCTTGTAGGGTGAACCATTTCGGGGATATTCCTTGTTATGTGTGTGAGTTTCAGAAAACTTAGAACTTTTGTGAAATGGATCATCGTTGTTCATTTTTTTATATGTTAAGTGTGCAAAGACAACAGAATCTCAAACATTTGACTCGCACAAAGCCTACTGTATTGTAACATTCCCCTTGCACCTACAAGGAAATAAGCAATAAGTTGTACAAATGTTTATCTTAACTAACACGAAGGAGATATAGGAATAAGAGTTTGTAAGAATGGTTAGTACAAGAGTAGAGAAAGTCATGTGAGTGCAACACATCAGATTTTTTCTAATTGGTTTTCCAAACCAATTGCTTGTTCTCTTCTTTTTTTTATGCATCTAGTCTCAAGTACATCGACTTGAGCACAATGCAGGGCTTTAACAGATTGGTATCTCGAAGACCAAATGTTGGGTAAAGCATTTTTTTAAGGTTACTTGAGGATGCCAAAAGTTCCCATCTTTTGATACTATGACTGAAGAAAAGATACATTTCTTTTGCATCATGAAAGGACCTAACTACTTGAGTTCAAGGCCTAGGAGTAACATGCTAGCTGGGTTCAAACCTGGCGGAGGGTAATGGATTTTTTTGGGCCTTGAAAATCCTTAGTATGGCTTCCCTCATAGATTTAAGGCATGTAAAAGAGCCTCAGGTCTGATAAAGAGGCCTGTGAGGAAAATTAAGTGGTATTTCGTACCCATAAATAAAAACTCAATTTTCAGTTCTTGAATTCCACATGCAACGCCGTTAAGTAGTAGATTTTAATTATATGCTGTACAATGCACATATTTTGCAGTTGTCTTTGTTGAATTCCCACTCTAACAGCTTTGTACACACCTAGCATATTGGCACAATTGTCATACCCCTGACCACAGCATTTAGTTAATAGGAGTTCCCTTTCATCTATTGCACTTAGTATTTCCTTTTCTATTCCTAATGCACATTGATCTTTTATTTTATGAAAATATAAAAAGCTTTCAGTTGGTAATTATTTATTTATTTATTTATTTATTTATTTATTTATTTATTTATTTATTTATTTATTTATTTATTTATTTATTTATTTATTTATTTATTTATTTATTTATTATTTACCTGGGACATAAAGTACTTACAATTGTAAGTCACCCTTGGGGTATTTATCTCTGATGTGAGATTCCCTTGTGGTTAACCGGGAAAAAGTATGAATGAGCTGGGGAATTTAATGTTGTACTGGCAAGTTGGCCATGGTAGCTTGGTGGTTAAAGCAGCCGCTCGATGTGGAAGATCCATGGTTCAAATCTCAGCTATGGCATTGAATTTTTCAGTATCTGATCCAACCTCTTAAAAAGCTTTTATTTATCTTCATGTCACAAGGCTTCCAGGTGACATGTGAAACTGTAATATGTCTAAATTTCTGAGTTAATTGATCTCTTTTTGCAGTGTTCTGTGTTGTATATGTAATACTCTTAGAAAAGAATGAGGCAGCTTTAATGTCATTAATAATTTCTTTCTCAACTACATTGGATAGAACATTTAACTCATTTTGAACTGAAGGGCTTAGGTATGGGACTGATAGCTCACCTAGGCAGTTCGAGTGAAGCTTATAGGGGCTTGTTTGTTTAGAGGTCTTGTCTCCAAAATGGTGGCTCCTGTCTTCTACTTGTACCCTCTCCAAAGTAGGTAGTGACTCCTATATGGTGTTTTCTTAGATTTTGACTGCCTCAGTATTCTCTGGGAATCAAAATATGTTGTTTCTAGGAGCAAGGACTCAGTTGTGCAGGAGTTAACATGGGGGTCAGTGATCCAGGGTCCGTGGACAGGTAAGTTGCAGGCCGGAGTATATTTAACACCACTAGATTTATTCTCCATCACAACGACCCCTCAGAAACATTGGTGTCCTCATCTTGTAGGCGTGTAGGAACTATTTCACTTCACCGTGTTTTCCTCCATGGAAGCGACTGCATAGCAGCAATAATTTAGTGCGACAATTCAGACAACCTGCATCGCAGATTTTACGTCTAACTATATGTTAAGAACTGGGGGCTAAGATGCAGTTTATCCTCTTTTTATGCAGAGTGCAGCATCTCTGTAGCTACAGCTGTTCAAGGCTCTCATTGGGCCTATTTTTGCGCGAAACATCATGTTGGTGTCTTTCTGCCTCCCGATAGGCCATGGAAATCACTGCTGTTTGAATTTTGAGTCCAGCTTCTGGAAAATTACATGAAAATGATGCTTTGCAGTGATCTTCAACCTTGGCTAACACAAAGGACTGTTTACCCTCGCTTTCTCTAACAATGTATCCAACTGACAAACATGGTCACAAACTGTCCATCTGCATTGAAATTGTATGCTTCCTTCCATCTCCACGCTGCTAAGCGAGGAACATTTTTACACAAATATATAAACCTAGTACATAATGGATTGCCTACACCTAACAATCACATTAACACCCTTCTTATATATACTAAACTTCAGCAATTAACGCACTCTGTATATCACTTATTTTTAGGGCAAACCAAAATCTCCACCTCAGGTACTTTTGTGGATATTTTGGTTTATTTATTGGATTGCATAATACAGGATCGTACTTTACAAGAAGTTCAATTATTGCTAAAAAGTTTCCACTGTTTGATGTTTCAGTTTCCTTCTTATGTTCCCAAAAAGCTAGATTATTCTGTGCCTGTGCTAATGTGACATTCGCAAGGATCTGTTTCCATATGTTCTCACTTTTCTTTAGTTCAACTATGTTTTTCCTCCACCACAAAGTTTTGTGGTATTTAGTGGGGAAGGCTCTGTTTTTACTTTCTCTACTGATAAGTAGGGGAAGTATTGTATTCCACCCAAAAATTCAATGTCGAGATTTCACCGGAAATGTATGTTTTGAGACCCCCTGAATCCAAAAAAAGCATTTTTAGAAAAAGATCTGTGTGTCTGTGGATAGCATAACTCAAAAATGAAGTCAGTTAAAAACCAAAGTTGGTATTTAAGTTTAATGTCTTTCAAGGATGTGACACAAAGGTTTTGAAGAAAATAGCCCCACCCTAAAGTACCCTTTACATGGAAAATGTTCAGAAAATTTTGATTTCCTTGAAAATGGCTCTAACGATTTTGATTAAAATGTCATATATTTGAGATATTTTTATGATAAATGAAATGTATATCTTGAATTTTCTGGCTTTAGCCCCTGTAGTCGTATTTACTCTGGACGACTTTTGCATAACTGGTAAACCATTAGAGATAGACCAAATCATACTATACAGAAAATGTAGATCTTGCTAAAATACACAATTTATGTCTCAATAAATTTTCTTGTAGGATGAACCATTTCGGAGATATTCCGTGTTATGTGGGTGAGTTTCAGAAAACTTAGAACTTTTGTGAAATAGATCATCGTTCATTTTTTTATGTTAAGTGTGCAATGACAACAGAATCTCAAAGCTTTAAAACATTTGACTATCACACAAAGCCTACTGTATTCTAACTTCCCCTTGCATCTATAAGGAAATAAGCAACAAGATAATTTGTAGGAATGTTTATCTTAACTAACACGAAGATATAGCAGTAAGAGTTTGTAACAATGGTTAGTACAAGAGTAGAGAAAGTCATGTGAGTGCAACACATCAGATTTTTCTGCTTAGCATCTTTGGGGAATGAACCTCTTCCTCCTCCTCCTCCTCCTCCTCCTCCTCCTTCTCCTCCTTCTTCTTCTTCCCCCTCCTCCTCCTCCTTCTTCTTCCTCATTTTGTTCTTCTTCCTCCTCTTCTTTTTCTTCAACTGCCCTAGTTTACCACTATTGTGGTGTTAGGGAATTGCCTCAGATCCATCTTTTAAACTCGGTTCTATCTTCTGCCAGTCTATTAAACTGATCCCAAGTCTTTCCTATATTGGCCATCACTCTTTTATTCCTTTCTTACCAAGTTATCCTTGGTCTTCCTATCAGATTCCTTCCAAATGATCTTCCTTCCAAAAACTTATGTACCTTATGTACCTTCTGGGCTGTACCCATCCTCTTTACATGTCCATACCATAAAGTTGTCTACCTTTAATTCTTACTTATAGGTGGTACTAGTGATTCATCATGTATCATTTCTTACTGGGTCTCCTGTCTTCCTCATTATTATTCTCAAACTTTCATTTACATTGCATTGCATTAACATGTTTAAATAATTTTTTGTTACTGTCCAGCTTTCACTTCTATAAATAAGTACTGGTTGTATAACTGCCTTATATACTCTAGGGCAGGCACTGGCAGGGTTTGCTCAAGACAGCCAATTAACCATACAGCAGGTCAAATTAACCTGAAAGTCTATTAACCAGTATTCTACATTATAGTATTAACCAGTATTCTACATTTATAGTATCCCCTAATATGTTGACCTGTCATGGCATGTAATCCTTGGTAACCAGAGGATATGGTCTGTGAATTTATTTTGATAATTCTCCCAGTCATGTTGGTGAGACCCGTGAACCAACGACAGGTGTGGTCCTCCAGACATTCTGGGGGTTGTGAGAGAGCAATGTAACTGCCAAAACATAAAAATATGGTGCTCTCTAAACAGCGGTTACTATTACTGCTAAATCTCTTAAATAAAGAACATATTCCTCGTGGAAGAAAAAAAATGTCAAACCCTTTTGGAGCCTCCAGTTAGAAGAACTGAAAAGGCAAAGGGATATAGCTAGAAATACAGCTGAACAAACAAAAAACATATCGGATACACAAATATGGCAAAAGAAATGTGCCTCACTAAAAAACAAAATGAATACAGCTAAAAAGAACCTCTTTAATAATTTTTTAGAAAAAATGGATTATAGGACAGATGGTAACAAAGCCCGTAAGTTCATAAAAAATGTCAAGGACAGGAAAGAAAACAATAGCACACCTATCATACACAACAATAAAGTAGTAAATGATGCAGTCATATCCAAAACATTCAATAAATATTATGCTAATTCACATAAAGTAACAGTAAATAATAAAAAGGAATGTAAACAATTTAAGAAAGATTTGAAACAAGAAAGAGAATGTGATCCTAACACTCAATACAATATCTTTTTTCAAAATTTTAATATGCAAGAACTGAACATTACAATTAATAATCTAAAAATCAAAAAGTCTCCTGGACCAGATCACATACATCCAGAGTTCATAAAAAAACCTTGGAAAAACAGCAAAACAACTACTAAAACTCTACAATTTATCCTGGAAAACCACTGTACCTTGAATGGCGAAAAACAATAACTGTCCCACTTTTGAAGAAAGATAAAACAGCATCAGAAATAAAAAAATTATAGACCAATAGCTCTTACTAGCATAATAGCAAAAGTGATGGAAAGAATGGTGTCAAATAGGTTAAATTGGTTTCTAGAATCACAAACTTTAATTTCCCCATGTCAAGTTGGATTCAGAGAGCTCCACTCAACAAATGAACAAGTCTTACTTCTCAGTCAAGAAATCAAAGACTCCTTTAATAGAAAAGAAGATAATGTACCAGTTTTTATTGATTTCCAAAGTGCATATGATTTTATGTGGATAACAAAACTACTAAAGAAAGTAAAAAAAATAAGGATACAAGGTCCAATGTTTTCATGGCTATGTCATTTCCTAACACAACGCTTTATTGCTACCAGATATGAAAGAAATATATCTAAATATAAACATGCATACTGTGGCTTACCACAAGGCACAGTGCTCAGCACAACACTTTTTAATATATTTATTAACGATCTGCCACAACAAATACAAGAATCAGGTGTGAAGTATGCACTATTTGCCGATGACTTAGTAATGTGGACTTCAAAGCCAAAAAACAAAAATACAGAACTAGAAAAAAACCATGCAACAATCCTTAACCAACCTACAAAAGTGGACCAAAGAAAATTTAATGACTGTTAATACAACAAAATCAAACTATCAAATCTTTTCACTAAGGAAAAAACCATTAAAAATAAAACCAAAGTTTGAGGGTCAACAATTACCAGAAATAAAGGAAACAAAATATTTGGGAGTTATATTTGATACCAAACTTACATGAACCAAACAAATAGAAAATGTAATGCAAAGAGCAGAAAGGCACCTTTCACTGTTAAAATGTCTAACAGGAATGAAGTGGGGATTTTCCAGAGCAACTCTTAACACGACAAATAATGTATATATATAAAGCCATTATTTATTTACTACAGCAAAGTTCTTGTAACAGCAAATACAACAAAAATTCAAGTCTTTCAAAACCAAAGTCTGAGACCAATTATAGGTCTATCAAAACCACACCAATACCAGCTATGGAAATACTAACCAAGCAATACCCCATTGGATATGAAATAGAAAAAAGGATCTCTTATCCAACACGAAAAGTTGATCAGACTCCCATTCAATACATGGCACAAGAGAAATTTTACACATACACTAAAGACTCAGGAGAGCTTTCTTTCCAAAAGTCAAGACATCAAGAAGAATATAGACCTTCCTAATTCAAAGGAAAACTTCATATATAAAGTCAATCCGACATACATTAGATATCACATATTATTTACACCTGACAGAAGAAGTTAAGAAAAGTGATACTCCAACTAGTGTTTTAAAATTATTGGCATTAAGAGACAATCCATACTAGATTTCCAGAACATGAATGGCTCCATATTTATACTGATGCATCATTGATATCAAACCGAGATGGGGCAGGGGTGGAGTCGCATGTCACCTCTTTTCCTATTACAAATCTTTTAAGTTATGGAACTACAAACTTTGATGGAGAATTGAAGCAATTCAAATGGCCGTACAAAATCTTCTGTATAGAATTTCACATTTTCATCAGTCAGTTATTCTTTCAGATTCCAGGGCAGCAATTATAGCTATTACTTCCAAGTTGTCACCAAAAAAACCAAGCAGTTATAGAATGTTGGAAAATCCTTACTTATCTAACAGCACTTCAAAAACACCCAGTCTTCCAATGGGTACCAGCTTGCTGTGGACTGAGTGGTAATGAGAAAGCTGATTTTCTTGCAAAAAAGGGTAGCAGCAGTGTACAGAAATCTATAGTTAATCAACCATTTTATGCAGCTAAAAAATTAGTCAACTCTGAATTTAAAAACATCATTGCAAAATATTACTATGAAAAATCAAAAAATAAAAGATGGGAACTACCAAACATTCAAACAGTAATTCCTGACTATCCTCGAAAAACAGCAGTTGCAACCTTCAGGTAGATTACAGGACATGATTGTCTGGCAAAACATTTGAACAGAATTGGGATATATTCTTCACCACTCTGTCCTCTATGTGATCTGCAAGAGGAAATGGACCAAGACCAGCCTCAAATATGCCTGGCCACTTCTAGTACCCCATCCATCAGTGAAAAATATTGAAGAGCAAGAGGATTAATGACTTCATTGTCAGAAATCAAGCATTAGCTAAGAACAACAACATTTATAGTATTACAAAGTACATGAATGTAATTAGAGACATATTTATTCCAATTTGTCAGACAATTTATCATACGTGGTTCTGTGTTACATTTGCAGCAGAATGCTTTCACTCTGTTTATCTACTTGATGAATTTAATTATTTTATACCTATATGTACAACACTTAAATCAGCAAAACATAAAATAGGAACAGCTTTCCCGCATTTAACTGATGAACTCTTAAACGTTACAGAAACAAAATTATATTTTATAATGTAAATACCCCAGACAGATAATACAATTAGAACAGTTAAAGGTCTAACTAATGAGAAATTATGAATAAGCAACTCATATGAATTATAAGATACAGGAAAATTAAACTGCAACTTAAATGTTTTATTTTTATTGGTTAGTTTTCTGTTGACCAGCCTATGAATATTTAGAGTGATATTTTGCGCTGCCTTGATTCTAAGCACTACATTAAGATTTCCATGAGAGAGATTACTTTGTCCATGTCCATGCATCCGCTAGAAGGGACAGGGACGGCAGGGGAGGGGGGATTTTTATTTGTACTAAATCAGAATTAAGCAGCAAAGTATTGTGGGTTGAAGAGGATGTAGAAATCATGGCAATAGAGATTATCGACCAAAGAAATGAAGGGAACAATGTAACAATAATAGCTTGCTACAGACCACCTGGCGAATGCGACTATGTAACTCTCCATAAACTAGTGGCAAAAATCGCTTCTGAAACACGACATAATATTATCTTAGCAGGAGATTTAAATCTGCCAAACATGAACTGGGATGGACAGTTAATAGGAGGCGAAGCTCAAAATCTGGTTAACCTTCTCATCTGGGATCAGGGGCTATTGCAAGTTGTTAAAACAGGTACCCGGCAATCAGCTGTTCTGGATGTATTTTTATGCAGGCCGGAATCATTGTTTTCCTCATATGCGGTTTTACCAGGTGTAAGTGACCACAGCAGTGTACAACTAGAACTCAACTGGAAGGGGCGGAAAAACCGGTCTGAAGGGGAAGAAGTAATTAGTTGGAATTTTCGCAGTGCTGACGTGACCGCTATTCAAATATTCCTCCGTGAACAATATAGGCTATTTGTACAATCTGCTTCCGGGGTAAATGCAACATGGGTTAGTTTCAAAACACTGATTTCGGAAACAATTAAAAGCACGTTCCATACAAAATTATTAAACAAAATGCTGATCCAGAATTTTATACAAAATCTATTAGGATGCTTAAAAGAAAAGCCAGGCGAGCGCTTAATAAAAGGAAGAAATCCAAATGGCATTTTAATAAATTTAAGGAATTGTCTAAACAATTACAAGACGAAAAGTTGCAAGCACAAGAACGGTTTTTTGAACAAAATTTTGGCGGGGCAAATAACTGTTGGAGATCCTTTTACAATTATGTAAATAGACGCAGGGGCAATAAAGAGAGTATACCAGATCTTAGCGTAAATGGGATTGCTATAGTAAGCGATAAGGACAAAGCGAACACAGTAAATTCACATTTTGTATCTATCTTTCATAAATTGGATGATAATGCTGAACAGGTAATTGGAGATAGTGGGGAATCTACTTTTCAAATAATGGCTTGCAAATTACGTAAAAGGATCAAGATGTTGCAAAGTCGAAAGTCGAGGGGGCCCGATAACATACCTACTGAAACATTGAAGATTGGGGGAGAAGCTGTGATTCCCTATCTAATGTTTTTGTTTAACATGTCAATCAATAACTGTGACTTACCAGAAGACTGGAAAACCGCTATTGTAGTTCCTATTTATAAAGGGGGTAATAAAACAGAAATAAATAATTATCGACCAGTTAGTTTAACGTCAATAGTGTGTAAGTTGATGGAGCATTTAATAGCAGAATATATAAGGGAGGAGTTAGAAAACAAAAAAATGGTTCAAGGAAGTGCAACATGAGTTTCGACCTGGGTACTAGTGCGAAAGTCAATTAACTTCCTTATTTCAAGACTTAGCAGATGAAGTGGACACAGGAGGAAGTGGTAATAGACTTTTCTAAAGCATTTGATGTAGTGCCACATAATTTACTTATTGGGAAACTAGCTGGCACAGGAATAGACAAACGAGTGGTTTTATGGGTCAAAGCGTTTTTGGATGGGAGAACACAGCAGGTAAAAATAGGTAAAGAAATCTCCGAGAGAGGCACAGTGAGTTCAGGAGTACCCCAAGGCTCAGTACTGGGTCCGCTACTTTTTCTTATTTTTGTTAATGATATAAGTGCAAATATTAAATGTCAGATAAAACTGTTTGCAGACGATTGCATTATCTATAATAAAATTCGGAATACCATAGATGAGTCTCTGCTTCAGGGTGATTTAAATGAAATTAGTAATTGGGCTGCTACAAATTAGATGACGATTAATGCTAAGAAAAGTAAGTCCATTGCATTTAGAAGATCTAAGAGGGAAATTCTTCATAACTATCACATGGGAGGAGAAAAAATTCTGCAGGTAGATAGCTGCACGTATTTGGGAGTGTACCTGGCGAGTAACGCTGGGTGGGACGACTAGGTAAATTCTACATCCAGGAAAGCGTGGAAAGCGTTACATTTCTTAATGAGGGTACTGAAAAAGGGGAGCGGAAGGTCCAGGGAAATTGCCTACAAATCTTTGGTGCGGCCGATTATGGAATATGGAGCAGTATGTTGGGACCCATATAGACTTAGTCAAATTGATTCGCTAGAAAGAATACAGAGAAGGGCTATAAAATTTATAAAACGAGGTAAATCTTTTGGGCCTAAAAAGGGGGAGGAGACTGCATGGGAGCCTCTAAAAGTCCGGCATAAGAGGCAGAGGTTATGCGCATTATTTCAAGCATATCGTGGTTCAAATGCATGGGTGGGTATTAGTGAAAGATTGGACAACCCTACATATTACGGAAGAAAGGATCATTTGTATAAAATTAAAGGTAGAAGGCACAGAACCGACGTAGGAAAGTTCTCCTTTGTCAATAGAACCATTGAGGAATGGAATGAATTACCTGTAGCAGTCTTTCAGGGCTGTCCTTTATCTGTGAAGATATTTTCGAAAAATATCGTAAATCAAGTAAATGCTGTGTAATTTACTATAAAGTTTACGCACGTGTATTTTTGACATTTATTGAACTGATGGTGAATACTAATGCTAAATTTAAATTGGTTATACTGACAGGATAATTAATTAATGAGTGTTAATTAGTATTTAGTGCATTTCATCTATATTTTTATTATTGTTCTTTATTGTATTATGATTGTATTACTATTGTTTGTGCACTTTGTTTGTAACCTTAATTTGTACATTTAACTCTGCCACCAGATAATACCCATTCGCAGAAAATATATACATACATACAAGTCATAAATGGACATAATAAATAAAATGCCGAGACAAATCCTCATATTTATCTCAAAGTCTTACCGTTCAGTGTCAACTCAGGCACTTAGTCATAGCAAATGTCTTCCCTATAGAACTGGACTTTAGATTATGAAACGATATCTGGGTGCTTACACATAATCAAAAAACATCAGCAGTGTTACCTGAATTAGTAAAAGCAGAAATACTGAGAAGGGAAGAGGAACCACAGTCCCTGTGTATTGAAGTAGAATTTACAGGCTCTGGCGGAGGTGGAGACCACATCCTCTACACTGATGGATCAAAAACAGAAGGAAACGTCGGGGCAGACCTAGTAGTCTACAAAGAAGGAACAGAAGTTTTCTCAAAATTGACTAAACTCCATCACCAGTGCTCCATATTTCAAGCCAAGCTACTTGGAATTCAGATAACACTAAACTGGATAAAAAGCTGCAAAAAAGCTACAAGTAAATTTGCCATAAATGTTGACTCACAAGCAGGCCTGAATGCAATTAATAAAAATAAATCAATCAATCCTATTATCCATCAGATTAGGGCAGATTTCCAAGATTTACAACATAACAACCAAATCAAATTCTACTGGTTTCAAGGATGCACTGGTCAGCACAGCAACGAAAGGGCAGACTTTCTCGCAAAAATAGACTCAAAGTCTCAAAGAATAATAGCATATGACAGAATACCCCTCTCATTTTGCAAACAAAGACTTCATCAATACTACACAAATATCTGGAACGCAATGTATACATCCTTACATAAAGGCCAGCACACAAAACTCATTTTTCTGAACGTCTATACCAGGCAAGAAACAGTCCTGAATCTGACATTCATACTCACTCAATTCCTTGCAAACCATGGAAAATTCCAACAATATCTATACAGAATTGAAAAAGTAACCTCACTGAAGTGCCTCTGCTTAGATGACAACCAAACAGCCATACATCTCTTACTTTACTGCAAGCTGTAAGCCAAGAGCAGACCAGCGCATTTGAAGAACCCCAACATAGTGTTACAAAAAGTGCTTTCATCACCATGTACGATCCACTTTATACATGAAATATTTAAGACATTAAATTAATACTAATTTTATAAGCATGTGTATGAGATTAAATATCCTGCGATATACCCAGAGGGTGAAATGCAGGTTGTAAAAAGAACTGAACCAAATAAAAAAAGTTACAGGTGCCCCACTGAAAACAGCAAATCCCATGGAAGACTGAAGGTCCTCACACTTTCCTCTAAACATGCTATATCAGCTCCTGTTGTGTCTTTCATCAGAATTATGTATAACAATTCTGTTATTTGCAGTTCTTGTTTACCCTATGGTGACAATAGCAAGCTGCACTGTGCCACAATCATTGCTTCATCCAGAGCCAATGAAAATGCAATGAAATCACCACACCTTTAAGCAAGTTGATTCATAAGATCTTGAATTCTGAGGGCCACTGTTCTAGGTGACAAGCAAACAGATGTATATTTTGTTACTAACTTAGGGCTAAATTCTTCTACTTACATAATAAGGCACAGTTTGATTATATCACCATCAGTGACACTCTTCACTTTCTGTGCCAAAAGCAAACATATTCTATAACTGAGACGAAGAGCTGGCTTATAGTATGTAGTTTTCGGTTCGTCTTCCTAAAATGTAAAAAGCAAAATCTATTTAAGACAAAAAGCAATTTGTTTAATGCAACTAATTAGTTTACCTGATTGGCTGCAGACCTTTTCTTGAGTTGATTTATTAGCTCTATCCACACTTTCCAGTATATTCATCACATTTTAGTGCAGCACACAGTGTATTGTTGTTTTAAATTAAATCTCTTTAGTTGAATGTTTTGCTGCATATATAACATTTTGCACCTCCTTCTGTAACAGAGAAAACGAATCCTCCCACTCAGACTTAAAAAGAGTACTGGATCACTTTGTACTGCTGTTAGCGTCAGGTATCTTTACCAAGAAAGCATATACTGTACATGTATTGCTGTATCAAACGCTGAACCCCATATGACGTGACCAGTCGCTGCTCGGCTATGCCCGACAGCTCTAAAGTAGAACACCTGCCAGTGCCTGCTCTAGGAGAATGGACCTGCTGGCTCATAAGAATTTTGTGTAACAAAGAACAGTTTTAGTTTCATCATCTATATCTAAACTGATAATCTGCACAATCACTTGAATATACCTACTTTGCAAAATTAATGGGCCTAATTATAATTATATTTATAATGCTTTTGTTACCATCATCTTTTCCATTTTCAACTTTGGAAGCGCACTCACTTGTGACCTGCAAACTTTTGTAACTATTGAGCTAGCACTACTACTATGAAGAGAAAAAGATTACTTATTTTTTCACTAGTTTGTTTGTTTCCTTTCCTAACTTCTGTTTCTTCTTTCTTTTTTATGCACCACTTTGTGTCGATACTTTAAAAGATTTCATTTTTCTGTAAAATTACACGGATAAATACGAAAAAGTTAAACTTAAAACTGTTCAAGTCAAGGTTGAAAATATTACGACACTTAATGACGCACCTAATTATCAACTTCCCACAAAGATATAGAGAAAGCTAAGTCAATGTGGGCTGAGTAGTGTATAGCTAAGAATAATCCTGTTATGATTTGAATTCCTAAACATAGGCCTAATAAGGAACCGAAGTTTCATCATGATGAAGTGTTAGAGGGAGTAGGTAAATATACTAGAGCTCGTCTGAAACTGAGTTGGCTGTTACTGGTCATTACTGCATATCTTATTGGGTAAATAACTCTTCTCGGGTTATCAGCCAGGTGAATTCTGGAAGTGATTCTGAGCTTTCAAGAGCTAACGTCGCTCTCATCTTCAGGGAATGAATAGACTCCTACCCGGATTTGAACCAGGGCAACACTACTCACTAAAAAACCCCAGCGGAAGTCTTGAGGTCTAACCTCACTGTTGCAGTAGCGCATTAAGCACCTGCGTATTCAGTGGTGAAAGATGGAACCTGCCTGCCAGTGCCAGTAACAGCGAGTGCATTACTGAAGTGCCGGAGGACAAACATGACAGAAGCCCTGAGTGCCCCCTGGTAGTAATTAATGGTGACGTGTTTGATACTTAATGGTGAACTTTGTAATGAGTCAGCCATATGGCATCGTTAATTGGTGAATGGTGTAGATGGACGTGAGGAGTGACTGAAATGAGCATGTTTGAAGTCTAGTGTGCTCCACCCGAAGGTTTCGTTTGTTTGTCCTTAGAGTATGATATTTTTTATTTTTTAAATTATTTTTTATTATTAATATATTACCTATGATCTATGCTAGATGTATTATAATTAGTCTTATGTATCTAGGCTTAGTGTACGGTGACATTTGCTTATGATCTACTTTAAGTCTATATGTAATATATAGGGCTCGGAAGTTCATGCCCTAAAAACACTGAAATATGCATGCAAATATGCTCTTAAAAACTTGAAAATATGCACTATTTAATTAAAACAATTAATGGCTCTTTGCAGTAGACAAGACGAGTTAGTATAAATAATAAAGTTAGCTTATTCCTTAGAGGTTGAAGCAGAAGTGATCCTGCTGCTAGTATTAACTGCTAAATTGCAGTTCACAACCAACACTTCGCACAAATGTTCAACTGTAAAACATCGTCTGTTGTCTCGCAAAACACTTTTGTAACGTGAAAAATTTCTCTCCACGTCACAAGATGTTATCAGGACATATTTAAATGATGTTAACTGCTTCACAGAGAGAGTCAAGTCTCTTGGTGCGACAGATGATTTTCTTTCGAGGATGTCTCGAATATCACACATCTGTTTATAACCAGAATTTTTTGAAATTACATAATTTACTTTCTCTTTCACTTTTAGTCCTATGCTACCAGGAACCGAACTTAGATCACATATTATTTTTTCAAAGACAGTAAGTGATTCATGCAAGGGAGATCCTACAGCTTCCAATGCCGTTATGACTGTTGTTAAGAAAGAAAAATGGGCAGATATGAAACTAAGATCCTTCTTTAACCCAGTGCCTGACAGAGTATTTTGCACAGTTTGTATTGATGAAGCATCGTTCGAGTCCAATGAATTAACAGCCTCTTCGATTATTTCTATGTGCTCAGCATAATATAAAACTGCATTGACCCATGTTCCCCATCGAGTTAACACTGGCACAGGAAGAAGTCGGATATTAGGCGCTGTTGATCTAAACAACTTACTCTTTTAGGAGATTTAACAAAAATTCTCTTTGTACTGAACACAAATCTATCTACCAATGGGAAAGAATCACGCATTGTCTCAGAAATGCGATGAGGAGCGTGTGCCATAGTAATTTCAAAGAGGAGCTATAATATTGAAATCTTCATGAGTTGCATCATGTGCAATACTATCAATATGAAAAATGGAAAAAATAATAAAAAACCATAAAAATCATTAAAATATGCAATATAGGGGTTATAATATTGAAATATTATGCATTTATCAAAAACAAGAAAATATGCAGTTATATGCACCATAAAATCATGCCCAGATAACTGAAAATTCCATAATTCGTGCACATAATGTAAAAGCATACATTTTTAACCCCTATAAAAAACATGCAAATGGATGAACTTCCTAGCCCTAGTAATATACTAACACTAATCTATTATGTTTACTTACAAAAGTGGATATTAATCCGGAGGCTTCATCAATCGTGTACCTAGTCATGCCTGGTCCTACATAGTGCACACGTGGCGGGCTGTCTGAGTTGCAGGAGAAAGCCTGTGCCACTGACGGGGGGGGGGACTCGTCTCCCGGGGTCCGCCTTGGCTATGTAGCGCAAGGACTTGTGAGGGCTAAAGAATGTGGATGTGTATTGTGACTGCGTATGTGCTTCGCTTCATCCCCTGGCCAATAATGTCAGTGTACTAAATTATTGAGGTATTCTTGGATATTTAGTTCCGGTTCGCCTATGTTTATAGTGCGATCGAACAGTAATAGAGGGCGGAGGTGTTTGTCACGTGCCATATCATACTCCCTGAGCATTCTTATTTGCTCATTATGGTTCTTGTTCCTTTTGGCGTAAAGGTTGCATGCCAGTTGTTTGATAAACTGCTCGATTGTGAGCATTTTTGGCTCTTCGTGTAGCTGGTACGAAGGAGCCTCTGGCGGCAATTTCGCGATTATTCTCAGTATTCTATTTTGCATCGTTGGGAGGCGTTTTATGTGCGTTTTTGCCGCATATCCCCATACGGGGGCGGCGTAAATTAAGAAAGGGCGGATCAGCGTCTTATAGAGCGTGAGTCCCATATGTAGCTTAAGGCTGCTGTTCAAATGTATCAGTGGGTAGAGTCTGTTGAGTTGGCCATTGACGTTTGCTCTAGCCGCATTGAGATATTCATCCATCTTAACCCCGAGGTACGTGATGGATGTCTCCCACCCGATTGGTTCCTGTATGAGGGTGAGGAGTGGAAGGGCTCACCTCTTTTGTCTATGTAGTTTTCGCCGGGTAAAAATGATTGCTTGGCATTTTCTAGCATTCTAGCAGCTAGCATGCTTTACCCGCCATTCGGTGAACCAGGGCTCCAGAGTGTTGAGAGCATTTTGAAGTCTTGGGTGTATGATGCGTGGCTGTGTGGATTGTGTGGCCAGGGCCGTGTCGTCAGCGTATATGTATTTATCTACCCTGACTAATGGTGGAAAATCGTTGATATATATTAAATAACGTGATCCCGAGTAAACTTCCTTCGGGGACTCCCGCGTTTATTGGGTGCAATATTGTGTTGGGTGTGGTGGCGTCTGAGAGTGGAGGTTGAGCGTGAGTTTTGACCTGAGTGGGTGTAGGTATGGTGGAAGTGTGGGTTTGAGTACTGGTGTTGTGTGGTTTGTAGGCAGTATATTCATGATGTCCAGCTCAGGTGTTTTGCTACGCTGTGAGCGTGTGCATGGTCGCGTGATTGATGATGATGATGATGATGATGATGATGATGATGATGAGAGGGGTGTCGGTGGCTTGTCCTTAGTCATTCTCAGTGCCTTAGCCGCGACCGGCATTTTGGTTAATGAGAGGGATGATAGGGATTGTCTAATCGTCTTTTTAACCATTGCCAGATATCAAGTGTGCAAGTGTCTCTAGTAATCAGCTGTCGTTTATTAAGTCCCTAGTTGTTGGAGTTGCCTTAAGTTAGCCTAAGAAGTGGGAAGAGTACAAAATACCTAACGGGGACCTAACTGGGGGGAGGGAACTTAAACCTAGGAAGAAAAAGAGGAAAGTGTGAAAGAAAGAGAGAAAGAGGCAGTTATCAATTGCTAAAAAGCGTGGCTAGCAGAGGACAGAACCCGTTAAGGTACCTTGGTTCCAGTCGGAGACTGTTGGCTGTAGTCTTAATATCCCTCGTCTAATCTGCAAGGTATAGTTACCGATACTGACCGAGTGGAGAGAGAGGCTCCAGAGGCAGTTCGAGTCGAGCGGGTTCTTGGTCCCCCGCTCGGGTGTCATAACCGCAATACCCAGCCGTAACACGGCTTTACCTGCGTGATGAGGGGTGATGAGTTTTCTCTACTGGGATATAATGTTAACTGGGAAAATTTTGTGGTGTTGGGGGTATTTATAGGGACGGAGTGGTTGCTTGGAAGGGATTGGCCCGCGAGCGGAAAGTGCCCGCCCTCTGGCTGGCCTCCTTCAGCCAGTCAGGTGGCGCGCTCCCCTTCCCAATGATCCTATATGGCTGCGAAGCCTGGGGATCAACAGCACCATCTCACATACTCAAACTACAGTCGGTGCAGAACAGGGCGTTACGAATGATCTTCAATACCGGACGTAGATTCCCGTCTCATAGCCTTCATACCCAATCAGGACTTCCCTACATCGAGGACTTGGTAAAGGAGCGATCCCGAACCATGTACTCCAAAATTAACTCCCACACCAATCAGCTGGTACGGGCATTAGGTCACTATGACCACAGAGCACCCCGAAGAAGGAAAAGTTACCGCTTACCCAAGGACGCCCTTGGATAAGGGTAATGCCACTCCCATCCTCCAACACATCATTACCCAACACCTATTCCTGGCCCCTTTCTGTATCCTGAATTAGGCATACAGAAAGAAACCTTTGCCCAGGACACAAACGCATGACAACACAAGGACAACCTCCCATATCGCACAGATAAAGTCGCATTAGCGGCTAGGTGCTGTGCAAACACGACATCCCTTACAGGAGAACCTGTACGACCTGACTTCGGTTCTGGTTCTGGCTCCCCTCCAAGGTTCAGGCCGTCAGTCACTCACTGTGCAGTGAACTGAAGTAGGTGTTGGTCTGTTTCGAATACAGATTTTTTTGTCGCTTTTCCCATCTTCCAAATTAACCCGGTGAACCTAAGATGTCCCTCGGCAGTCTGAGAGATGGCAGTCGGCGCGGCTGTCTCTGGTCGTATCTTTCCAGATTGTTTACCAGCGGATTAGGGTGGTTTGTTGTAAATTGTTCATGAATGAATGATAATGGCAGGAAATCTCCAGCCAGTATCGTAGATCGTCCTTAATTCCCGATTCTGCAACGTCTGGAGCCTGATGAAGGTGGACTTCGCCACCACTCCCCAGATCTCACATCCGTACAGAATCAGAGGCAGGATAATCGCACCATATAGCTGGAGCTTTAGGCGTATAGGCATGGTTTTGGAGCGTAGTATAGGATATAACTGCCAACGGACTACGTGCCCTTGTAGCACTTTGCCCCTGACGTGGTATCTATATGTCAGTCGCCGGTCCAGCATGACCTCGAGATACCTCGCCGTAGTGACCCAGGGGGATCCGGCGGCGCCGAAGCACAAGGTCCCGCGGGAGCCGGTTCGCTAACGTATTAGCCAGGAGAATCGCAGAGGTTTTCTCCGGGTTAATAGACATGCGCCAGTTCTCGCACCATCTATCGATGGCACAGAGATGGGCTTGTACTTGACGATAGCAGTAGCGCGGGTTTTTGTTAGTAGCGAAGATCATGAGATGATCCGCATACTGACATGTCTTTGTGTGTGGGGAGATCGGAAGGACGGATATAGTAAGAGCAGCATTAACAGGGCTTTAAAAAACGTAATATCTATATATAAATGTTATGCTGGTTTGTGTACGCTTCAAAAACTGCATTGATTTAGCTCAAATTTTGATAGAATATACAACCCGCTTCAAATATTGTTTTTAATCTATTTCTTGCATCAGTAACATACCTGCGACCGCAAGAAAACAGGTTTTTCAACGGTCATTACCGCTTTTTTTTCGTACGACGCAGATGAGGGGAACCAGTCGACGGTCAACCTGGCATTTTCAGAGAAAATGCAATTGGTAGACTTCATACAGTGCATCCTAATCAAGATGAATGCTTCTATCTTTGCATGCTGTTGGTTAAAGTGCCTGGTCCTAGATCTTTCCAGGAATTGAAAATTGTTGACGGCGTCACACATGCCACTTTTCACAGTGCGTGTCAAGCTCTGAACTTATTAGAAAGTGACCAACAATGGGATATATGTATTAATGACGCGTACAACACTGCACATCCAAACCAATTTCGCGCATTATTTGCAATTATATTGACCTCTTGCTTCCCTTCATCTCCCACAGAGTTATGGGAAAGATATCGATCGCATATACCCCTAGCGCTACAGCCCAGGAAGGGTCTTGGCTTGCCGCCCAGCAGCTGCGTCCCCCAACTCTGCCCACTACAGTCGTCATTGGTGGGGTGCATTACTGGAGGGTGGGACGTGGTCAGCGCCCCGAGCCCTCCCGGCCAGTTATGTGGCCTTCGCGACCTGGGGCCGCTACTTCTCCATCAAGTAGCTCCTGAATTGTTCCCCCCGGGACCTAACGAGGCTGAGTGTACCCCGTGCCAGACCTCCCATTGGGGGGAAAATCCCCATGCTGCTACCGGAGATTGAACCCTGGTCCTCCGTGCCAGAGGCAAGTGCGCTATCGATCGCATATGGCCGAGGATATTTTGCATAGAGTACGGCTAGAAAATGCCAATATGGCCACGGAATTTACAGAAGGCATTTACAACAAAACATTGATAAATATTGAAGATAAGTGTTTAACTACTGCAAACAAAGTTCTTATTCAATTGGGAATGCCAGCAACCAACCGAGCTGCAACTGCTTCATTTGATGTGGATTTGTGTTGTGAATGTTACAACACCAGTGATCTCAAGTCGTATGTCCAATCAAACATTCCCAAATTAACGTGTGAACAGAAGGGCATTTATGATCACATAATGCAAATGATCAATGATGGAGTTGGGGGGATCTTCTTCTTGGATGCGCCAGAAGGAACTGGGAAAACATTTCTTATCAGATTGATTCTGGCAACGGTTCTATCAAAGAACGACATAGCCTTAGCCCTTGCTTCGTCTGGAATAGCTGCAACATTATTGCCAGGTGGAAGGACTGCTCATTCAACTCTGAAGTTGCCATTGAACAAACCATTGCGACTCCCACATGCAATATTTTCAAAGTGTCTGGTATGGGAAAAGTATTACAAAAATCTAAAGTCATTGTTTGGGATGAGTGCATGATGGTACATAAAAAATTGCTTGAAGCTATGGATCGATCATTATAAGATTTGCATGAAAACATTCAACCATTCGGGAATGCATTGATAATGCTCACAAGAGATTTTAGACATTGCCTGTAATTTCTCGACTGACACCAGTTGACGAAATAAATACTTGCATAAAATATTTAACATTGTGGCATCACGTACGTACATTACAGTTGACTACAAATATGCATGTCCAGCTTCAAAACGATAAATCAGCCAAGGTATTCTCACGGCAGTTAGACATTGGAAACAGACAGCTGCCAATAGATGAGACAAGACAAATATATTTTCCTAATAATTTTTGTAATTTAGTAACATCGAAAGAAGAACTTACCAAAAAAGTATTCCCTAATATTCAAATTAATTATAGGAATCACGACTGGATCAGTGAACGAGCTGTCCTTGCCGCAAAGAACAAAGATGTCTGTGAACTTAATAATTTTATACAATCCAGCATTCAAAGTGAGAAAATTATATATAAATCGATAGACACCATTGTGGAAGCAAATGAAGTAATTAATTACCCATCAGAGTTTTTGAACTCTCTTGATCTATCAGGAATGCCACCACACATTAAAATTGAAAATAGGTGTGCCAATTATCATGTTGCATAATGTTATTCAACCAAAACTGTGTAAGGCATGAGGCTCGCAGTTAAGAAGTTGATGAACAATATAGTGGAAGCAACAATATTAACTGGGCCTTTCAAAGGTGAAGATGTCCTCATTCCTCAAATTCCCATGATCTCAACCGATACATCATTTAAATTTAAAAGATTACAATTCCCAATTCGATTGGCGTTTGCAATTACAATCAATAAAGCTCAAGGTCAGTCTTTAGAATTGTGTGGTTTAGATTTAGGTGCGGACTGCTTCTCACATGGACAATTTTATTTTGAGTGTTCCCGTGTCGGCAAACCAGATAGCCTTTGTATCTACGAAAATAATGGAGAAAGAGAAAATATTGTATACTCACAAGTATTGCAAAATTAAACTTTTTTGAAATGTATGCTTTGTTTTTTTCCTCATTTCTCATCCATGCAACCATAATGTGCCACAGCAAAGCGTGGCAGGGTACAGCTAGTATATATATAAAAATCTTTATAACTATTATGACCAAGTTGTCACCAGATCCTTAAACTCTGCTCCAATTATAATTATTTTTAGTCTTAATAACAATGTTTTTATTTGCTTTTCCGTGTGCCCGTAAAATCTTGGGCTTCCTGCGTTGTAGGTCCTGCAGGCGCTAACCCCTACTAAAGACCAATGAAAAGTACAAATTTATAAGGAACAAGAAATGCAGTTATTCTCTCAGATTCCAGGGCAGCAATTATAGCAATGACTTCCAAGTTGTCACCAAAAAACCAAACAATTATAGAATGTTGGAAAATCCTTACCCATCTAACAGCACTTCAAAAAAACCTAGTCTTCCAATGGATACCAGCTCACTGTGGACTGAGTGGTAATGAGAAAGCTGACTTTCTTGCAAAAAAGGGTACCAGCGTTGTACAAAAATCTATAGTTAATCTACCATTTTATGCAGCTAAAAGATTAGTCAACTCTGAATTCAAAAAAATTATTGCAAAATATTACTATGAAAAATCAAAGAATAAAAGATGGGAACTACCAAACATTCAAACAGTAATTCCTGAGTATCCTCGAAAAACAGCAGTTGCAACCTTCAGGTTGATTACAGGACATGATTGTCTGGCAAAACATTTAAACAGAATTGGGATATATTCTTCACCACTCTGTCCTCTATGTGATCTGTAAGAGGAAATGGATCGAGACCACCTTCAAATATGCCCGGCCACTTCTAGTGCCCCATCCATCAGTGAAAAATATTGGAGAGCAAGAGGATTAATGACTTCATTGTCAGAAATCCAGCATTAGCTAACAACAGCAGAAATGCAGCATGGTTCACTGCAACATGGAAAGGCAGCAATTATAAAACAGCTTGTAGAATTAGCAACTAATTCTATCACACATTGTTACTCAATGAAATTTACTGCAACCTCCAACAAATTCTAAACAAGAAAATGCCAAACCCTGAATTCTGCAAACCGAGGTGCTCCAACTAGTGTTGTACCTTCACTAAGAAGCACCCTGAGAATATGGATACTTCTAGGCACATCTCAGTCAAAGTAAATGATCACAATGGACAGCCACATGTGTTGCTCATCATCTTGGGCATATGTTTAAGTTATTTTTGGACAAATTAATTTTCTGTGAATGGCCTGCAAAGTCTTCTTCATTCTGAAGAGCTTTTGTATAGTTGGTAAACCATAAGAGGTAGACAAACACAAAAAAATGTACATCTCGCTAAAGCACACAATTAATGCCAACACAAACTTTTGTTGCTTTAGCCATTTCAAAGATATTTTTGTTATTAAGAACTTTCAAAAACTTTGTTCAAGTGGAAAATCACTATTCACTTTTTTCTTGTGGTCATGCAAAGAGAAAGGTGCTCTTTAAAGATTTAACTGTTGTTTAAGGGGAGTGATAAGTGAAATTTCTATTTTGCAGAATTTTAAAGTCACACACTTCATTTTTATGTCAATTAGTTAATGAGTTATTAAGAATTTCCTTGCTAAAAATTTGTAAATTTCAAAATGAAATTCACTCTACATATTTTGAAGAAAGAAAACTTTGATTTGTTTACAAAGCCAGAAACTCATTTAGAAAATCTTAACGAATTGGCTTTTCTAACATTTTGACTGTAAGGGAAATTAGAAAAGATATGAAATGCATAGTCAAAATTTCAAAATTGTTACAGCCATTATACACATTTTATTTTTTTACCTCAGAAAGTACTAAGTTACTCCTGAATACACATCAGTATTTTTGTCATGCTTTTTAGAATGGACAGTAAAAATGTTAGCTTTCTGTTATCTAATTTATGGATTTAATTTTATTTTGAATGAATAAAGTGTAGAAAAAATTAAAGTGAGGAAAAATGAGTTTAAAGCTTCCATACAGTTCAAGCAAAAATAATGAGTTAGGGACCTTTCTAGAAGTGTTCCTGCTTTTTAAGTAATAACTTACATTGCTTTTTCACGTAGGCATTTTCACAACTCTACAAATTCTCCTGTTCCTACATGTGCAACTATTTACACTGTACTTGAACTGTGCTAAAATATATGTACTGAAGAAGTACTACACTAAAATTTTAGTATTTAAAATGTTAGTAATTAGCTTAACTACACTGTAAGAAACTATGTGAAAATACTTTGTATCACAGCATGTGGTTGCTATAAACAAAGGCACAAAGGGGAAAGAGCCAACCTTTGAGTATACATGCTTGAAAAGGCCAATAAAATAAAAACAAAACAGTTTCTTTATTTTCCCTACTCATACCTTAGAAGGCAGATAATTTGGTATGTCACATGACATCTATCAGCAGAGCTGCTGTTACTGTGTTATACCATTCATGGTGGCTCAGTGACAAATCAGAAACTAATCATCACAGAAAAAGTCCAACAAAAATTGTTAAAAAAAAGGGGGCCATCTTTACTTCATACAAAGATGTCACCACCTCTCATGGCCATCTGGCCAAACGCCCCCACCCCCAACCTCAAGCGCAGACCTCTAAAAGTGGTGTGATTAAAGCAGATTCCAGGCTCTGTAGTGCTTTAAAACCTATATGCACTTTAAACCATCTGGTATTTTTTGGTATAAAAAACACATTGTGAAATGTTATCATTTTTGAAAACTTTTTCACTAGTTTTGCCCCTTTAGCCCTTTCCTTGTAGGTACAAGGGGAATATAAGAATACACTAGAGTTTGAGCAATAGTCAAATCTTTTAAAGCTTTGAAATTCTGTTCTCTTTGCATGGCTAACATATATAAAATCAATACATGCACTCGTTCTTAATAACAGCTACAGATTTCAGGAGCCCTAATGACCAAGCTGTCGATGGGCCCTCAAATATGACACACTCTCTCGCTACAGATTTTAAGTGTGCAGCACTCTGCCTACATCTCTTGATATGATCCTTTGTAATTCAAAATTATTTGTCACTGCACTGCAGGTTACTTTTACGTCATCAATTATAGTATGCTGCAGCCACACTTCATCAGCACACAAGGAAGATTTAGGACAATACCATTATAATTTGAAATTGGTTTCAAGTGCAAATCATTACCTGAATGAAGAATTTTATCAATAACATGTGAATTCCAAGCATTAACATTTATCATAGTTGATAAACATGTCATCACTGAATTACTTGTACACTGAATATTTTTAATGTTACCAGACATAGCATGATTTTGGCTAAGAGAACCAGCAATCACTTTAACTGCTTTTACCGCAAAGGATTTCTTAATATCAAAGCTAAAGCTATTTATTTTTGCAAGGCACTATGAAAAGTCTTGGAACACAAAAGTAAACAAATATTAGGAACAGCTGAAAACAGTAGATATTATAACAAATAATAAATACAAATTAAACTTAAAATGAAACAGCCTTATGTATTTTGTTGAACTGTAACCTCTATTATGAAAAGCCTTGGAACATAGAAGTAAACAAATATTAGGAATAGCTCAAAACAGTAGATATTATAACAAATAATAAATACAAATTAAACTTAAAATTAAACAGCCTTATGTATTTTGTTGAACTGTAACCTCAATTATGAAAAGCCTTGGAACATAGAAGTAAACAAATATTAGGAATAGCTCAAAACAGTAGATATTATAACAAATAATAAATACAAATTAAACTTAAAGTGAAACAGTCTTACATATTTTGTTGAATGGTAATCCCTCGAAGTTAATGCACTGATGCACAGCTCTAAGACTTTTTACATTTGTAATTGAAGATAAACAAACCTTTCGTCTTTATATCTTGCGAAAACCACATTCATGTGTTTCAGTCAGGGTAACAAGTGCTTGCAATAGAAAGGAGAAATGGGGGGAGGGGGGAGAATAATTACAATTAAAGGAAGTACACCTTGAAACTTGAAGTAATAACAACCAATATCTCGGAAATAGTGAACTCCACAAAGAAAGTGAATATGGAATAAATTGTGTATTTTAACGAGATCTAAATTTTTTGTATAGTAAGATTTGGTCTAGGCAGCACTGTGGCTGAGTGGTTAGAGCGCTCGCCTACCACCTAGGTGGCCCGGGTTCAATCCCAGGGATCCACATGTGGTATTCGTGGTGGATAAAGCGGCATCTGGGCAGGTTTTCTCCGGGTTCTCCAGTTTACCCTGCCATTCATTCCACCAATTGCTCCATTATCACCTTTCCAATCATTGATTTCACCTGCATTTCATATCATCCTCTTCCTCACTCTCATATCTGGTGCTTGGCTGACCACCTGCTTCCAGATCTTCGCTCTGTCTGGTCCATAGGTTCCTATGCTCCCCGACAGGCCTCTGATCCTAGGCACTGGCTTGTAAGTCCTAGGGGGTGTAAGTCCTACATTAGGGGAGGGTAAACAGGAAAAGAAGAAAAGATTTGGTCTATCTCTTACGGTTTACCAGTTATGCAAAAGTCATCCAGAGTAAACAGGACTACATGGGCTATAGCCAGAAAATTCAAATACATATTTCATTTTTCATAAAAATATCTTAAAACATATGTCATTTTAATCAAAATCGTTAGCCATTTTCAACAAAATCAAAATTTTGGAAAAATTTTCTATGTAAAGAGTAGTTTAGAGAGGAGCAATTTCCTTCAAAATCTTTGTGTCGCATCCTTGAAAGACATTAAACTTAAATACCAAATTTGGTTTTTAACCGACTTTATTTTTGAGTTACACTGCCCACAGACACACTGACACAAATATGCACACACACCCACACCCCCACACAACTCCCACACAACTCCCACACTCCCACCCCCACACACAGCTTTTTCTAAAAAGGCTTTTTATGGATTCATGGGGCCTCAAAACATATTTCTGGTGAAATCTCGACATCAAATTTTGGGGTGTAATACAATACTTTCTCTACTTACTAGATGGAGAGAAAGTAAAAATGAATGTTTGTTCATATTTTATCTGATGCTGTACCATTCATCCAATTGCGATAAAACTTTGTCAACTTATTGCTTGCACTTGCGCAAGGGTTGTAGGCGTAGTACAATATTCACATGGTTCTCTCTACTCAATTTTCTCTTATGAAACGCAAATACATTTCTTTCCATAATCCCACTTCTACAAATAATTCATGAAATTTTCTGCATGTTTGAAATACAAATGCTATGTAATACATTCACATAGTTTTTTCTACCCACTCTTACATATTGTTCTTTACTCACTCTTCAACATAAAATCTGTATATCTGGATGTTTGTATATATGTAATTTTTCATGGAGAAGGTTTTTATGATATGGATTTTATTATGCACTGTATTACATTCACATGGTTTTTTTTACTCCATTTTCCTTTGTGTAACACATTCATATATCCTTCTCTATTTGCTCTTCAATATGTTGTTAGCTAATGCTGGATTTCTGACAATGAAGTCATTAATCCTCTTGCTCTCCAATATTTTTCACTGATGATATACAATTCATACAATTTTGTATAATTAAAAAATGTGCATTACATTCACACTGTTTTCTGTACTCACTTTTCTTTTAAGTAATAATTCACATGTTGTTCTCTATTCACTCTTCAACATACAGTTCATAGTATCCATCCGCTCACCTATATGTCTGCATGTCTGCCCACAGTTGCAAATTAAGGAACAAAAATACTTAGAAATTGGATAGAGGTAGAAGAATTAAATGAATATTAAAATGATAATGCTTTTGTTTTTATTACTACCTCAGTTCGTTATATGGAAAAATTGCAAATTTGTGTACATATTTGAAGATAGCATTTTAGTTCTGAGCATTCACTCTGCCTGTTTTTTATTTTGTCACTTTCAGGAATGTATTAAATTTGATACTATTACATAATTTTAGTACATCATAATTGATTAATGTGTTCTCTGTATTTTCCATTAAGGAAGCTGATGTGCAGAAGATGAAAAGTAGGGCCAAGAGCTGCAAAGGCCAATATGAGTCATCAAAATCTTATTTGCAGAAACAGATAGATATTTTAAGAGAAAGATCTAATGCTGAAGATGATTTGCCACTGAAAGCTGAAAGAGAGAAAACCCCTGACCATAAACCAAGTCTAAGCTTCAGTATTGATCGGCCAGAAACACCTGATGAGTTGGAAAGAAATATTTTGCCTGAAGTGTGTGAACAAGTACACAGTATGCCACCAAGAGCCACAAGGTTTTCTGCAGATATTGCCAGGAAAGGCAGCCCAGAAATTTTTTGTGAGTTTACATCAAAAATACCTGAGACAAATATGACTCCACAGGACTTCAGGACAAATAGGCTTAATCCTAAAAAGCAGGAATTAAATCTGCAGAACTTTAAAGAAAGTGCAGCAAGACCTAGTGCAGAAATCAGTTTTAATACTCTTTCTCAAAGAGAAGAGATAAATGCACCTCCAAAACAAATTGTGGAAGGTAGGACGAGTCCAAAATTGGTTGACAATGATGAACCATCAGGAAAAGAGGTTTTTGAAGAAATCAATGCAGATATCCCAAGAAATCTTAATCTAACACTTCAAAGGCAGACAGTGTCTCCAGAGACTGAGAAAATAAAACATTTTGACAATGAAGCTAATGATGCTGGTTCAGAAATGTCTAGCAATGTGATACAATCAGAATCAGTTCCAGAAAAAGCTGTTGAGGAATCCATTCCATATCCAGTTCCTGAAACATTACCAGCGAGGCAAATAAATAAAAATAAATCTAAAGAGAAAAAGAAGCGACATCCCCCTACAATGCCTACTACTTCAGGGACAGCTGCTGATTCTGAAGCTGCATCTCCTCTAAGAGAATCTGAGCTGAAAAGTGAACCTGAAACAGTGTCAGATGTAGCAGTTAATGAAGATATGAAGCCTCAGGAAGAAGTGCTGAAACCACCGTCCTTTGGAGAATCTCTGGGTCCAACATCCATTCCAGAACCAGTTCCTGAAACATTACCACCAAGGCAAATGAATAAAAATACATCTAAAGAGAAAAAGAAGCAGCATAACCTTAAAATGCCTACTACTTCAGGGACAGCTGCTGATTCTGAAGTTGCATCCCCTCAAAGAGAATCTGAGCTGAAAAGTGAAACTGAAACAGAGTCAAATGTAGCACTTAATGGAAATATGAGGTATCAGGAAGAAGTGCAGAAACCACTGCCCTTTGCAGAATCTCTGAGTCAGAGATCTAAAAAGCGAAGGTCCAAAGAGAAAGGACAGTATGCCAATAAGCTTGTAGAAAATTCCAAGATGCCAGCACAAGAGAAACCAGAGATCACTAATGCATTAGCAAAAAAAACAATGAAACCAGTAGCACAAGAAATAGCTGTAGAAAAGGCCAAATCTCCTTCACCAGAAAAACCATTGCTGAAACCTCATTCAACACCCCAAACAAAAGCTACAGAAATAGTAAAATCAAAACAAGAGAAAGTGTCTGAGCCAGTTAAAGTTGTACAAGAGAAGTCTGTAGAAAAAATAAACTTGAAAGAAGACAAGCCAGTACAAAAAGTAAAATCAAAAGAAGAAAAACCCATGTGGAAAGTAAAGCCAAGAGAAGAAAAAGTGAAAGCCCCAGTACAGGAAAAGGCTGTGGTGAAGATCAAACATAATGATGATGATGATGATGATGATGATCTGGATTTCCTACTTGGTCTGAGAGAGCCTGTTAGAGAACCTGAAGTCACCCCAGAGACGTCTACTGAAGTTTCTAAACCAAGCATTGAAAAAGGTAAGAATGCCACATTTTGTTTCTTCTTTTTTCTTGTAATCTTGTTTGGAAAAGTACTGGTTGATAATTAATAGATTTTTGGGAATAAATCATAGAGCTATAGTGGAAAATTAAAATATAATGCTTAACTTGTAGAAAAACTTAATTGAACCACGGCAAATAATTTCGAAATACCATTAAAAATGTTATGGGACATAAATTTTGCATATTAACGAAATCTACATTCGTTCTGCTGTATCCCTTTGCTTTTAGAAGAACTGAAAAAGTAAAGGGATATAGCTAGAAATACAGCTGAACAAACAAGAAACACCTCAGATACACAAATATGGTGAAAGAAATGTGCCTCACTAAAAAAAGAAATTAATACAGCTAAAAAAAATCACTTTAATAATTTCTTAGAAAAAATGGATTATAGGACAGATGGTAACAAAGCCCATAAGTTCATAAAAATGTCAAGGACAGGAAAGAAAACAACAGCACACCTATTGTTTGTTTGTTTGTTTGTTTGTTTGGTTTAAGGGCGCTCAACTTCGAGGTCATCAGCACCCTTAAAAGATTCATGGCAATAGCCAGATATAAATTTCACTCAAAAATAAAAATACTAGCAACAAGAAAAATATACACAAAAAGTAAAAAAAAAAAAAAAAAAACAGTGGCAATAGCCAGATGTGAAACAAGGTGATAAATATGTCCAAAAGCATAAACATAACTAAAATTTTAAATCCTCAAATTGATATTGCACTCCGCTAAAAACTTAAAAACTCTATCAACCGCTGTTTTGTTGTCCGCTAAGACCTCTGCAAGTCTGGCAGGCAGCTGCAGAGAATCCCGAAGGTGCACTAGAGAGCAACACTAGCAGCACATGGCGAACTGACAAAAGTTTGTCACACAGCGGACATAGAGGGGCAGGGTCCCTTTTAAATAGGTACAGCACACCTGTCATACACAACAATAAAATATTAACAAATGATGCAGCCATAGCCAAAAACATTCAATAAATATTATGCTAATTCACATAAAGTAACAAGAAATAATAAAAAGGAACATAAACAATTTAAGAAATATTTGAAACAAGAAAGAGAATGCAATCCTAACACTCAATACAGTATCTTTTTTCAAAATTTTAATATGCAAGAACTGAAGATTGCAATTAATAATCTAAAAAACAAAGTCTCCTGGACCAGATCACATACATCCAGAGTTCATAAAAAGCCTTGGAAAAACAGCAAAACAACTACTAAAACTCTACAATCTATCCTGGAACACCACTGTACCTGAGAGGTAGAACTGGAACTTAAAAATTCAGTGCCACAGCTGGGATTTTAACCACAGACCCTCCACTTACTAGGTGGGTGCTCTAACCATTAAGCTACTGTGACAACCTGCCAGAATGACATTGAATTCTCAAACCAGTTTGTATTTTTTCCTGTAAACCTCAAAGGCAGTCTCACATCAGAGACAATTACCCCAATGGTGACTTACTATTGCAAGTACTTTATGTCCTGGGATGAATGGGCGGGCGGGTGGGTATGGTGGTATGGCTCATTTGCCAAGACAATACATAGGTTGTATAGCAGCATCAAGAAAACAAAAATAACATCAAAACATTACAAAAACATGTTGCTGTTATAAAACTCTCTGATACTGTATACAGGATTTGAGAGCAATGTAAATTTAACTTTTCTTTTAAATGGCACTAGTGGCAGAGCTTTGACATTGTTAGGAAGACTATTAAATAGATTTAAAGATGTAATTTCAAATGAATGTTGAGCTTTGCTGTATTTGCATTTAGCAATATAAATGTCAACACTATTTCTTGTGGAGTAATTATGAACTGAAGAACATAATGCATATAAATCTATATTCATCTTAACATACAAGAGACAGTCCATGATAAACAAAGAAGGCATAGTTAAAATACCCAACTCAATAAATAACAGTTTACAGTGTGTCCTAGACGATACTCCACACATGAGTCGAATAGCTCTCTTTTGAAGTACAAAAATTTTATTGGATGAAGCGTGGTTTCCCCATAGTAAAATGCCATAACTCAAATGGCTAGTTAAGCATCCAAAATACAAAGTTTTTAGAGAGTTAAAATATAAGTATTTCTTGAAAATTCGTAATAGGAAAAGTCCTCTGCTTAATTTTCCAGCAACATTTTCAATATGAGTGCGCCAACCCAAACAAGATTCAAGACTAATGCCCAAAAACTGAACAGATTCAAGAGAGCCAGAATCAGCTGAATTAATTTTAAAAGCAACATCAGCAGTTTTGTTACTATTAACTAATAGGCTGTTAAGCTTACACCAATTTTCAATTCTGTTAGATCAGTTATTTTAGAACACACCGGAGTTCTGTCATTTAAGGCAATATTAATTGCCAAATCATCTGCATAGAGGTATGTCCTTAGGCAGTTTTCTTGAATATTATATGGTAGATCATTTATATATATGATAAAAAACAAGGGTCCAAGTATGGAACCCTGTGGGACACCATGTTTCACCATCATAAAATTAGAAAATATTCTGTTAACATATACAGATTGGTATCTATGTGACAAATAATATCTGATCAATTTCAGACAATCATTATTAAAGCCATAGTATTTTAGTTTCTTGAGCAAAGTATCATGTGAAACAGTGTCGAAGGGCTTTGTCAAATCGAAAAATCGGCTATGTACAATATCTCCTCTTTCAAGGCTGGAGTAACACCTGGTTAAAAAAGAAACCACAGCATCAGTGGTACTTTGTTTGGCTCGAAATTCAAATTGACTATTTGAAAACAGTGAGTTATCTTCAAAATATTTGGTAATTTGTTTATTTAACAGAATTTCAAAGACCTTGGACATAATTGGTAATATACTAATAGGTCTATAATTTACCAGATCATGTTTGTCCCCTTTTTTATGTACAGGTATAACCTTTGCATATTTAAAAACATCAGGAAACTCGCAAGTATCCAAACAAAGATTAAATATATAAGCTAAAGGTTCAGAATTATATGTAGATGCTGTTTTAAGTATTTTTGAGTTAAGTCCATATATATCAAGGCAGGTACTGTTATTTAGGGTCAAAATAGTTGAATGGACATCTTCAACATTCAAGTGATGATATTTAAAATTGCAATGTATTTTAGGCAGATTGTCCAAAAAGAGGAGTGCCTTATTTTTATTTTGAGGTAGAGAGTTAGCAATGTCTTGAACCTTATTGATAAAAAATGAATTAAAAGTATCTGCAGTCAAATCAGACGGAATATAATTGCTTTTTTAACAAGTGTTTATAAACATAGATGCAATGGACTAGATGCATTTTGATTTATTTGAAGTGTTTTCAATTATTGAGGAATAATACCTCATTCTTGTACATTTAAGCATATTTTTATATTTCTTTTTAGTTTCTGTATATTTGCTTTTTAAGTCAGTGAAACCAAAATGTGCATACATATCATAGTAATATAAACATTCACGTTTCAAGTTCTTTAGTTCAAGGGTGTACCATTTATTTGTGGATTTCTTAGTGGATTTAACAGCACCACATACTAAGGGGAAATGTGTTTCTACTATTTCTAAAAAAGCATTAAAAATACTTGACCTTTTCACTAAAATTGATAGTGCTATACAACTTAATCCAGCATATATGTCTCAATTGGCAAATAAAATTATATGCATTAAAATCATTTAAAGGATTTAGCTTATTGTGCATGTCACTATTAAAATCATACTTATTGTTAAAATAAAAAAGAGTAGCATTATGATCAGATAGAATGGTGTTGTGTACACTGGCCCTACATTTATCAGTATGAATTGAGGTTACAATATTCAGATCCAGAACTGCCATTTCTACTTGGCATTGTAGACTGTTTAATAGTCAGTCATAAACCCAAATTATCCAGTATATTGTTAAACTCACTAACAGCATTCGAGTTTACGAGAAAATCTAAGTTGAAGTCACCACATAAAACTATATTAAAATTAGTACGAGATTTATAAACTAGGTTTAAAAAATCGTAAAATCTCCCAAGAAAATTCTCTATCGTAAGACTTTTAATATCAGGTATTCTATAAAAAGACACACACAGCAAATTAAGAGAGGCAATATAGCTTGTGCATATTTCAAAAATAGATTCTTGAGCAACACTAATAACAATAATACTTTGTCCAAGCAACCCATCTGTAATGAAAATCGCTGTACCCCCTTGTTCAGTATTAGACCTGCAATAACAACTGGATAGATAATAGCCAGGTATTTTGATAAGATTAATTTCGTCATATTTTAACCAATGCTCCGCAACGCAGAACATGTCAACTCTTAACTCGCCGAGAATAATTGAAATATAGTCAATTTTATTTAGTAAACATTGAACATTCCAAAATAAAATATTAGTTCCATTACATGACACTATAGTAGTAGGAACATTAGGGGCATCATAATGTACTAAGTGCCCTGTGCTAGAGGTAGTCTCTTTTGAAAAAACTTAGTTACTAATGTACCCTGTGGCCAGAAATCAGTATCCATTGCCCGTTCTACATTAGTATTATTAATAACAACTTAAAAGGATGCATATGCATCTGGATATTTAGATTTTAAAATCTCACACGTTGCTTCAGGGAAACTTTCCTTAACATAAAGCTCTAATTGCTCCACTTTGTAGCTGGGGCAAGTCTTGATACAAATAAATAACCTTTCTTTGGTACAGTTTTTAACCCAGAGTCTTTATTTATAGCCTTTTTGCCAACTATTAAATAACCTTCAGATGGTAATTATTATTTATTTATGCCAACAAACTTACTGTTGTGTTTTTAAACACACAAGCTGTGTGTGAGCAATTGGAAGTTGTCACCTCTTTTCCTATTACAAATCTTTAAATGGAACTACAAACTTTGATGGAGAAATTGAAGCAATTCAAATGGCCCTACAAAATCTTCTGTATAGAATTTCACATTTTCATCAATCAGTTATTCTCTCAGATTCCAGGGCAGCAATTATAGCTATTACTTCTAAGTTGTCACCAAAAAACCAAACCATTATAGAATGTTGGAAAATCCTTACCCATCTAACAGCACTTCAAAAACACCTAGTCTTCCAATGGATACCAGCTCACTGTGGACTGAGTGGTAATGACAAAGCTGATTTTCTTTCAAAAAGGGTAGCAGCAGTGTACAGAAATCTATAGTTAATCTACCATTTTATGCAGCTAAAAGATTAGTCAGCTCTGAATTCAAAAAAATTATTGCAAAATATTACTATGAAAAATCAAAAAATAAAAGATGGGAACTACCAAACATTCAAACAGTAATTCCTGAGTATCCTCAAAAAACAGCAGTTGCAACCTTCAGGTTGATTACAGGACATGATTGTGTGGCAAAACATTTAAACAGAATTGGGATATATTCTTCACCACTCTGTCCTCTATGTGATCTGCAAGAGGAAATGTACCAAGACCACCTTCAAATATGCCTGGCCGCTTCTAGCGCCCCATCCGTCAGTGAAAAATATTGAAGAGCAAGAGGATTAATGACTTCATTTTCAGAAATCCAGCATTAGCTAACAACATTTATTCTGCAGTAATTCTCCATCTACCTCTCAAGGTACCTTAAATGTCTCTTATGTTATTGTTCACATTGAGCTCTTTTCACTAGCCTGTAGAGAACAATTTAACTCAGACAAAATACTTATGATCAGTTAGTACAATACCCAATAACATATTACAAATTAACCAAAATAAATCAGAACAATACTTGAATTTATTGTACATGTCTAGTGAAACAGCAAATGAGTAAATTGTTACTCAGCATGTTCATTCCACCCAAGTATAAAATGCTTTAAGAATTAAGTGAGAATCCCTGGCTGTTTTGAGTCTCTTTTCTAAGACTTTAACTTACCTTAACATATTTCACAGATAAAGTTAAGCTAATGTGCAAATGAACATGGGGACTTTGAGAATAATGCTATCTGATATTCTTTCTAAAGACTAAGAAAACATCTAAGCAAATTGCTAAGCTAGATTGCTGGATGTAGCAAGCTTTATGAGAGATAGCAGTATTACCCCTATATTAAAGAATTATTTATTTGAATGTTAGCCTAAAACTATGATAAATCTTGTAACATTGTAATAATTAAAAGAAGGCATGTGAATTTGCTTTTAGTCAGACTCCCACTGCTATCATTTATTTCTAATTTAATTTGCATGTATTATTCCCATTTGTTGCACTGTATTTTCAAATTTATTTTTGTTTCAGTTCTAGGTTACTTGGTCATAGGTTTGATATTCACTTTATGTAATTTCTGTATTTTTATGATGAGAGCAGCATTTTTTTGAGTAATATACACAATGGCTATAAAATCTGGAGAAAATTTTGTTTGTTATATCACATTTGCCATTCATTTCCTGTTGTTCATGCATAAAATTAAATTAATCATTGTTTTCTAATGTTACATACATTGAAACCTGTAGTGTTACCTGCAGTACAGGAGACGATTTTGAGAGAGGTCTGCTTCTGCAGGCTAAAGTAAAAAGTGTTGAGTATACGAGTACTGTGACGTGATATTTTCTTTATTTAAATAACAGGCATAAAGTTACTAAGTAGCTCATTTTTTACATTATTGTTAGAAGACACAGTGAAACTGAAATACATGGGGAGACAACTCAGGTGCAAGGAAGTAATTTTTGACTGCATAGAAAAGTCTGTTTCTTCCGAACAGCAGTTATCACAGAAACAAAGACAATGGCAATGGTGAAGAAATATAAGCACATTAAGAAGGCTGTATTTTGAAATACTGGATTGTATCACAGTTGAAATGGACGAAAGATATGTATATTTCCAGGAAATAAATTTCATTGAACTCCTGAACAAAGGAAATTTGTACAATACAGCCACCCAAAGGGCTGCCCAGAGCTAGCCTTGTGGGGCATAAAGTACTTAAGATAGTAAGTCGCCATTGGAGTAATTGTCTCTGATGTGAGTCTGCCTTTGTGGTTTACTGGGAGAAATACAAATTGGTTGGAGAATTCAATGTCATTCTGGCAGGTTGTCATAGTAGCTTAATGGTTAGAGCACCTGCCAGGTGAGTGAAGGGTCTGTGGTTCAAATTCCGGCTGTGGCACTGAACTGTTCAGTTCCAATTCTACCTCTCAAACATTGCCCACACACCATAGCTTAGCCTAGTGGGGCATAAAGTACTTAAGATAGTAAGTCGCCATTGGAGTAATTGTCTCTGATGTGAGACTGCCTTTGTGGTTTACTGGGAGAAATACGAATTGGTTGGAGAATTCAATGTCATTCTGGCAGGTTGTCACAGTAGCTTAATGGTTAGAGCACCTGCCTGGTAAGTGAAGGGTCTGTGGTTCAAATTCCGGCTGTGGCACTGAACTTTTCAGCTCCAATTCTACCTCTCAAACATTGCCCACACATGGCTTGTGTGTTTAAAAAATACCAACAGTAAGTTTGTTGGCATAAATAAATAATACTTATATCGCTATTTAAGTTTAACTGCTTCCACAACTGGCAGTTTGAAGGTAATTGTTTACATGTGCGGTTAATAAAAATAGAGATTCCGTATTCGGGCGCAGTATTAACATTGACTCTTCTGAAGCTATTTTAAATGCCAGCAGAAAATTAAGTTATCAGGATAAGTTAGCTGCAAAAGAATTAGGGACCTCTTTTGTAAGGAGAAATTATGCCGTTTTCCTGCTTCAGAAAATAAGATTTGGTGAGTGATAAACCCATAATATTAATGTTTGGCTAATGAAACAGTGCAAATGAGGAGTAGGAAGAAAAGCATACACATTAGTTTGTTCTTGTACTAAACTAGACTTAATTATGTACAGTTGAAATAAAAATGCACAAAAACAACTCTATATTTCGCCAGACAAGTTATGCATTATTATTATTATTATTATTATTATTATTATTATTATTATTATTATTATTATTATTATTATTATTATTATTATTATTAATTATTATTTATTATTATTATTATTATTATTATTATTATTATTATTATTATTATTATTATTATTATTATTATTATTATTATTATTATTATTATTTTATTTTTATTTTATTATTATTATTATTATTATTATTATTATTATTATTATTATTATTATTATTATTATTTTGTTGTTTTTGTTAATTATTATTATTTGGAGCACCTACATTTGTATTAATTTTTATATTCAATCTATTATAGAGCATACTATTATAAAGCATACTATTTCACATTTTCAGGGCTATCTAAATCTAAAATTTGTGAACACCAATACTGTATACTCAAGATCTGCCACTAATTTTGAGGTTAAACGCTGTTCTCTGCAGTGTTTTAATATCAACTTTAGGTAGTGTGTAATGCTAAACGTCAACTTTGCGAGATAGTGATAAGGCTTATACAATTGTAACTTGAACCATTATCCAAATATTTTTTCTTAATTCCACCTTAAGGTTTTGTAAAGTACATAAAAGTTTCTTAGTTTGACAATTCTGAAAGCAGTGGCACATTTTTATATGTATCAAAGCACACATTAAGAAATAAAATTTAACAGAAGTTCTCTGAAGAATATAAAGTAATTTTATGGATTCAGGCATTTAATTTATTGTTTTGTCCTCTTTTAGATAACACTTCTGCCAAACCAACTGGACTGATATTTCCAGAACAGGCACAAGAACTGGAAGATTGGTTAGATTCTGTGCTCGGTGATTAAAAGGATCTCTTATAGTTGTATTTTCTGTGTTATTTGCAGTGTGTCGTGTAACTGATTTTTGCTGTGATATATACATAATGTTCTTGTTTCTTAAATTAAACTATTTTATGTCATAAAATTTTGTGGCAATAAATGTAAAAGTTTTATTTATAGATTTTCCATATGCCTTAAGACATTCATGCCACAAGTAAAATCTGTATCTGCAAAAATAATAAAGAATATTTAACAAGTGGATTTATGTTGACATATGGCCCATTTTATGAAGGTTATTTTTATCTCATCTCCCTTCCATACTTTCCTCATCTTTTTATTGCTGAAAAGTATCTTGTTCATTTAATAGCAGTGCAAAGTTATTTTTGACATACAGAACATTTGTGCAGTTGATGGAAGTTTGTTCTAATGCTTGATGTGGTTGTTTATCATTGATATACTTCTGCTGCACGTCCTTACAGGACCTTTCTAAATCAACCCTTCTCATCATTTAGAGAATAAGATAATTTCTGTAAATTGTATCTAGATTAGCATGAAGTAGAAGAATAAGCGTTTTTAAGGATATTTTGCACAAGAGTAGACAAAGTCATGTAGAATGGAATACCAAAGCCATTACAGAGCCACCAACTCTTGAAAGACCTATCACTTAAGTGTACTGTATTCTCACATTCCCATTGTACTTGTAGGGAAATATATAATGAAATGATTTCTACAAACATTTACCTAGATTAACATGAAGTAGATAGAACTAGAATTTTTAAGAATAGCTTGTACAAGGCTAGAGGCCATAGGAGTGCACATATAAAATTTACTTACAGGCTTTTATTTTACACTACTCCTTTATTGTAACTATACCAGAGGTCGCAAAATATCACTAAATCATGAAACAATACAGATGCTATCCGCAACGCACAAAGTGAAGACGGAGGTGGGTGCAGTCAGTGAGACGGCAAAGGTAGCTTGTGTTCGGCACTACTATAGTACATATTGCTCAATAGTATTCGTAGCAAATAAATCACAGAGCACAAAGATTTAAATCCTTTTAGGATAATATAAATACATTTTATCTTAAATTAAGGAAATATTGAAGCTATTAACAGTGAAGCAACAAAATCTTGCAATATTACTAATATAAGTGGAGCTTTTAGTTTCTAATTTGTTCTTATTTTACATTTTATTGTTTCATTTTCTTTCACTATGCTCTAAATTTGGGGTTACTGCATAAGTAGCTAGTGTTAATTGTATATGAAAGCTGATATCATTTAAGCGTGTTTTTCTTCTCAATTGTAACATGTTATATTTATGATTAAAAGAAACTCTTCACAGATGCATGTAACTTCTTTGGTCGCATCAGGGATTTTGACCTGAGAAACAGCTGACGGTGTTATTGCCGTATCTTTCTATTGATTTTTATCATTTTTGCATTAGGCACACATTCACTCCCACATTTATACTTATAGACTCTGTGGAAGATATGGAATTATTCGGTTAAAGAGATCCCAACGCCTGCTGGTAATTGAACCCGAAACCTCTTGGTCGTATTTTGCTAATAGTCTTTAACAATATCCACTAATACCTATTTTGCATTCACAGTCTTTCCACACAGTACCAGCTGATGGATAATACAATGGAAAAATCATACATTTTTAGGCATTTGTAACATTTTAAATAATTGCTTTGATCACCTTAGCAGACCCTTCTTTTCTCCAATCATTATTGGACCATCATCTATCACTGCTGATATCAGCCTTTTCAAGTCTCGACCATTTTCTGCTGTCCCTTTCAATGCTTCCAACAGTTCTCCTGTAGTTTGCTCCTTAAGGATTATAAGATTCAAAAGCAATTCATACAGAAAGATTCCCCTTTACACAAACGAAGATTTCTAACTAAGCCTTGTACTTCATATCTGTTGTCTCATCCAGTGCTATAGAGTAATTCACAAACTCGTTAACTTCATTTTGAATATCCTTTTAAATTACTTATGTAATTTCTAGCACTCTAGTCTTGACGATGTTAGGAGACAAACATATTTTGAGAACTTGGATATGCTTGTTGGGGATATACTGTATTAGTGACACCACATAGGACTTTATGAACTCCGCATCTATAAAAGGTTTCATTGCTTTTCAAATTTTCCAAGCTATATAATAGCTTGCAAGCAGCTGCTTTTAAATCATAGTCAGGGTTTGTATATCGTCATATCTATCGCATCATGGCTAACGAAAAAGACAGTCTGCGGCGCAAACTGCAGTGAACTGATTATCTTAATCTGATCATGGCCCAATGAAGTAAAACCACAATGGTCTAATATATCCATACTCTAAACAACCAAAAATAATTGCTCGTTGAGTTCATACAAAAGATACAGTTCTATCAGGATGGTACACAACGTTAGTCATGCATCAGACTACCATTACCACGTAACTCCGATTCGCACCGCGCCGCAGCCTGTCTTTTCGTTAGCCACGTATCACATTTGCTAGGGTGTGCTTCTTGTAAGTATCGTAACGCTGTTATCCGTTGCTGCCCTAAAATGAATTCGCCATAATAATCCACTCTATGTATTCATGTGCAACTACAGTTTTATAGGAAATCAAATTATGAATATTACCTACAGTTCTGTAGGAAGTCTTGTATAATTCAATATGAATTACTATCGATTTACACACCAATTCGGTAATAAATTTACCCTATATCCTAGCATGATCTTTATGTCATTCCACATAATGTCGCTGCATCTTTCTGCTATTGACACCCTTTAATACTTTCGAGCACAACATCGCATATTCTCGTTTTTACTACAGAAAATATGTCTCCTGTCATTCAGCCCTAAGCGGAGTTCTGGTGGTTTTGAGAACGTTGCTATCAGTAGAAGACGCAGTACTTGGATAACAGACTGGGCTAAGCTAAGAGCGAGAGGGATGTTGTGCATGTTAATCCCAGTTATGATTCTTTTGAGTAGTTCAGTAGTTTTAAAGGGATCATCTAAGGCATTGCTTATGCGTTTTAGTGTCTAACCTTGCCAGCCTTGTATTCCTTTAAAGAATTTCGGAACGCTTTATTCGTCTGTGCTGGCTTCTACAGCTCTTTTATAGAGTTTCAGTCTAGAAAATAGTTTTCTCATGGTATTTGAGGTAGCACCTAGCACCACTATTTCAACGTCACGTGTCCGCAGATTATATGAAAACGACTGTTGAGTCTTGCATCGCTATAACGAGACCACCAACACCATCTCCTTTACAACCATCATAACTTACATCGTCACCTCCACCACCATCACCAACGACGCCATCACGTGCACCATCATAACCATTGCCGCCACCTCCATCACCACCACCACCGCCGCCGCCGCCACCACCACTACCGCCAGAACAGATATCACCATAACCTACACCATCACCAGAGTCACCATAGCCTACAACGACACCATCACCAACTGCCTCATATCCAGCAACACCATAAACTTTTATTCAGCTGTATGATCCTTTAGCTTAGTTCTACATGTTCTGGAGGTAATATCTCGAACACACCTAGTAGTTTTTCTATGGGTAACCCCTGCCTATCCTGATCTGGCCCGCTTCTTTTAAAGTATTTTTGTCAAATTTATCCAACATTATGGCTTTCTGGCTTTTTATAGAGCTTTAAACTATCTCTAAAAGATGTTGAAGCTGAAGATATTGGACCCCCTGACATGCGAATCCTAAGCATTTTCTAAACATTTCACGGTATGTTAATGCTATTTTAGAGGTTTGCTAGGCATTTTAGCCATTTATGCGGTGTTCTGATGACTCTTTTTTTTTTTTTTTTTTTTTTTTTTTTTTTGGAATTTTTAAAGCTTCCTCGTGATTTTGCTATGTTTTCACATCTTTAGTATGTTTTGATACTTTTAATGAGCATGTAGACCCTTTTTTAGCGATTTGTCATGCTTTCGCGATCAAATTTCTCCTTTTGTAAATTTATATTGTTTTCGTCTAGAACATTGCTTGCAGTCTTTCTAAGACTAACCTAACTTAATCATAAGCCTCTTTAGAGACATTTGGTCATTGTTATTTGACATTATACATGTTTCTTCTTCTCCTCCCTCACACTCTTTTTTTTTAAACTAACATTTGAAGTCGTTGTAACCTTATTATTCATCTAGCTATTGTCTACGATTTTGTTCACTGCTCCAGTATGCCACACATACTAACCCCATTTTAACGATCATTCTGCATAGTTCAGTATGTTCTAATGGTAACACGTCAGACGTTGCTTACATTCCTTCTAAGACTATCATATCCTAACGTATCATAACTAGCCATCATCACCAGCGCTACCATAACCTGTACAACCGCAATAATCACCAGCACCACCATCTCCACTATCACCAGCATCGGCATAGCCTACACCCTCATCTCTAGCGCCCGCTTTTACAGCATATTTAAGAAAATTTTAGGCAATTTGAGAGTAATTTAGCTCTTTTTATACATTTCTGAGACATTTCACTCTATTTTGGTAATATTTTGCTGCCTCTGGTAGATCTTTTAGATGCTTTTAGTATATTCTTGCCACTTTTGCATCATATTTCAGAACTGTTCAATTTTAAAGATAATGTGGGTTATTTGATCGATTTTTCCAGAGGTTTCATTGTATTTTGACGTTGCTTTAGACAGTTGAACAGATATTTTAGTTGCCATAGGCTGTGCAGGGCGCTTTTACGAATGATTTTACACAACTTTCAGGCAATTTTGAGTTATTTGGACATCTTATTATATATTTTCCAGATTTTCAGGGTGTTTTGAGATCCCTTTAGACCCGTTGATAGATATTTCAACCAGTTTCCAGATATTCTGAAGACTTTCACGTCCAGTTAAACATTTTTCATAGCATTTTAAACGACGTTGATTAAGGCAATCTGAGGGTCATTCTACTTTCAAGCCAAACAACACCTGAATTGAGAAATCACAAACACACACATGCACAAACACATATATACTCACACGCAAACACACACACACAGACACACACCCCAACCCACAAACACACACAAATACACACCCCAACCAACACACACATACATCCATTCACACACACCCTCCATCACACTCGCACACACACGCATACACACCTCAACCCACATACACGCAAACACACACATACATGCACACACAAGCACCCACACCACCCTCCCTCACACACACCCGCAAACGCACACATACATACACACACCCAAACACGCACACACACCCCTCACACACATACACACACCAAATCACACACACGAACCCCGACATACATGCACACACACATGCACAAACACACACACACCCTCACACACACCCCAACCCACACACACAGACACACACACACAAATACACACCCCAACCCACACACACGCAAGTAGTCATAGTCCCCCTTAAGCAATTGGATTAACGATAATTTCGCCGCTAGATGGCACTGTGGCGTGGCACTAGTGTCGGCGTTGATGGCGGGAAATTTGAAAATTTAAGATAGCCAGAAATTTGAAAATTTGACATTTTTCCCGCCATTGTCATTAATTTCAAATGTTTACATTTCCCGCCATGAACGGCGACATTGGTGGGAAATGTGAAAATTTGACATTTTGCCCGTCATCGCCGCTAATTTCAAAATTTCAAATTTCCCGCCATCAACGGTGCGCCACGCGACACTAACGCCATCTAGTGGTAGAATTATCGTTAATCCAATTGCTTAAGGGTGGAGATGGTCCGTTTTTTCCAGAAACTTTAGGAATACGGAGTAGCAGGTGCAGTTAGTAGAGCATCTGTTGTGGCGGAGAAAACTGTTGGATTTACGCGTTGAGTTCGGCGAGATCTTGGTATAGTGCAAGCTGACACCTGGAGCACAAGTGCGAGAGGCGAAGACGGAATTTGCAGCAGGAGCCGTGGTAGGTCTTGCAGGGTTCGCAGGTCGTTCCTCCACGAGAGCTCGGTACCAACTGAAGGTAAAATGAGACGTATATGTAGATGAAAGGGGCATCCGGTGGAAGCGCTGAGTTTGCGATCACACCCGCTGGTGGGGGTGGGGGGTGGGTGAAGGAGATTGCGATATCCCACATCCGCCGGATGTGACTTTCTGGCACAGGAGAAAAGCGTTGAGATTTCCTCACCGACCCTTGCTTTTTGAATAAAATAATGGGATTGGTGGACCTTGAGCGCCTGGATTTTGAACGAGAACTCTGTCTTGACGGACGCTAAGCATCCAATCGCCGAGTATGGGATCTGCCATAATATAGGTCGGGGAATGGCCCAAGTGTGCCGTTAAGCATCTGTCGAGGTAAATCCGCTCCTGATTTCTCATTTGCTGCATTTTGGAAGGAAAGGATAAAACATGGTATGCGAAAGTGACGTGTCGAGATTTGATTGGAGAAAATAAGACGAGATGGGATAGGAGGTTAGGATTGAAAAAATGACGGCGATTGGTTGAAATAATGGGCGTTGCGATTGGATGAAAAATGAGGAAGCAACTTTTGCCTGAGTGTTTGGATTGGTGAAGCGGTAGCAAATATGTTTATTATTATTTTTAATACTAGTGGAATAAATATGTTTTTCATTTTATTTTTGTTTTATTTTATTTTTGATCCGGTGGAAGCGCTGAGTTTGCAATCACACATCCGATGGTGGGGGAGGGGAAGGAAATGAATATCCTCAGGAAGGAGATTGCGAAATCACACATGCGCCGGATGTGACTCTCTGGCACAGGAAAAAGCCGTTCAGATTTTACCACCAACCGTTGCTTTTTGAATAAAATAATCTGTGTGGTGAACCTTGAGCGTGTGGATTTTGAATGAGAATTCTGTCTTGACGGGCGCTAAGCATCCAATCCCCGAGTATGTGATCTGCCGTAATATAGATCGGTGAATGGCCCAAGTGCTCCGTTAAGCATGAGCATCTGCTCCATTTTGACTGCCGAGATGTATTGTGGCTCGTAGAAAATGATAAAAAGGTCACGTGACTTGCGGAAGGGGGAGCAGCTATGGTATGCGGAAGAGAGACGTGTCGGGATTGAAAATAAAAATCCAAGCAAAGAATATATTGGAAATTGATAATGTTACAACAAGTATTTCGTGTCATTTGTGGCTTTCTTTTTCTAGCTTAGCAAGTTTCAGTGTGCTTCTTACGATAAAAAATTATACCAAGGAATATGCACTTGATTCAAATTAAGGTAACAAGATAATTGAAGAGCTGATTGGAGAATATGATGGAGAGTGTTCTTGAGATGACCACGGGAAAGGGGGTGTGGCTCCTGCACACACTGAGTTGACAAAGGGGCTGGAGAAATAACCGCTGTCGGTGCTGATGAAAGAAGGTTCAGAGATTAAAGAGTTCTGCACTGAAACACTCCAACTGACCTGGCTGCTGTTTGTCAAGGACTTCTGACCCCAGGATAGCTGCGGCTGGAAATGATGGAATACAGATGAAACCACCTGTTCTGAAGAAGAAGAAAAATCGTTCCAGCAGTCGTAGTAGTTGGGCGGCGTATTTGGAATTACCTGCACCGATGAAGCCGAAGAATCACTCAAATGGTTGCTTTCCTGCAGTGGGAGCTTCTGGTTGCTGTTTGACGACTCCTGTAACCTGGATAGCTGCGGTTGGAAATGATGGAAAACAGGTGAAACCATCTTTACTGGAGAAGAATCGCTCCAGCGGGCGTAGTAGTTTGGCGGCGTATTCGGAATTATCTGTACCGAAGAAGAAGGAGAACAAGAAGGCGAAGAATCGCTCCAATGGTTGTTTCCCTGCAATTCTCTATACACAAGTCCAGTAGACGGCGAAAGAAAAAAGGTTTCGCTTGACACGATGAAAGATTCCATGATGACCAACCAAGCGACAGAATAAGACTGAGGGCTAGCGATGCGGAGTTACGAGTTTAAATAGTGAAGGAATCAGCATAGGATTTCCGCCACGTAATATGACCGTTGCCTTTAAAATTCTGCAAAAGTGCACGTGGATGAATTAAATGGCTGTGTTAATGGAAAATTGATTAGCACGAAAAACCTTTTAAATGCAGTTTTGGGGCGACGGTTGAAAAATGGTGCTAGGGATGCAGAGTTAGGAGTTTAAGAAACACGAGAAATCAGCACACAAGATTGCCGCTACGCAATATAACCATTGGCTTTAAAAGTTCTTGGAAAAGCGCGCGTGGGACAGTTATATGGCTGGGGGAGGGAAGCGGAAAAGGATTAGCACGAAAAAACCTGGAAATGCCGATTTTAGACAGACGACAGCAAATTATAATACCGTATGGAAAGCTAATAACTTGGCACGCGTGGCCGGAAGGAAGAGCTCTGTTTATTGGTCAAGGTCCCTTCTCTCTTATTCACACGCTGCGTCTGCGCACCGGCGGAGGGGGGAGCGGAGGGGAAGTGCCATGTGAGAGAGATGGTTGTCGGTCACGCAGGCATGTGTTTCCGATAAAATGTAATGATTTATTTATTTATTCATTCAGTTCGTTATTTAGGACATTTTGATATTATTCCTTTCTTTCTTTCTTTCTTTCTTTCTTTCTTTCTTTCTTTCTTTCTTTCTTTCTTTCTTTCTTTCTTTCTTTCTTTCTTTCTTTCTTTCTTTCTTTCTAATTTCTCTATTACGTGTAGGAAGTCGGGGAACTATTGCATTTCACCCAAAAATTCCATGTCGAGATTTCACCGGAAATATATGTTTTGAGGTTCCCTGAAAAAAAGCATTTTACACAAAGGTCCGCGTGCGTGCGTATGTGTGAACAGCATACTTCAATAACGAAAAGTAGATTAAGAACCAAAGTTTGTATTTATAATATATAAATGCGACACGAAGATTTTAAAGAAAATGTCTACCCTAATCTGCTTGTTCCATGGAAAATTTTTCGAAAGATTTTACAAGTGTTATCACTTTTTTGTGAGAGAAAAATGAAATTATAAGTTGTATGCCAGCGCAGTAAAAGTATTTCGTGCGCGTTAATACAGGTATGGTGTGTAATAAACACTCGGAAAGAGTCGTAAAAATCTGACAGTTAACCCTTCTTCTTCCTTACCTGATTACCCTCCCCTTATGTAGATCTTACATGCCTGCTCAACTCTACTTAAGGCCAGACGTCTAGCGGGAAACTCAGAAACCTATGGACCGGACAGAGTGAACACCTGGAAGCGGGTTGTCAGCCCAGCACAAAGCATTATACTGAGGAAGAGAATGGTATGAAATGCAGGTGAAATGGATGATTTGAAGGGTCATGATGGAGCAATTGGAGGAATTAGTGGAGGGGGAAACCGGAGAACCCGGAAAAAACCCACCCAGACGCAGCATTCTTAGTTCTCATTGGTCATATGAGGTCGTATTTGGCTTTTTAACGATTTTGTCTTTTTTTCTTATAATTTTTAATTTCTCTAGTACGTATAACAAGTAGAGGAAGCATTGTATTCCACCCACAAATTCGATGTCGGGATTTCCCCGGAAATATGTTTTGAGGCAACCTGAATCAACAAAAAAAAAAACCTCGTCGTCAGGTACGATCGACTCCTGGAGCTGCTCAACGACCCGAGCGTCCAAGTGCAGACCTAAGTGCCCGTCACCGACGACGTCATGTACGTGATGTGGAGGTACTGCGAGCAGAGTCCCAAGGTGAACCCCACCGCCAACGTCGTGATAGCGGCTTACACCGCGGCCCACGCCCCCCTGGTGCTCTACTCTCACCTCGAGCGCCTCGGAGAACGGGTGTGCTACTTCGACACCGACCCCGTCGCCGCCTCCGCCACTCCGGGGACGCGTCCGTCGGACGCCTCCTGGGAGACATGACGGACGAGCTGGAGAAGAGGCTCGCGTTGTGCAATGCGCCTTATTTAACGTGTCAAAACACCCTGTGCATGCATGTGGAGTTCACAAACACCCTATATATAGCGAAGAAAAAAATTATTATGTTTTAATCATCGCGAACCGGCGTCCTTCCGGTCGAAACGCTCTCTTATTTCGTACACAACTGAGACCGTTGATCAAAAAATAAGAAATTGATCATCGCGAACCGGCGTCCTTCCGGACGAAACGCTCTCTTATTTCGTACCCAACTGAGACCGTTGGTGAAAGAATAATAAATTGATCATCGTGAACCGGCGTCCTTCCGGACGAAACGCTCTCTTTTTTCGTACCCGACTGAGACCGCTTATCCAAAAATAATAAATTGATCATAGCGAACCGGCGACCTTCCGGACAAAACGCTCTCTTATTTTTAACCCAACTGAGACCGATGATAAAAAAATAAGAAATTCATCATCGCGAACCCGCGTCCTTCCGGACGAAACGCTCTTTTATTTCGCACGCAACTGAGACCGTTGATCAAAAACTAATAAATTCATCATCGAGAACCGGCGTCCTACCGGACAGAGTTCTCGTTCAAACTCCAGACGCTCAAGGTCCACCACACAGATTATTTTATTCAAAAAGCAACGGTTGGTGGTAAAATCTCAACTAGTTTTTCCTGTGCCAGTAAGCCACATACGGCGCATGTGTGATTTCGCAATCTCCTTCCTGAGGATATTCATTTCCTTCCCCTCCTCCACCATCGGATGTGTGATTGCAAACTCAGCGCTTCCGCCGGATCAAAAATAAAATAAAACAAAAATAAAATGAAAAACATATTTATCCCACTAGTATTAAAAATAATAATAAACATATTTGCTACCGCTTCACCAATCCAAACACTCAGGCAAAAGTTGCTTCCTCATTTTTCATCCAATCGCAACGCCCGTTATTTCCACCAATCGCCGTCATTTTTTCAATCCTAACCTCCTATCCCATCTCGTCTTATTTTCTCCAATCAAATCCCGACACGTGACTTCCGCATACAATGTTTTATCCTTTCCTTCCAAAATGCAGCAAATGAGAAACCAGGAGCGGATGTCCCTCGACAGATGCTTAACGGCACACTTGGGCCATTCCCCGACCTATATTATGGCAGATCCCATACTCGGCGATTGGATGCTTAGCGTCCGTCAAGACAGAGTTCTCGTTTAAAATCCAGACGCTCAAGGTCCACCAATCACATTATTTTATTCAAAAAGCAAGGGTCGGTGGGAAAATCTCAACGCTTTTCTCCTATGCCAGAAAGTCACATCCGGCGGATGTGGGATATCGCAATCTCCTTCACCCACCCCCCTCCCCCACCAGCGGGTATGTGTGATCGCAAACTCAGCGCTTCCACCGGATGCCCCTTTCATCTACATATACGTCTCATTTTACCTTCAGTTGGTACCGAGCTCTCGTGGAGGAACGACCTGCGAACCCTGCAAGACCTACCACGGCTCTTCCTGCTGCAAATTCCGTCTTCGTCTCTCGCACTTGTGCTCCAGGTGTCAACTTGCACTATACCAAGATCTCGCCGAACTCAACGCGCAAATCCAACAGTTTTCTCCGCTGCAGCAGATGCTCCACACCAACTGCACCTGCTACTCCGTATTCCTAAAGTTTCTGGAAAAATGGACCACGTCCACCCTTACGCAATTGGATTAACGATAATTCTACTGATAGTTCTAACGCTAGATGGCGTTAGTGGCGCGTGGCGCACCGTTGATGGCGGCAAATTTGAAAATTTGAAATTAACGACGATGACGGAAAATTTCAAATTTTCACATTTCCCACCAGTGTCGCTGTTGATGGCGGGAAAAATTCAAATGATGGGAAATGTAAACATCTGAAATTAACGACAATAGCGGGAAAAAATTCAAATTTTCAAATTTCCCGCCATCAACGGTGACACTAGCGCCACGCGACACTAACGCCATCTAGCGGCGAAATTATCGTTAATTCCATAGCTTAAGGGGAGACTATAACTACTCACGCACACCTACATGCATGCATACATACATGCACAAACACACACGCAAACACACACACCCTCTCAGACACACAGAAATACACACCCCAACACACACGCATACGTACACTCACACACACACACACCCTCCCTCCCGCACACACACGCATACACACGCCCCAACCCACACACACGCAAACACACACACGCAAACACACACAAACATGCACACACAAATACGCACACACACCCTCCCTCACACACACCCGCAAACACACACATACATGCACACACGCGCACACACACCCTCCCTCACACTCACATACACACACCCCAACCCACACACACGCACACCTACATGCATGCACACACGCAAACACACACGCAAACGCACATACTAGCACACAAACACGCACACACTCCCTCACACACATACACACACCCCAACCCACACACACCCTCATATACACAGTGTGTGAGTGTGAGTCTGAGTCTGTGTGCGTGTGTGTGTGTGTGTTTGTGCGTGTGTGTGCATGTGTGTGACTGTGTCTGTTAGTCTGTGAACAGCATAACTCAAATAGTAGTCAGTTATAATCCAACATTAGTCTATAAGTTTAATGGCTTTAAAGGAGGCGTCACTAAGATTTTAAAGGAAATAATCCCCCCCCCCTAAACTATCCCTTTACATGTATTATTTTTCGAGAATTTTGATTTTCTTGAAAAATGTCTAACGATTTTTAATTAAATTCCATATGTTTGAGATATATTTTTATGTTAAATGAAATTAATAGTTTTAAATTTTCTGGCTATATCCCTGTAGTCGCATGTGCTCTGTACGGCTTTTTTGCATAACGGGTCATCCTGCAGAGATAGAGCAAATCTTACTATACAATAATGTAAATCCCGTTAAAATATACAATTTAAGTCTGTATAAATGTTCTTGTAGGAGGAGCCATTTCTGAGATATCCATTGTTATTTGTGTCTCTTTCGGAAAACAAAACTTTCGTGAAATGCAACATCGTTGTTTATTGTTTTACATGTTAAATGTGCAAAGAGAACGGGATCTTAAAGCTTTAAAGATTTCGCTATCACTCAAAGTATACTATATTTCCCACATTCCCCTTGTACCTACAAGGAAATAAACAAAATGCAAATAAAAAACAATAAAACAACAATACAAATGTTTATGACAACTTACACGAAGAAGACAAAGGAATAAGAGTTTGTATGAATAGTTAGTCAAAGAGTAGAGAAAGCCTTGTGAGCGTAACACTGGATTTCCCCCTAATGGAGCATCATGTGGAGGGTTGTTATCTCATCCCCGACTGCAAGGGTCTAGATTAGGTTATCGCTTGCGGGCGTGTAGCAAAAGAAATATCATCTCTAATATGTCTGTTAACTCACTGACGGTAAAATATATATTTAAATGTAACGTAAAACAGAATTACTGGATATTTAATTTTATTAGAGAGAATATATTCATGATTTTCTTTCCTTTCCCCGAATTCTTTCTTATTTCTTATCCCCAGTTGGTTGTGCCCTAAGGGAAAAAAGGCGCATTTAATACCTAACATTGTGTTTTACATAATTATATCCCTAATAGACTTGGTTCGAATACTGGTGCGGAGGACATTATTTCAATCTTAAATAATTCTTGAGCAAATAGCAATCAAGCTTCGACATAAAGTAGATATATGCTTTTGTACATACTCTTTTCAACAAAGAGGATGCTTGCCGTAGAGTCTTGGTTCGAGACTAGGAGGGTCAGTGTAAATTTCTGGCGTGTGCGTGTCTCTGTGCGTGCTTATTTATGTATATGCGAGTCTGTGTGCAGGTGTGTGTCTGAGCCTGTGTGTGTGTGTGTGTGTGTGTGTGAGTCTGTGTCTGCGCGTGTGTGTTGGTGTGTGTGTGTGTGTGTGTGAGAGTCTGAGTCTGTGTGTGCGCATGTGCGTGGGTGTGTGTGTTTGGGTGTAGGTGTGTGAGTGGATAGGGGTGTGGGTGCGTGTGTTTGTGCATGTATGTGTGTATGTATGTGTGTGCGGGTTGGGGTGTGTATGTGTGTGTGGCTGTGAGTGTATGTATGTGTGTATGTGTGTGAGGGTGTGTGTGTGTGTGGGTTGGGGTGTGTGTGTGTGTGTGAGAGAGAGAGAGGGTGTGTGTGTGTGTGTGTGTGAGGGAGTGTGTGTGTGCGTTTGCGTGTGTCTTTGCGTGTGCGCATGTATGTAGGTGTGCGTGTGTGTGGGTTGGGGTGTAGTGTATGTGTGTTTGCGTGTGTGAGGGAGGGTGTGTGTGCGTGATTGTGTGTGTACATGTATGTGTGTGTTTGCGGATGTGTGTGAGGGAGGGTATGTGTGTGCATGTATGTGTGTGTGGGTTGGGGTGTGTGTATGTGTGAGTGTGTGTATGTGTGTGGGTTGGGGTGTGTATTTGTGTGTGTGGGTTGGGGTGTGTGTATGTGTGTGTGTTTGCGTGTGTGTTTGTGCATCTGTGTGTGCATGTATGTAGGTGTGCGCGTGTGTGGGTTGGCGTGTGTATGTGTGTGTGTGAGGGAGGGTGTGTGTGCGTGTTTGCGTGTGTGCATGTATGGGTGTGTTTGCGGGTGTGTGTGAGGGAGGGTGTGTGTGCCTGCTTGTGTGTGCATGTATGTGTGTGTTTGCGTGTGTGTGGGTTGGGGTGTGTATTTGTGTGTGTTTGTGGGTTGGGGTGTGTGTGTGTGAGGGTGTGTGTGTGTTTGCGTGTGAGTATATATGTGTTTGTGCATGTGTGTGTTTGTGATTTCTCAATTCAGGTGTTGTTTGGCTTGATAGTAGAATGACCCTCAGATTGCCTTAACCAACGTCGTTTAAAATGCTATGAAAAATGTTTAACTGGACGTAAAAGTCTTCAGAATATCTGGAAACTGGTTGAAATATCTATCAATGGGTCTAAAGGGATCACAAAACACCCTGAAAATCTGGAAAATCTATAATAAGACGTCTAAATAACTCTCAAAATTGCCTGAATGTTGCGTAAAATCATTCGTAAAAGCGCCCTGCACAGACTATGGCAACTAAAAGATCTGTTAAACAGTACAAAACAATGAGTAGGCGTAGGCTTTCACGGCCGGTGTTCGAAATTCTAAAAGAGTCTTCCGGGCTGATTTGCCGTGGTCTGCTGGAGTAACTTGGCCCAGACGTTTCGTCCACTACTGCGGTGGACATCATCGGTGGCGTGGTCGAAGTCTTCTTGGTGAAGGTACAGTTGCGTCTGAGGCGTTGAGGAGGCACCAGAGGCAGTTCGAGTCGAGCGGGGATGATGATTCCCCCGCCCGAGTGTCATTACCGCAGTACCTAGCCGTTATACGGCTTAACCTGCGCGATGGTTTCGATAAGGTCTCAACAGGGATGTTTGTTACACTGGGAATCAATTTTTGGAACAGGGGTTTGTATAGGGGCGGGAGGGGTGGTTGGCAGGGATTGGTCCGCGAGCGGGCTGTGCGCGGCTGCTGATTGCTCGTTTCCAGCCATTCAGAAGACGCGCTAATCCCCACCAGGGTTCTGGCCGTCAGTCACTCACTGAGAGGTGAACTGAAACAGGTGTGTTTCTCTGTTTTGAATACAGATTGTACTTTCGCCTTTCCCATCTTCAAAGTTGAACCGCCGGACTTAGAATGTCCTTTGGTAGTCTTTTCGATGGTAGTCGGCGTGGCTCTCTCTGGTCGTATTGTCCCAGAGTATTCACCAGAGGGTTAGGGTGGTTCTGAAGTTTGTTGTACATTGTTCGAGCGCGAGTTTTACTCACGTCGACAATGTACGGGATACCGGAATGTTCGTGTAGGATATGGGCATGAAATCTCCAGCCGGTATCATAGATCATCCTTAATGCCCAGTTCTGCAGCGTCTGGAGTCTGATGAAGGTGGACTTTGCCACCACTCCCCAGATCTCACATCCGTATAGGACCAGAGGCGGGATGATCGCTCGATACAGCTGGAGCTTCAGGCGTAAGGGCATGGTTTGGGAACTGGAGGCGTTGACTGTCTGGGATGCGGAATTTATACACGGAGGGATCTTCTCTGATTGACTCGGGGCTCGCTGAGGCAGTGCGGTTGGTGGGAGGGGGCTAACTGCATCTAGCAGCATTAGAATTAGTACAAAATTAGAATTAGAATTAGTACAAAACAACATCAAAATACCACGAAAAGTGGGAGGGGGAGAAGAAGAAACATGTATAATGTGAAATAACAATGACGAAATATCTTTAAAGAGGCTTATGGTTAAGTTAGGTTAGTCTTAGAAACACTGGAAGCAATGTTCTAGACGAAAACATTATAAATTTACAAAAGGAGAAATTTGAACGTGAAAGCATGACAAATCGCTAAAAAGGGTCTACATGCTCATTAAAAGTATCAAAACATACTAAAGATGTGAAACCATAGCAAAATCACGAGGAAGCTTTAAAAATTCAAAAAAAAAAAAAAAAAAAAAAAAAAAAAGAAAGAAAAAGAAAAAGAGTCACCAGAACACCGCATAAATGGCTAAAATACCTAGCAAACCGCTAAAATAGCATTAACATACCGTGAAATGTTTAGAAAATGCTTAGGATTCGCATGTCCGGGGGTCCAATATCTTCAGCTTCAACATCTTTTAGAAATAGTTTAAAGCTCTATAAATAGCTAGAAAGCAATAATGTTGGATATATTTAAGAAAAATACTCTAAAAGAAGCGGGCCATATCAGGATAGGCAGGGGTTACTCTTAGAAAATCTACTAGGTGTGTTCGAGATGTTACCTCCAGAACATGTAAAACTAAGCTAAAGGATCATACAGCTGAATAAAAGTTTATGGTGTTGCTGGGTATGAGACAGTTGGTGATGGTGTCGTTGTAGGCTATGGTGACTCTGGTGATGGTGATGGTGTAGGTTATGGTGCTATCTGTTCTGGTGGTGGTGGCGGTGGCGGCGGTGGTGGCGGTGGTGGCGGTGGTGGTAGTGGTGGCGGCGGCGAAGGCGGTGGTGGGGGTGGTGATGGAGGTGGTAACAATGGTTATGATGGTGCAAGTGATGGCGTCGTTGGTGATAGTGGTGTGTAGGTTATGGTGATGTCTGTTATGGTGGTGGTGGCGGTGGCGGTGGTGGTGGCGGCGGCAGTGGTGGTGGTGGCGGCGGCGATGGCGGTGGTGGTGGTGGCGGTGGCGGCGGTTGTGGTGGTGATGGAGGTGGCGGCAATGGTTATGATGGTGCACGTGATGGCGGCAATGGTTATGATGGTGCACGTGATGGCGTCGTTGGTGATGGTGGTGTGTAGGTAATGATGGCTCTGGTAATGGTGGTGGAGGTGACGATGTTAGTTATGATGGTTGTAAAGGAGATGGTGTTGGTGGTGCCGTTATAGCGATGCAAGACTCAACAGACGCTTTCATATAATCTGCGGACACGTGACGTAGAAATAGTTAGTGGTGCTAGGTGCTACCTCAGATACCATGAGAAAACTTTATTTTCTAGACTGAAACTATATAAGAGCTGTAGAAGCCAGCAGCGACGGATAAAGCGTTCCGAAATTCTTTAAAGGAATACAAGGCTGGCAAGGTTAGACACTAAAACGCATAGGCAATGACTTAGATGATCCCTTTAGAAAATGCTGAACTACTCAAAAGAATCATAAACGGGATTAACATGCATAACATATCGGTCAGGGCGAGGAAATGCTCTTAACGGCTTCTTCAACATCAAGGCTAAAAGTTCTGGTGTTCGTTCAAGAAAAAGGAGGAATTAAAAAAACAAGAAGAATGTCCGTTAACAATGAAGAAATACCTCTTGAGGTTAATTTAGGTTTAAATGTGTATGCCTTAGAAAAATTACCCAAGCCACATTAAGTTGCCATCAGGAATCTTGAAAAAAGTTGAAATGGGAGCTGAGAACACCAGAAGAGATCATTGAAAAAAACTGCATTGACACTAACCAGCTTTAACTTCTATAAACTGGAGAAATTGGTGAAAAAAATCGTCTAAAAGCTCTCATAAAGATCCTCAATACTTCTATCAGTGACAAAAATGTTAGAAGCCAAGTTCTGTAACGTTGTGAAAGAGATAGATTGTGTCAGTGACAAAAATACTAGTAGCCAAGTTCTGGAACGTTGTGAAAGTGGCCAGATTAGGTGACCAGATTAAGTGAGCAGATTAGGTTAGGCTAGGTTAGGTTAGGTTAGGTTAGGTGAAACTATGAAAGTATAGCATATAAGATAATGCTATGTAACGAACGTGGAACGATCTGTAACTATAATAGAAGCCAGTGAGACAGTAAAACTGTGGGAGATTGGTTGTAAAGCCTTTTAAAGGATTCCGAAAGTCACTAGAAAGACTATGAACATCCCCCAAAAGGTCACAAAAGCATCAAAAAGCCAGAAAAGGGCTATGTTAGTTTGATAAGTATGCTTAGGTCAGGTGAGTATGCTTAGGTGATGAGAGTATAGTTAGGTTAGGCTAGCTTGGGTTGGGCTATGTTAGGTTGGGTTAGTATGCTTAGGTCAGGTGAGTATGCTTAGGCGATGAGAGTATGGTTAGGCTAGGCTAGCTTGGGTTGGGCTATTTTAGGTTGATTAGTATGCTTAGGTCAGGTGAGTATGCTTAGGTGATGAGAGTATGGTTAGGCTAGGCTAGCTTGGGTTGGGCTATGTTAGGTTGATCAGTATGCTTAGGTCAGGTGAGCATGCTTAGGTGATGAGAGTATGATTAGTAGGGCTCGGAAGTTCATGCCCTAAAAACACTGAAATATGCATGCAAATATGCTCTTAAAAACTTCAAAATATCCCAAGAAATATGCACTATTTCATTAGAACAGTTCATGTCCCTTTGCAGTAGACGAGTTAGTGTAAATAATAAAGTTACCTTATTCCTTAGAGGTTGAAGCAGAAGTGGTCCCGCTGCTACTGTTAACTGCTAAACTGCAGTTCACAACCAACACTACACAAATTTTGAACAGTAAAACGTTGTCTATTGTCTGGCAAAACACTTTTGTAACGTGAAAAACTTTTTTACACGTCACAAGATGTTATACATGTATGTTCCTTCCCACAGAGAGAGTCAAGTCTCTTGGTGTGACAGATGGTTTTCTTTCGAGAATGTCTTGAATATCGCACATCTGTTAATGACCAGAATTTTTTGAAATTACATAATTCACTTTGTCTTTCACTTTTTGTCCTATGCTACCAGGAACCGAACTTAGATCACATATTGTTTTTTTCAAGCACAGTAAGTGATTCATGCAAAGGAAATCCTACAGTTTCAAATGCCGTTATGGCTATTGGTAAGAAACATAAATGGGCAGATATGAAACTAAGATCCTTCTTTAACCCAGTGCCTGGCAGAATATTTTGCAGTTTGTATTGATGAAGCATCGTTCGAGTCCAATTTATTAACAACCTCTATGTTCTCAGCATAATATAAAACTGCATCGACCCATGTTCCCCATCGAGTTAACACTGGTGCAGGAGGAAGTCGGATATTAGGTGCTGTTGATCTAAACAACTTAACTATTTTAGGAGATTTAACAAAAATTCTCTTTGCACTGGACACAAATCTATCTACCAGTGGGAAAGAATCGCGTATTGTCTCAGAAATTCGATGAAGAGCGTGTGCCTAACAAGTTATATGAATTAAGTTAGGAAAAATACCTTTCAGAGTTTTTCCTGATTTTACCATATAAGGTAACAAATAAAAGCAACCAGTTGTATTCGATTCCTCATGGGCATTGTAATTTCCAAGAGTCCATCACAAACTGTGTCACAGTTACATTGTCAGTGGCCGACAATTTGCACATATTAAGGAGATAAGCTGTAGTGTTTTGTTCATTATTTAAGGCACTCACGATTATATTAGCAATAGAACGGCGTTCAGGATCAGAGGTTTCATCAACAGACAACCACACAAACTGATCCGCTAAATTTTGTATATTTGACAATACGTTATTGTAACAATGCCCTACATAAGTCTTACGCAGTGTACTTTCTTCAGGCACATGTTGTTGAGTACACTTGGCAAGAAAGTTTTTAAATATCGGATTATTAATTCTGAACAAGGGAATATCAGCAGCTAAAAATACTTGGCACAAGTTATAGGAAAATTCAGTAACGCTACTTCCTAAACACACTACTAATTGTTTTAGAACAGGTTATTTGTTTGCGAGTTTTCTGATTAAATTCTCCTTATGTTTTGCTGTGTTTATGTGCTGAACTATTTGAAATCTTTTCTCACTCGCTATATTTTTGTCACACGCTCCACAAAACAGTGCCCTATTATCAGTAGATATTAAATCACCCGAAAACTCTTTCTGTAAATTAATTAATCTAGCACTCGAAGTTGGTTTTATTTTCGGCATTTGAAGAGCTTTTTAACATTTTGTACGCCTAATTTAATTTGGAGGGAACCAGTTCACAACACTGTTACGTTTGAAGACCACGCAGAGGCAAGCGCTGCTATAATCGTGCTGCTCAAAACGTAGACCTGCACTTTATCTTTGTTAATATAAACCTCTCAGATAACGCACTGATTATTCTCTACACACATAGATAGAATGGAAACAGGGGATTCACTGCATAACAACATGACTCAGCATTGCTTCTCGCCACCTCGCGAGTTACATCATCATATGCAACACTACCAATATGAAAAATATTATACAGGTGGAAAAAAAAACATAAAAATCATTAAAATATGTTATATAGGGGCTATAGTATTGAAATAATATGCATTTATCAAAATAAAGAAAATATGCAGTTATATGCACCATAAAATCACGTCCAAATAACTTAAAATTCCATAATTCGTGCACATAATGTAAAAGCATACATTTTTAACCCCTATGAAAAAACATGCAAATGCATGAACTTCCTAGCCTAATGATTAGGCTAGGCTAGCTTGGGTTGGGCTATGTTAGCTTGATTAGTATGCTTAGGTCAGGTGAGTATGCTTAGGTGATGAGAGTAAGGTTAGGCTAGGGTAGCTTGGGTTGGGCTATGTTAGGTTGATTAGTATGCTTAGGTCAGGTGAGTATGCTTAGGTGATGAGAGTATGGTTAGGCTAGGCTAGCTTAGGTTAGGCTATGTTAGGTTGATTAGTATGCTTAGGTCAGGTGAGTATGGTTAGGCTAGGCTAGCTTGGGTTGGGCTATGTTAGGTTTGGTTAGTATGCTTAGGTCAGGTGAGTATGCTTAGGTGATGAGAGTATGGTTAGGCTATGCTAGCTTAGGTTGGGCTATGTTAGGTTGATTAGTATGCTTAGGTCAGGTGAGTATGCTTAGGTGATGAGAGTATGGTTAGGCTATGCTAGCTTAGGTTGGGCTATGTTAGGTTGATTAGTATGCTTAGGTTAGGTGAGTATGCTTAGGTGATGAGAGTATGGTTAGGCTAGGCTAGTTTGGGTTGGGCTATGTTAGGTTTGGTTAGGGTAGGTTAGGTTAGGCTAGGCTAGGCTAGGCTAGGTTAGCTTGGTCAGACTGTAAGATATAGCAGTTTATTATGATGAAGGTTAGTAGTGAAGTGTAATAAAAATAAATGGAAGTATGCGATAAAGGTATGAGTAGTTCGAGTTGTTCAACTACTATAAAATAAAAGCAATTACTGAAGAAAACTTAGTGGAATGTCCTTAAATCAACTAAAATACCTCCAGCAGCGTTAAAAATACCTACTTGAGCGTCTTAAAACATCTTCAAACTGGCGAAAAACCGCTTCTCATGTGCTTGAGATGCCCAGAAAACCCTCAAAATACCTGTGAAGGAGCTGAAATGTCTTAATTAGTGCTCGAAAAATACCATTAAAAGCGTCTAACGCCTATAAAAGTGTTTCAAAGGATTCTGAAAACCGTCCAAAATGTTGATAACAGAGTCTAAAATACTCCTATAGTGCTTAAAATGTCTCTAAAATTGCTGTAACGATATTTAAACTGGTAGAGATGTATCTAACAACCTTGAAATAACCTCTTCAGTATCCCTGATATCGTGAAAATTATCTTCCATTACCCTTCAAAGTGCTTAAGGGAAACAATAATAGTCAGCCTATCATGAAGCGTCTAGAATTACTCTCCGATTGCCTTAAATAACGTCAAACTCGTCTAAATACTCTGAAAAATGTTTATACCAATCGTAAAAGCAACCAGAATACCTCAAAAGTGGCTAAAATATCTAACAAATGAACCAAAATAGTGCCGAAATACCCGGAAAAGTTTCGAAAAAATGAATAAAATAGCCAAATAACTCTCAAAATTGACAGAAAATTGTGTAAAATCATTCGTAAAAGCAACTTGAACAGTCTAAAAGCAACTAAAATATCTGTTAGCGGTCTAAAACAACGTCAAAATACCATGAAACCTCTGGAAAATCGATCAAATAACCTACATTATCTTCAAAATTGTCTGAAGAGTTATTAAATGTGTAGTAAAGGCGCCCTGAATATACTAAAAGTGACTAAAAGATCTAACAGAGGGTCCAAAATAGTACCAAAATGGGGTGAAACGTCTCAAAAATGTATGAAAATGGCTGAATTACTCTGAAAATCGCCTGAAAAGTTCTTAGATATGTTCTAAAAGCAGCCTGAATATACTAAAAGTGCTTAAAAAGATATATCAGAGGACTCAAAATAGTATCAAAATGTTTATGAAATTCCTATAAGTATGCAAGCCTGGGATTCTGAATACCTTCTAAATCCTAAATTCGCTGGAAATCCTCTACAAGCAACATGTAAATGCCTGAGGTTATATCTGCAAAGAGGGAGATCAGGACAGCTTATGACAGGATAGAATAGATAAGCAGAAGAGGGAATAGGATAGATAATAAGAGGACGAGTAGAAGTATGGGTCTTAGGTAAGGTTAAAGTATATTAATAAATAGGAAGGTTTATGCTCCCCTTGGGTTAAGTAACGCTAGATTAGGTTACCCGAGTAGTAGTATGAGGCTTGGGTTATGTTACATTATGAAAGACCGAGTAAAAAGAGTAGGAGCTGGGTTAGGTTAGGTTGGATTAGCGCGGTGACGTGGGGGGGGGGGGGGGGCAAGGTGTCATTATGTTGGGGGTAATATATTGGATCAAATTAGAAAGCTCTTGCGTTAGACTGCATACATTAGATATAGCGAATAAAATACTCATCTATTCCAAGCGTACATAAACACGTGTATACCCTGCTATTCATCTTAGAAATTGATCCCATTATCACTAGAACACCTACAATACCTGCTTCCAGTACCACCTCACCTAGTAATCCTTAGATTACGCATGGCGGCCATCTTGCGCATTTGGGTCTGTTCCAGCTCTGTCTTATTATATCTACTACCCTGCCTTGTCCTTCTGTGTTTACTGCTTGAGAGTAGGCCAATCACAAGCGTTAAAGCGGAATAAAGATACCTAAAGAAGGAGCGTTGTGAGAAATAGATTTCTTTAGTTTGTATAATTTTATATTTCGCACGGGTTATATAAATAATAATGTTCCCGTTAAACAAGAAAAAAGAAAAAGGGAAATAAAAATAAGTATGGAAAATGGGATTCGAACCCATGTCAGCCCACACTGTTCATTTCGAACAGCACATCTTATCCAGGTCGGCTGTAGCGAATACACGGATTTTATCTGCTCACGTTTTATAAGTCGAGCACCAACAATGGAATCATTTTAGTTCTAATCCACAACTTAATAGAAGCACCATAAGGACATATGTTCGCAGGTGCACTGAACTTGAATCTGCAATGTTTGCCCGTTAATGTAGAAGGGTTGCTGAAATATTGCTTTTCAAAGCCACGAGGTGAGGCAAGTTGCGAGGTGACGTGACTACCATGTCCTCCAAACAGCAGTTTCGGTCTGGGTGGCTCAGTTGGTTAGACGCTGGCCTACGGATCCCAAGGTCGCGGGTTCAAACCCGGCCCAGGCCGATAGTTTTTAAGTGTGCTTAAAAACGACAGCTCCATGTCAGTAGATTTACTGGCATGTAAAAGAACTCCTCCGGGACAAAATTCCGGCACACCGGCGACGTTGATGTCATCCTGGCAATCGACAGCGTCGTTAAACAACAAAATAATTTAATTTTAATTTTTCAAACAGCAAGGGAAGCATATGACTAATTTAACTCTCATACCACCTATGGAAGTACGCCTGAAAATTAGGTGACCCTTCGCGCAGGTCTCACCGAAGATGGGTATTTACTTTTGTGAAAGATAGTACACGTTTACATTGTGCGCCAGTGTATGTCGTTTCACTGAGGGTATATAAGAGACTGCTTTGTTTACATTGTCACTGCCCGGCATTTCGTGGGTTACGATTACTTTACACTAAACTTGAAGATGAAGTAGTGAAATGCCTCGCCCTGATCATTACAGATTTCCAAATGAAGCGTGAAAATGAAATAAAATGCCTACCTTTGTTTGCTTACATTTCAATCGATTATCAGTACACGTTTGAGTAATCAAAATAAAACTAAAATATTTCTGTAGAGCTAAAACAAAAAGTTGAATTGTAGAAGCAAAGGCCAGAAAGTGTGCTTTTGCACAGTGTTTACTTTCTCTATTTCCTCACCTTGAAACATCCCATTTTAGTTCAGCTATCTTTTTTGTTTTTGCTATTATACGTTTAAATTTTTTTTTCTGGCTTAAGCGGTGTATTTTTAATGTTAAATAATTAACCAATTCGTTTGTTTCTCTTGGCCTCGCTTCTATAGGCATGGATATCGATAGCTACTTATACAGTTTTGTAGCATTTATCTACCTACCGTTTCCTTATGTACCTACTTATAAAATGTATGCATGTTTCAAGACTTTAATAATCTAATGCGTTGCACTCACACGACTTTCTCTACTCTTATACTAACTATTCTGACAAACTCTTATTCCTCTATCTTCTTCATGTCAGTCGAGATAAACATTTGCAGAAATTATCTTATTGCTGATTTTCTTGTAGCAAGGTGAATATGGGAATACAGTAGACTTTGAGTGATAGTGAAAGCTTTGAAATTCCGTTCTCTTTGCACGGCCATGAAATAAAAAAGTGAATAACGATGTTCCAATTGAGAAAAGTTTTAAGTACTGCAAAACTCGCACAAATAACAAGGAATATCTCCGAAATGTGTAGTGTACAAAAAAGCAATGCCTTCGGACATAATTTGTCTGTTTTAACTAGATCTACATTTTTTTATAGTCTTATCTTATGGTTTACCAGTCATGCAAAAGTCATCCATAGTAAACAGCACTACACAGGCTATAGCCAGAAAATTCAAAATATACAGTTAATTTGCCATACAAATTATCTTAAGCATAAGGAATTTTAATCAAAACCGTTAGAGGCATTTTTGAGAAAATCAAAAATTTCGAAAAATTTTCCATTTAAAGGGTAGTTTAGGGTGGAGGAATTTTCTTCAGAATCTTCGTGTGGCATCCTTGAAAGATATTAATCTTATATATCAACTTTGGTTTTCAACCGACTTCTCGTTTTTGTGTTTCACTGTTCACAGACCGACACACAAGCGCGCGGACCTTTTTCTAAAACTGCTTTTTTATTTAGGGGGCTTCAAAACGTATATTTCCGGTGAAACCTCGACATCGAAATTTTGGGTCGAATGCGATACTTCCTCTATTTACTATATGTAGTAGAGAAAGTAAAAAAAAAAAGTATTCACTATGTGCTTGTTCTTTTGTTCCTATTGCAGTCATACCGAAATAAGATTATTTAATTACAAACAGTTCACTATAGTGTTGGCGTGTGGTAACGCGTGTATTACCCAATTGGAACTATTTCTAAACGGTGCTCATCGTTGTTAAGTTGAAGAAGAAAAGAAAATAAGATTTAATGTGATTCTTAAATATGTATGATTTGTTAAGCGTTACGTAGGCGTACTTTCTGTGCTTTCTTTCTCAAATTATTGACGACCATGGGAGGGAATGTTTGGCTTTACTCGATGCTCTTCTACTTGCTTTAAAGAAGACAGAAACAAGCAGTAAACAAAAAGAGAATTTCGCAAAGTGCCCCTTTCTCCTCCAACCCCTTGTCAACTGCTTCAACCCTACACCACGTGAGCAGTCAGTGTGCCGTCAGATGCGACGGCGAAAGTTTCGTTTGTAGGTCTGCTGCAGCGTTTTAATGGTAAGTCGATTGTATTTATGTATTCGAGTTATTTCCCTGATAAAAATGTTATAAGGAATACTTTGCAGGAAAATATATGCCGTATAAATGGAGCTAACACATAATTTGTTGTGTAACATGTCACCGTATCCCACAGCACTCTATTAAAATGTATTTTGTGTGCTTTGCAGGCTGATATTATTAAATCTTTATGCAGAAATATATTCTAAACAAATTCACATTTTACTGTGCACAGGAAGTTAAATAACAGTAAAGTCTCTATATCATGGTATATGGGGTAGCACACACATATCTGCCTTTTATTACGGAAGGTCCGAGTTCGAACCTCTTGGATCGAGTTGCCTGGCTAAGCGCTTTTCTCACGTTTGTCTATCCCAGTGATGGCCAACGTTTGTGAAACAGGGAAGATTGTATTTAACTCCTTACAGGCTTACACTATGTGCGGGCTTTGCGTGCCACTCTTTAACACACAGAAGTGTATTGGGTTGCTGTGGCTGCTTGGTTACATGTATGTATGTATGTTGCGTTTGATTTACGAACGCAATTTCAAATTTTATGTAATAAACATCTGTTCATTAGTGACTTGTTTGGTACAGCTTACGTTAGAGAAGTCTATCAATATTTGGCGACAAAGTCGAAGTGCATAGCCTTAGAAGATATACCAAGTGATCGTCGCGTAACATATTGCAATATAGCTCAATTTGGAGAAACTCTGTTCGCAAATATACAGAATACTCTTGCAAATGCTACATTTTAATCAACATAAGCAGTTTCAGAAGTTATCTTAATGCTAATTCTCTTTTACGTGCAACGTGCATACGGGATTACAGTAGGCTTTAAGCGATAGTGAAATGTTTTAAGAACTGGTTGCTATGCGAGCCCTTTGAAATTCCGTTCTCTTTGCAAAGCCACGCGATAAGAAGAAGAAGAAAAAAAGCGAATGCTTTATTCCTATTTGAGAAAACTATAAGTATTGGCAAATTCAAATAAATAATAAAGAATATCTCGGAAATGGTTCACCCAAAAGAAAAAGAAGTATTTGACAAGTTGTGTGTTTTAACGAGATCCACATTATTTAGTAAGCTTTTGTCTGCCTCTTACTGTTGACCGTTTATGCAAAAATCATCCAGAATGATTACCGGAATTACTTTCCGGTATTTACCGATGGTTCCCAGGTGGGTGGTGCTATAGGTATAGTTTTGTGTATAACGGTAAGATTCACAAGTACCGCCTTCCGGACGCCTATTCTGTTTTTACCGCTGAGCTGTTCGCCATATTTTATTTCTTACTTTTTATCTCCAGCTCGGTTCCTGGAAATGTTATCATTTGCTCCGACTCTGAGCGCTCTTCAGCATTCATAGTTCAAATACCGACACTCATCTCACAGTTACTGTCTCACGGATACCAGTTTGTTTTTACGTGGACCCCAGGACATATGGGTATTCCCGGCAACGAGGAGGCGGATGCAAGTGCTAAGTCTGCATGTCGTCTGCCGGGGTTATCCACCCGAACTCTACCTTATAAGGACGTACAGCTGTACTTTGGTCATCTATTTGCCATCTGGCAGCAGTCACGGGAAGCTTAAGGTGGCACTCAACTGCGGACAATCAAGGACACCCATCCCTGCCTGACGTCATGTAGGGATTCCGGGCGGTCGGAGGTGCTTCTAACTGGATTAAGAATCTAGCCCCACCCACGGTCATCTTTTGCGTGGCGACCCGGCCCCTGTGTATCGTACAACTCTTCGTGTCGCACGTTTTGCTCGATTGTCCGTGGTATAGTAAAGAGCGCCAATCCCTTGGCGTGGGTGTGCCTCTGCGTTCGCTTCTCAGCGATGATCCAGTATCCGTAGATAAGGTGCTGCTGTTCGCCGCCGAAATTGATTTCGCAAAGCAAGTTTAACTTGTGTTTTATTCTACGATTTTTGGGTTTTACACTTTTATTCTAAGCACATTGATTTGTGTTGTTTTTACCGCTTGTTTTTAACTTTTATCTCTGTCCTGTTTTAACATTCATGTTTCTTTTTTTAAACCTTTTAATGTGTTTTTTAACTATTTTCTATTTTCACCTTGGGTTTTAGAGTCATCTTTTAATCACATCAGGCTGTGCGCGTGTTAGATTTTAACCTTCGAATTCCGGCCCAAATGACCTTACTGTCAACAGGCCCTTAAACAGTAATCCATCCATCCATCCATCCATCCGTCCGTCCGTCCGTCCGTCCGTCCGTCCCTCCGTCCCTCCGTCCCTCCGTCCCTCCGTCCCTCCGTCCCTCCGTCCCTCCGTCCCTCCGTCTCTCCGTCCATCCGTCCGTCCGTCCGTCCGTCCGTCCGTCCATCCGTCCGTCCGTCCGTCCGTCCGTCCGTCCGTCCGTCCGTCCGTCCATCCGTCCATCCGTCCATCCGTCCATCCGTCCATCCGTCCATCCGTCCATCCGTCCATCCGTCCATCCGTCCATCCGTCCATCCGTCCATCCGTCCATCCGTCCATCCGTCCATCCGTCCATCCGTCCATCCGTCCATCCGTCCATCCGTCCATCCGTCCATCCGTCCATCCGTCCATCCGTCCATCCGTCCATCCGTCCATCCGTCCATCCGTCCATCCGTCCATCCGTCCATCCGTCCATCCGAAGGAGTGTCGCCTTGCCGTGGCGGAGGGGCTCAGTACCCGATCCAGACGGCCTACTAAGTGTGTCTTTGTGACCACTGGTAGGCAAGAGGTGAGGGGAAGCTAAGAACATTCCAACGGGTAGATGAGGCTCGTTAGTCTTGGTCGACGACTCATCTAGGAGAAGAGGACTCCAAAATCAAACTCCCCCAGGGGGACCTACCACGGTAGGTCCGGGCTTGGCGCACCCGGGGCCCCGAGCCGCTCATCCCCATTATCATCCCCTCGCATCCATCAGGTCTAGCCACGTTATCATCCACTTAGATTTAGTCTCTTCCTCTTCTAGGTCTTATGGTTTTATGTAGGTTAAGTTTTAGAATTATAACTCCTGTCTCACCAACAGGGATCTATCCTGTCTCCGTGGCTCCTGTCCCACGGTTTCGGCGCAGCTTCCAACTTGTGTGCTCTTCGGAGGCTCAGGCGTGAAGGTTGAGTGGACCCTCCTCACTACCCCTTTTGTGCGACACTAGGTGCGGAGCCGTTCCATTGTCAAGTACACCCCCGTAGCTCCTTAGGGGCCGGGTCCCCATGGGTATCTCGGCGGCCGTGCTGCCGCTGGGGTGTACAGGGGGACCCGACGTGTTACCGCTGTCTGGGGTCCGATGTAATCAACCACAAGTCCTCTGAATCCACGCTGACTCCGTTGAGGCAGCGTGGGCTAGAGTGGGGAGCCACAGGCGGTTATTCCTGTGGTAGGGGCATAAAGTCGGGCCTGCCTTTGGTGGAAATGTCGCATACCGGTAAGTAGTGATAGGCGGAGGGTAACTTTTTCTGACGTACTCCTTGAGATCGGGTCTGAAGCGGGTGCTTCGGGCCGGCACAGACCGGAAGATTTAGGTGTCTTTTTCCTTTATCCCCCGGATGGCAGGCTGACGCCGACGGTCCGGAAGGGGGACCATTTCATAATGTCTCCTCTGCGCTCCACCCCTTCAACTCCACGTTTTTTGATTATGCGGCTTATCAGTGAAGAAAAGACCATGTCGACTATTAGTCCATTTTATATTAAGAAGGAGCTGGACAGGATCTGTGGTCCAGTAAAAAATGCTACCCGATGTAGAGACGGTAGTTTATTAATCGAGGTTGCTCAAGACACCCAGACTGCGAAACTGCTAAAAGCCAGTCTGCTTGGTTCATACCCTGTCAAGGTCGAAAAACACAAGACCCTGAATAGCTGTCGCGGTGTGGTTTCCACCCGAAGTTTGGACGGCCTCTCTAATGAGGAGATCGCTAAATGCCTGGGGGACCAAGGTGTAACTGCTGCGTTTCGCTTAATAGGGAAGAGAGATAACCAACCATTCGAATTACGTACGGTTTTCCTCACATTCGAACGTACCACCCTACCCCAATACATCTTCTGCGGGTATGAACGTGCCACCGTACGTCCTTATGTGCCCAACCCCATGCGATGTTTTCGTTGCCAGAAGTTCGGGCACACGCAGCAGCGCTGTTCCGGTTCACCCAACTGTCCCCGATGTGGACGTGCTGCTCACGACGGCTCCCTGTGCGACCAGGACCCCACCTGTGTCAACTGTGGAGGTGCCCACCCGTCGAACTCACGCGATTGCCCCCGCTTCTTAGAGGAGAAGGCAATTCAGGAGCTTCGAGTCAAGGAAAACCTGACATTTATGGATGCGAGAAAGCGATACCAGGAGCTTCATCCCACCACCAGTTTGAAGTTTTCTGCAGCTGTTCGTCAGGTTATTCCGAAGCTGGACGCCGCCGTACAGACTTGCCCAGGTTTGCCGTCTCGTGTTTCAGTGGGAGTGCAGACCAGCTCGTCTGCCGCACATGTTTCTCCACCGCTAGTGGTTCGCCCACCGACAACATCCTCTGCCGTCCAGACACCAGCACCGCAGCCGTCCCAGATTTCTACTGCCTCCGTCACGTCTGAAGAACGACACCGATCAAGGCACAAGCCTCGAGCGAGTAGCCGTACGTCCTCTGTGAAATCCCGGTCTCGCTCTACGAGCCTCAGGGGATCATCAGACTCCCGAACATCGGAGGAGTCGCCAGAGGACGGAGAACCTCGTATTATCGGTCCAAAATGCGCGAAGGTCAGAAAGAAAATCAAGACTAACCGTTAACTCTACTCTAGAATGGAAATAATTCAGTGGAATATTAATGGGTTCCGGGCCAGGACTCCGGACATACAGCATTTAGTTTTTGAACGCTCACCCTCCATACTCTGTCTACAAGAAACCCATCTGCAGCATCATCACGGTTTACATCTACGTGATTTTAAGGCATTTAGACACGACTCTGCACCTGGTAGGCGAGCAAGCGGTGGTGTTGCTACCTTGGTGGCGCATAATATCTCTGCCGCCAGCATACCGCTTAACACACCGTTTCAAGCTGTAGCGGTACGTGTGCAGCTGCAGGGCCTATGTTTCACTATTTGCAATGTCTATCTGCCCCCGAGCATTCTCGTGCAAGAACACGATCTTCGGGCCCTTCTGGCTCAGATTCACCCACCGCTCCTGTTTCTAGGGGATCTGAATGCCAAAAACACTTTATGGGGCTGCGACACTGACGATGCTCGCGGGTGCCTTATAGCAGACGTGTGTGATATGTCCGGCTTGTATTTGCTAAACACTGGTGCCCCTACATTCTTATCCTCCACTTACGGCACACTTTCAACCCTAGACGTTGCTTTCTGTAGCCCGGCATTAGCTCCGCTGCTGGATTGGTCGGTGCTCTCCGACCTATTTGGCAGTGATCATTACCCCATTAATATTCACCTCTACCATACCCATACTGTGCCAACACGGCATCCTCACTGGATTATTTCCAAGGCTGATTGGGGGAAATTTCGCTCTCTCATTCACCTTAGCGACAATGGTTATACCAATATTGATGAAATGGTGGAATATTTTACATGTTCTATCTTGCTCGCAGCAGATTCTAGCATTCCTCGAAGTCCTTCGTCGCCTCGGCACGCTCCCGTACCCTGGTGGTCCGAGGAATGCTATTTGGCTATCAAAGCACGCAAACGCGCTCTGAGGCTTTTTAGTTTACACCCTACTGAAGAGAACTTTATCGCTTTTAAACGTTCTCGTGCCAGGGCCCGTTTCGTGCTTCGCAGCGCAAAACGCAGATCCTGGGAAACCTACATCTCTTCCCTATCACGTCACACTTCGACACAAAGGGTTTGGACTGCTGTTCGGCGCATGTACGGCAAGTATCGCCGGACAACGATCCCCGGTCTTGCCGTGCAGGGCTCTATTTATACCTCTGAGCAGGACATCGCTGACGCCCTTGCCGACTCGTTTGCTGCTGTTAGCCAGACCCAAAGTTACAATACTGCCTTTCTACCGATTAAGGAATCTGCGGAGCGGATAGTCCTCGATTTTAACAGCGACTGTAGCGAACCGTACAACGCCCCTTTTACAGAAGCGGAGCTGGCGCCTGCTTTGTCTCTCGCCAAGGACTCCTCTCCTGGTCCTGATGATATCCATCGCCAAATGCTACTTCATCTTCCACCTAAGGCTCTCTCCTTCCTGCTGGACATTTACAACCGTATCTGGCTTCAGCAGGTTTTCCCGTCTTCCTGGCGCGAGGGTATTGTCATCCCGATTCCTCGGCCCGGAAAAGACCGAACACTTTCCTCTAGCTACCGCCCTATTTGTCTAACGAGCGTTGTTTGTAAGATCTTGGAACGAATGATTAACACTCGCTTAGTGTGGTGGCTAGAGAAGAATAACCTGCTGAATAACGTTCAGTGCGGTTTTCGTCGCCATCGTTCGAGCATCGACAATCTGGCATGCATGGAAGCCTACATACAAAATGCCTTTCTTCTGAAGCAGCATGTCGTGGGTGTCTTCTTCGACCTGCAGAAGGCCTACGACACCACCTGGCGCTATGGTATCTTGCGCACTCTGCACGGCTACGGTTTACGAAGTCATTTAGCGATCTTCCTTTTAAATTTTTTAAAACTACGCCGTTTTCGTGTCCGGATTGGCAATACACTATCTCACGAGAGGATCCAGGAGAATGGTGTACCCCAGGGGTCGATTCTCAGTGTCACGCTGTTTGCCGTTGCCATCAACGGCATCGCTAGCGTTGTTCGTGGCGGAATATCGATGTCACTGTATGTTGACGACTTTGCCATCTACTACCGCTCGTATAATCTGGAGCACATCGAGCGTCAACTGCAGCTAACCATAAGATCCATCGCCGAGTGGTCACTTCGTACCGGCTTTCAGTTTTCCCCCACGAAAACGCAGTGTGTGCACTTCCATCGACTTCGTGGTGTACACCCTCCACCCGACCTTGATCTGTGTGGCACACGTTTACCGTTTGTTCCGCACCTTAAGTTCCTGGGCCTTCACCTCGACAGCACACTCAAATGGGAGCACCATATTCGCCAGCTTCGCGCTTCGTGCGATCGTTCACTTCGGGTACTCAGGGTTTTGTCTGGGGCATCTTGGGGTGGCGATCGCACAGTTATGTTGAGGTTGTATCGCTCACTGGTCCGCTCAAAATTGGATTACGGCTGTTTTATTTATGGCGCGGCGTCCGCCTCTAAACTTCGCCTTTTAAACACAGTACATAATGCTGGTATCCGTCTTGCCACTGGGGCTTTCCGCACTAGTCGAGTCGAGTGTCTCTACGCTGATTCCGGGGAGCCGCCACTCTCGGTACGTCGCTCGTATATGCTCTGCTCTTATGTAGCAAGGTTAGCGGCTCACCCAGGTCATACTGCTTTTAACCCTGTTCTGCGTCCGGAACTGGTTCATCGTTATATGCAGAAAAGCACCATCTCTCGCCCAAGCGGTATTCGGTTTCGTGAATTGCTCGCCGCGCATGACCTCCGAATGCCTGCCGTAGAGCGTTTTACTCTTGGCCGCTATCCTCCTTGGGAACTCCAACGTGCCCGTTTCGATCTAGAGCTTTCTCGCTGTGCCAAGGTAGCCACTCCTCAATCGGTGTTTCGTCAACTGTTCGCCGAAACCCTGGGACGTTACCGGAATTACATTCCGGTATTTACTGATGGATCCCAGGTGAGGGGTACTACAGGTTGTAGTTTTGTGTATAATGGTGCGGTTCACCAGTACCGTCTTCCGGACAATAGCTCCGCTTTTACTGCCGAGCTTTTTGCCATATTTTATTTCCTGCTGTTTATATCCGGTTCAGTCCCTGGAAGCTTTATAGTCTGTTGTGACTCTCTTAGTGCTCTTCAGGCGCTGCAACGGTTTGTCGGCAGCTCGGCATTGCTTATTAAAATTCAGACACTCGTATCTCAGTTACTTTCACGCGGATACCAGCTCGTTTTTACCTGGACCCCAGGCCACGTGGGAATCCCCGGCAACGAGGAGGCGGATGTGGCCGCCAAGTCCGCATGCCGCCTGCCGGAATTCTCAACCCGTACTATGCCTTATACAGATGTGCGACGTTATTTCCATCGGCATCTTCTAGCTGTATGGCAGCAATCATGGGAAACGTTGACTGGCACTCAATTACGGACGATTAAGGACAGCGTACAACCCTGGGTGACGTCCTGTAGGAATTCCAGGCGGGAAGAAGTCATTCTCACCCGCCTGAGGATAGGTCACACGCGAGCCACTCACGGACACCTCCTGCGTGGGGACGAAGAGCCTGTATGTCCGAGGTGCGGCGTCCAACTTTCTGTGGTTCATGTCCTCGTAGATTGTCCACAATACGATCGTGAGCGCCAGTCCATTGGCCTGGGGCGAACAATTGGTTCCATTTTGGGTGACGATCCAGATTCTGTCTCTAAGGCGCTGCGTTTCGTTGCCCATATTGGGTTCGCTAAACAAGTCTGACTTGTATTCACGTTTTACGCAGTTTTTAGCCTTTCAGATTACCTTAATGGTATTTTTAACCGCTTAGTGTTTTATAAAGCCTGAGTTGTTGATTCATTTTAAAGTTTTAGACGTGAGAGTTTTTTATAGCTAGCGTTTTATATAGAATTTTCTTTGTCTAGCATTTTAGTCTTATTTTAATACTTGAGTTTTAGTTTTGTTTTATTACGGGCCCAAATGACCTTGTTGTCGACGGGCCCTTAAATTTAACACTCCACTCCACTCCGTCCATCCGTCCATCCGTCCATCCGTCCATCCGTCCATCCGTCCATCCGTCCATCCGTCCATCCGTCCATCCGTCCATCCGTCCATCCGTCCATCCGTCCATCCATCCATCCATCCCTCCCTCCCTCCCTCCCTCCCTCCCTCCCTCCGTCCGTCCGTCCGTCCGTCCGTCCGTCATCCAGAATGAAGAGCTCTTCTAAGGACATTCCCAGAGCGTTCAAGTTATGACTTAGAAACTGTCGTGGAATCACCTGTTGGTGTCCGTCCCTGGATACTACTGCTCGCGAGTCTACATGCCTCAGGTGTGATTCATCCTCCGACTGATAGAGGAGGTGGGGAAAGACAGCTAATTACGCAAACGTCTCCAAGGAGAGAGGTTTGGACACCGCTGGTCTATTCTGAAGAAGAGGAATATCGGTTGTCATAAGTACGAGATCCGGAGTAATGTCATACTTGTGTATGAGTCGATTGGCAGGAGAACATTGAATGGAAAAGTTCATTGTAAAACTCATCAATGATAGGTACGGGCTGCTGAGAAAAGAATTGACACTCACCATTTCAAAATACATTGCCTAAAACCAACTTTTAATAATTATTAACGCTAATATAATAAATTGTATATTTCGAATTTTTAAAGTCCGATGGACAAACCCAACAGTAACTACATCGTGTAAAATTCATAACAATTCCCCCATAGTGCGTGTTGAATAATATTTCAGCACTTCCGATGACATTAATACTCCCAAGTTACCTTTTTGACGAATATTTGTTTCATGCAAAAATTATGTTGCAATCAACAGACCACGCCATTTTCCTTCACTGTGAATCCAAGCGCAGGTACTGAAACCCGCTAGAATGGCTATGTTTTGCACTTTCTTTTCTCTCAGGTTCCCTAATTTGTTACATATAGGCCTCTAGAAACTTTAGCTAAAGTTGTGTTATTGTTTTAAAAACATATTTTTTTTTTTGTCAGCAAAGTAATGCGCATCGTGCTAATAAATGAGCTTAGTAGGTGAGCTACCAAAAGAATGAAGTTGTGCATGTTTTGTCTGTACAGCAGACGGACAGAACCGGTTCCCCACACTGTGCCGTCACATGCACTACGAACGCGGATATAGCTGGACTACTAAACCTACTAATAAACAAATGTACCTAAGTAGTTGTAATACCCCTTTGCCTTCTGGTTATACCAAAGCACGCGCGCGAAGTGTGCATGCGTTTTTCTTAACGATGCTTATGATTGACTATTTATACCGGGTGGAGGGGAACTCATTACATTCCTTCTATTATGTGCTTCATAGAAGCAGTACAAACAAAAATGTCGCATGATATTCTGTTCTTTGATCAGCCGATTTCGTAATAAATTAATGCTTTTTGTTTCAAATTGATTGCGTAATTCTATAAGAATGTACGAAGATAATAGTTCGTTACTTGTAACATGCGTAGAGTAACTTATTTCTGACATAGCTTCGGTAGTAATTATGGGACATCACATAGGAGTTCGAAATAATTAATCACTCAAAAGAATTGAAGGAACACTCCAGCAACTTTTTCAGGCGTGAAGTAACTCGACAACGTTGCGTTAAGGTTGGTCAAGGAATTAAACCGATTTGTGGATGTAAACAGGTTGGCCGCTTGCAGGTTAATGTAATGGTTGGGGAGCTAACGATTCTGATTGGCCTACAGTAAACGTGGAAGGACACAGATGTTACTTGTTTACTTTCGCGAGACACCACGCTGCTTGATTGTGTACTGACCTAGTGAAAGTGACACTCACAATCTGCAGTGTTTCAGTTTGTTTCCGACAAGACTAAAATATCTCCGTTTTGGTCAGAGACAAAAACGTGAGATGCAAAATACGTTCCAAATAGCGATATCTATCACTGGTTTAAATTAAATGACTTCCCCTCCACCCCGTGTAAGGTTAGATTTCTGATTTACAGATTAGGTTCGATAGCAATAAGCTAGGCGCTTTAACGTCATTTAATCCATTTTTTCGTGGGGCTCGTAAACGGAAGTTTGGCTGATCTATTGGTGGTATGTAATATTTGAAATGCATAGAATTTTTAATGAGAGTGAAAAAGGGTATGGACATAATTTAATGATTAAAGCTCGGAAGTTGAAACCTAGTACGTTTAAACGACCGGTATCCACTGTCAACAAACACCTATCAATACAGAGGTTCTACTGCCACCTTTGTTTAAGTTATACTTTTTGACCGCAGAGCACACCGTGTCCCAAGTTCCGAGTTATGATGATGGTGATAGCGGGGGCGGGGGTGGCCGCGGCGGCGGCGGCGGCGGCGGCGGTGGTGGCGATGATGTTAACGAGAACGAGAACGATGACGATAACAATGACGACGATAATAATAATAATGACGATGATGATAATAACAATAATGACAATAACGACAGTAATGAAAATGACAATAATAATAATAATAATAATAATAATAATAATAATAATAATAATAATAATAATAATAATAATAATAATAATAATAATAATAATAATAATAATAATAATAATAATAATAATAATAATAATAATAATAATAATAATAATAATAATAATAATAATAATAATAATAATAATAATAATAATAATAATAATAATAATAATAATAATAATAATAATAATAATAATAATAATAATAATAATAATAATAATAATAATAATAATAATAATAATAATAATAATAATAATAATAATAATAATAATAATAATAATAATAATAATCGTCGTCATAATAACAACAACAATAATGGTTATAGTAGTAATAGTAGTAATAGTAATAATAATAGTAACTATAGTAATAGTAACTATAGTAATAGTAATAGTAGTAATAATAATAGTAATAATAATAGTAGTAATAATAGTAGTAATATATTTGGGGTACTATTGTATTCATACTTTCATGTGACTTCAGTATTCATTTTCTCTGTCACTTACGACGTATTGTGTTCTAGTTCAAATTTGAAGTCGTTATTTTGCTACGTTTTGAGGTTCTCTGAAATAAAAAAGTCTCATGTATTGCACTTACATGACTTTCTCTATTGTTGTACCAACCATTCTTAGAAACTTTTATTCTTCTATCATCATGTTAGTTGTAAACATTTGCAGAAACTATCTTATTGCTTAGTTCCTTGTAGATACAAGGGGAATATGGGAATACAGTAGGCTTTGTGCGATAGTCAAATCTTTTAAAGCTTTGGGATTCCGTTCTCTTTGTACGGTTAACATATAAAAAATGAATAACGAGGTTCCATTCGAAGAAAGTTTGTTTTCTAAAACTCTCACAAGTAACAAAGAATATCTTCCAAATGGCTTGCTCTACAAAACATTGATTTAGACATAATGTGTGTGTTTTAGCAAGATCTACATTTTTTGTATAGTAAGATTTGGTCTATCTCTTACGGTTTACTAGGTATGCGAAAGTCATCCAGTGTAAACAGGACTACAGGGGCTACAGCTATAAAATTCAAGATATACATTTCATTTGTCATAAAAATATCTTAAACATATGACATTTTAATCAAAACCGTTAGAGCCATTTTCGAGAAAATAAAAGTTTTCGAAAAGTTTTCTAAGTAAAGGGTAGTTTAAGATGGAGGAATTTTCTTGAAAATCGTTGTGTCGCATCCTTAAAAGATGTTAAACTTAAATATCCAATTTGGTTTTTAATCGACTTTTTGATTTTGAGTTATGCTGTCCACAGGCTAACACACTGCACACACACACACACACACACACACACACACACACACACACACACACACACACACACACACACACACACACACACACACACATGGACCTTTTTCTATAAATGTTTTTTTTTATTCAGGGGGCCTCAAAACATACATTTCCGGTGAAATCCCGACATCGAATTTTAGGGTGGAATATATAACTTCCTGTTCTTGCTATACGCACTTGAGAAAGTAAAACTTAATGTTAAGAGAAAGCGAGTGTGTGTGTGTGTATGTGTGTATGTGTGTGTATGTGTGTGTATGTATGTGTATGTATGTGTGTATGTGTGTGTATGTGTGTATGTGTGTGTATGTGTGTATGTGTGTGTGCGTGCGCGTGCGAGTGTGTGTGTATGTGTGTATGTGTGTGTATGTGTGTGTATGTGTGTGTATGTGTGTGTATGTGTGTGCGTGTGTGTGCGTGTGTATGTGTGTGCGTGCGTGTGTGTATGTGTGTGTATGTGTGTGTGTGCGTGCGCGTGCGAGTGTGTGTGTATGTGTGTATGTGTGTGTGTGCGTGCGCGTGCGAGTGTGTGTGTATGTGTGTGTGCGTGCGTGTGTGTGTGTGCGCGTGCGAGTGTGTGTGTATGTGTGTGTGTGCGCGTGCGTGTGTGCGTGCGTGTGTGTGCGTGCGTGTGTGTGTATGTGTGTGTGCGTGTGTGTGTGCGCGTGCGAGTGTGTGTGTGTATGTGTGTGTGCGTGTGTGTGTGCGCGTGCGAGTGTGTGTGTATGTGTGTGTGCGTGCGTGCGCGCGTGAGAGAGAGAGAGAGAGAGAGAGAGAGAGAGAGAGAGAGAGAGAGAGAGAGAGAGAGAGAGAAACTGAATGTTACCTTACTTTATTGTTTTTCAAAGTGAAATTGTTTTCATATAAAATACCTTACTTTGTATGCTTGCCCAATGAGGCCTTAATTCCTAGTGTTCCCAGAATGTTTCGTTCCTGCAGAGCGTATGTCAAGCTACGAGTAGATAGCCGTCTCCGCAATGTACCAGTAACGTATCTGCCTTCAAAACTGGAGGGCCCGAAATCGATTCTCGGTTGAATTTTTTTTTTTTTTTTTTTTTTTTTTTTTTTGGTGGGGGAGGGGATGTTCTCTTATCGTTAGTAATGTCCTCCGTGCTCTAGGTGTAACATACTAGCCTCTGGCTCCCGAGTTCGCGGGTTCAAAGCCTGCGGAGAGCAATGGATTTTTTCAGGCGTAAAGATGCTTAGCATGGCTTCCTTCGGAAGGGAAATAGTCACACCTTGTATAGAATGTGACGCTGAGAACCACAACAGTTAAAGAGCATCGATAAATACAATTTCAGTTTATTATCTTTAGTGAGGCAAAGGTCAAAATATAACCCCCATGTTAATTAATGCCGAGCTCATTTGAGCATTATTTCACTTTTATTCCCACCTCTGCAGACCTAGGTTGTTAAAACAGGCGGTAAACATTCCTCGCCCCAAATAAAAGTACACAGAGTGGTAGAGGTAATTTCTGTTAGCGCGGCCAAGAGGCAGTTGGTATGGTTATCAAATCATTACCAGAGCGAGGCATTTCGGTACCTGCACACGGACGTATCCCAAGAAATGCCGGGCAGTGAAAACGTGAACAAAGCTGTCTTAATGCGCGTTCAATCAAACGACATACAAGTAACCGTGTACCTGCAGATGAGCAGCTAATTTGAAATTACATGCAGGGTTACAGAAATATTTATTTTATTCACCAGTATAGAGGGATCTTAGCCTGCCGTAGCTCCCTAACTTAGTGACCGGGAAACACGCGATGTTTATATTCCTTACGAGAGCTATAGACAATGTGCTAGGATGCAAACCGTTTGTCTAGAATTTACCGGTACTCTGCTTTACAGTTCATCAGCTTCAACGTTATTCATAGCAAACTAAGAAAATGTACAACGGAAAGTAATTTTGTAGTGTATGATATATTTCATGTACGCATTTTCCATCAAGTTGATAAATTGCAATATATTTATAAACCTAACAAATGCGCCTAATGCGTATTTTTACTATCTCTACTATGCATAGTAAAAGTAGAGGAAGTGTTGTAATCCACCCAAGAATTCAATGTCGAGATTTCACTGGAAATTATTGTTTTGAAGCCCGCTGAATCCAAAAAAAGCATTCTTATAAAAAGGTCCATGCATGCGTGCGCCTGTGTGTGTGTGAGTGAGTGAGTGGTGTTTAAGGGCCCGTCGACAGCTAGGTTATTTGGGCCCGTGTGTGTGTGCGTGTGCGTGTGCGTGTGTGTGCGCGCGCGCGCGTGTGTGTGCGTGCGTGCGCGTATGTGTCAGTCTGTCAGGCTGTGGACAGCGAAAAGTCGGTTAAAAAACCAAGGTTGGTATTTAAGTTTAATGTCTTTCAAGGATGCGACACGGAGATTTTGAAGACGGCTCCTCCACCCTAAAGTACCCTTTACATGGAAAATGTTTGATTTGCCTGAAAATGACTAACGATTTTGGTTAAAATGCCATATGTTAGAGATATTTTTATAGCAAATGTATATCTTGAATTTTCTGGTTATAGCCCCTGTAGTCCTATTTACTCTAGACGGCCTTTGCACAAATAGTAAGCCAAATCTTCCTGTACAAAAAATGTAGATCTTGCTAAAACACACAATTTATGTGCAAATTAATTTTTTTGTGGAGTGAACCATTTCGGAAATATTCCTTGTTATTTGTGTGTGTGTTTTGATTAACTTACACTTGTGCCAAATGGAACATCGTTATTCGTTTTTTGTATGTTAACCGTGCAAAGAGAACGGAATTTGAAAGCTTTAAAAGATTTGAATATCGCTCAAAGCCTACTGTATTCCCATATTCTCCTTGTACCTACAAGAAGATAAACAATACGATAATTTCTACAAATGTTTATATCAACTAACACGATGAAGATATAGGAATAAGAGTTTGTAAGAATGTGAGTACAAGAGTAGAGAAAGTAATGTGAGTTGACGCAAATATTCCTCTCCCCTAAGTCGAAGATGTCGTCTTTAAGATCTAAAAAGATCTCGTCGCCAGGATATCTCCTATCCTGTGTTTGGTGTCCCGGTATCAGACTAGCTCTAGCAAGAGGTCCTAATCTGCAAGGTATGCGTGAGTTATGGTAGGAATGGAACCAAACGAAGAATTAACCAACATCTGACTTTATTTGCAAATTTCCAGATTTGTGGAGAACTGCCGACGATATCTAAATAGAATATAACTGTCTAACTTCAACTGCAACGTTATAATACTTGAACATTGACACCCTTTGGCAACCGCCGAAAAATGTATACGCGCCAGCTTACAGACAAAACCCCAAATTGCACGTGCGCGCCCTGCTCGATTCAAGACGAATGTGAGTTGCGTTGCATATGTTTTGTGTGGGCGACACGAAGGAAGCGATTTCCATTGGTCAACTTTAGAGCACGTCATGGCAAGGTACGAATCAGCCCGCGGAATTGTCGGGCTTTGCACGTACAACAATTGTAACCTTATCGCTCATTTAAATCTGCCTAGGCTTCCATTCTTGAGACTTTTAACATATTCAGCTTTATTACGTCTTCCCCTTAACTATCGATTAGAATCTCCTATTGTTTCTTTCTAATAGCAATTACATATATTCATATTACAATTTCGGTTTCAGAGTGAATCACATCAGATTTTTAAAGTTTATGGCTCTACATGCAGTATTATATTAAAAATCTGATGCGTTGCCCTCACATGACTATCGTTACTCTTGTACTATTCTACTAACTGGTAGGCTTTGAGCGATAGTCAAATCGTTTAAAGCAGGGATCGGCAAATCTGTGCGGGCTGATATGACGTATCGCTATCAGGGGCAAGCAATACATCACTCTGTTTGCACCCTCTATTTTTCACCTAACAGGCGTTCAAAGGAAAACAAGCAGTGATGGATACCGCATCGTTAGTCATGACTTTTTCGGAACCACGAAACACAAGGGAACCTTCCTATTCCAAGAGGAATATTTTTGTTGCGCTATGGGTGAAAATGTGAAATGTCTGTTGAATTTGAAAGTTTTGATTGGTGTTTACAAGTCAAAAATTAACGAGATTACGAACGTTGTCACAAAGACTACAACCAAGTCACAAGTACGAAATCTTAAGGCATTTCAAAAGAATATTGTATAACCAATCTTTGTCCTTAAATGTAACAAACTTTAAATATTCAATGAAGCTTCGTAGTCTAGTGAAGAAGTGGATTACAACGTATCTACATCTATGCCAGAGTGTACCGTGAGGCCATAGACATTTTTAAACCTACTAATAATTTTAATAAAAAAGAGGAAGCAGCACGCATTCACAAAGCATGGATACCAGTACTGGCCGACATACATACGTAGGAAGTCATACAGCTCAGTCAGACATAAAACTTGACGCAGCCCACGATTGGCTTGGCGCAGCCAATAGGAGAGAGACACAGAGAGAGAGAGAGAGAGAGAGAGAGAGAGAGAGAGGGAGGGAGGGAGGGGCGGTCTCATCCCATCATATATAAGACAGACGCCACACGTCAATTCGGCTCATCTCAGGTTCATTCATTCAGCTCAGGTTCAGATCCAGCGCGAGTTCATCGCTCGACGTGTAGCGCTGCAGACAAGAGTTCAGTGGACAAGATTGTTTTCGTGCTCCTGCTGCGCGCTGATTGGCGCTTGGACTACACTGCAGATTTCAACGCCAGTTGGTGAATGGCTATTATAATCAGCGCGCCAATTGGTCAAGAGATTTCTTCTTCACATTGACCTCTCAATCAGGCAAGTTTTGTGCTTTTCTAGCACTTCTTTACGTGACAAACGTTGCCGGCGGGTAGGGTAGCAAGGCCATAGCCATCAGTCACAAGACTGGTACGGCGCCATTTGGTCCAGCCCTCTGCTACCTGTGCTAGCAAGCGCTCGCCAAACTTTACACACGTTGACTTTTATGACGACCATGGCAAGTCCCCTAACCTACGACTTTGGCAACATGACGGCCTACTACCTCGAGGGAGGCAACATTTCGACCTTCCTCGGTCAAGAACTCATCAAGGAACCATCTCTTCCCTTGGCAGATACCGAAAGATGTACGCTGTTCAATGAACGCAAGGCTAGGCAAGCTTACATTGCCCAAGCCGACTGTCAGCTCCTATAACTGCTTCCAAACGAGAACGTACCACGATCAGATGTCACAAGGCTCTACCGTACGATGGCCGCACATAAAGCGCGAGTCGATGCCATCAATACTTTCCTCTTGCACCACGAGAAAGCGGTTTCTACACAAAAATGGCAAACCGTCCAGCCTAAGCGAAAGAGAAATACACCCTCTCCTGTAGTTACCACTGCTCCTGTGGCCACAGCCAATCAATTTCAGGCTTTGGCCACTACTTCTACGAGGGAGCCCATATCAGAAACCATGGACTGTATTGACAACCAAGGCGATATTCCAAAGGAGCCTGAGCATGCTTGCGCACCTTCGAGAGCAGCCAAACCACCTCCAATATTTCTCCGCCAACCAGAGGATGGTAGAAAACTCACCTCATTCCCTGGACAGGAGGGCACCTATACTCTAAAAAACATGCGGAACACGGTCGCCATCCTCCCTGCTGATCCAGAGGTTCATCGCCAAATGCGAAGATGGCTGGAGCAACAGAATATTTCTTACGTTGCCACTCTTCTACCAGAGGAGAAACGACTCCATGTGACGATTAAGGATCTCCCCCAATACATCACCGAGGAGGAGGTGAAACAGGAGCTCCTAACTAGAGGCCTTCCAGTGGCAAGTGTCAATCAACCACGCACTGTCCGACGCCCCAACCCAGGCCCTCTACCCCACTTTAGGATAGCCCTGGACAAAACTGAAGTTGCATCAAACATCTACCAAATCAACAGACTGTTCTCTGCTGTCGTCTCTGTTGAGGCCTACAAACCTCCTTTTCGACCACAACAATGTCTCAACTGTCAGCAATTCTTCCATGGTGCCGACGCATGCAGACTTCAACCAGTCTGCACCCACTGTGGTACCACTGGTCATCTTCGCCACAACTGCGCCAAAGTGGGAACGACCAAACCTAAATGCGCCAATTGTGGAGCCGATCACTCATGCCGTTATGCCAAGTGCCCTATCTGGCAGGAGGCCCGGTATGAGTTAGAATGCAGCAGGAAGGGAACAAGGCGCTCCCCAGTGAATGCTCCGCCGAGGGTACCCAATCCACAAGGCACACCCAAGGAAGCCTTTTACGGCGCTCGCTTCCCGGGGCTTCCAGCTCGCACTCCGGTAAGCTTTCCGTCGCACTCCGCAGCAGTCTCGAACTCCTCTAATGTCACCGCAACCACCATCCCAGACGAGCAAGACAAATCAGCATCCTCCCAGCCTCAACCCTGTTCAAATCCACCATCAAAAACTCCGACACCTCCCATGCCCCAACACCTGAACCAGCGGCTCCGTCAAGCTACTCCCAGTCCTCTACCAATCCGGGGGCAACCGCCTTCCCAAGCTCCCATTGATCCACATTCCAGGCCATCCGGTGGAGTGCAAAGGACGAATGTGGTCGCCGACATAGCCGCATTCAGTGAAGTTACTGACCGCATTCCAGCTCACCTGCAGATCAAGTTTGCCGCTGCCCTTGTGGAGGCCCTTCTAAACCGGCCATCTCAAATAACCCCTGAGATGGTCCTGATTCAGACAGTCTTCACCTTCTGCGTCAATAATGGCTACTAGTCGTCCGACTAGGAAAGCCCCCTACAGCCAACTGAAGATTTGCTATTGGAATGGAAATGGCCTCCACAGACAACTCACTGAAGTCTCGAACTTCCTCGCTGTCCAGAAAGTAAACATCCTCCTAGTACAGGAGACTCATCTGTCACCTCACAAAAAATGCGGCCTGCCTGGTATGCAGTCATATCGAACTGACAGAGCGGATGACAGAGGGGGCACAGCTATCTATATAGATCGCTCCCTTGCCCACCACCAGCTACATATCCCAACCTCAAAAAACATGGAGGTTACAGGTATAGCAGTGGAGACCACCAGAGGACCATTACACTTATATTCAGTGTACGCACAACCTTAGCGCCCGTTACTAGACACGGAACTGGACACCCTCTTTGCCTCACCGGTTGCCACGATCGCTGCTGGAGACTTCAACGCAAAGCACTCCAAATGGAACTCCTCCATCACCAATCATCGCGGTCGCCAATTATACAACTTTATTGCATCGAGAGGTATTCTGGCCCAAGCTCCGAACCAGGCCACCATACAGTATGGTGAAAGACGGCCACCAGATTGGCTGGACCTTGCGCTTATTCGCAACCTGCGACCGCACCTCACACTCTTTACTGTACCAGCGCTCTCATCCGACCACTACCCCGTCATTCTCTCCTTTCCGTGCAGTCTGACCAGCAAGCCTCCAAGGGCTTTCCCAGCTCCTAGGAGTACCGACTGGAGCGCATTTTCCAAGATAATGGAGGAGCTACAGCCTCCACGGCACCATTGCATAGGCCCAGAAGACATCGACATTCATGTGGATCACATTACCAGGCATATCACAACTGCAGTGACAAGGGCGTCTCCAACAACAAAGCTCTGCAGGTTTATTTGGACCCATTACCACAGGCCATCCGAGATTCAACCAAGCAAAAGAACAGAGCCAGAAGGCGGTTCCTGCATACTCGCTTCCCAGCTGATCTGCGCGAGTTTGCCGTCTCCAGGAGATTCTCAAACTTGAACTCAGAGACTACAGGAATGAATGCTGGGAGGAACGGATCAGCACTCTTAGACCTGAAGATAGCTCATTATGGCAAATGACAAAGACACTCCTCAACCTTCCCCGTAAAGATCCTCCCATGCGCCAAGGGCAGGTCTTAGCCCAATCTGCTAAAGAAAAAGCGGAGCTCCATGCCGCCTACCTGGAGACGACTTCCTCAGCTGCAGACACACCTGATCTTGATCACATTCAATTCGTGGTGCAGGAGGTTCGGACCTATCTCACTCAGCCGAGAGAAGAAAGGCTACAAACGCCCACCACCGTGACAGGAGTGCAAGGCCTTATACGACCTCTTCGACCCTACAAATCTCCCGGCTTTGACAACCTGGCTAATGCAGCTCTAAAGGCACTACCTGTTCCTTGGATACAGACCCTCACCATCTTATTCAATGATATCCTCCACCACGGTTACTTCCCTAAGGTCTGGAAACATACAAGAATAATCACATCTGTAAACCAGGTAAAGACGGCACTACACCTGAGAGATACAGGCCCATTAGCCTACTCTCCTCCATTAGTAAGCTAATGGAGAAAATCATCCTAACAAGGCTACAAACTGTCCTCGAGAACCATCGTGTGGTGCGGCCGCAACAATTTGGTTTTAGGGCACAGCACTCTACACAACACCAGCTACTTAGGCTGGTAGATGAAGTGTACACGGCTTTCAACAGAAGGCACTTCGTCTCTGCACTCTTCCTCAACATCACCAGGGCCTTTGACAGCATATGGAATGAAGGTTTACTCTCCCGGCTGATCCAATATCAAACCCCTTCCTACTTAATTCATCTAATCCACTCTTATCTCCACAATAGAACCTTCGCTGTATCCCACGATGGGATAACCTTCAGGCCGCGTCCCATCAGAGCAGGTGTACCCCAGGGTAGCGTTCATGGGCCCACGCTCTTCCCTTTATACATCAATACTCTTCCTTCCCTGCCACGATGCTCATTATACCTGTTCGCGGACGATACGGCAGTCACTTCTACATCATCTCTACCCTGGATGGCTGCCCGCAGAATCCAGCAATACGCCGACCTCCTCACTACCTGGTTTCAACGATGCCGCCTCCGAGTCCATCCGCAAAAAAGTCAGGCCATTACATTCTGTAGACGCCCCTTGGCCGACATTCCGCCCATATGTCTTGCCGGTGCAGAGGTCGAATGGAGCACCTACATTAAGTATCTAGGTGTACTGTTAGATATGAAATTAACCTGGAAGGAACATATCCACTTCGTGGCTAACAAAATCAACAAAAGAATGGGCATGCTTTATCCCCTGTACAACAGGCGCTCTGTGATGTCCATCACAACCAAACTCCTCCTCTATAAGCAAATACTCCGTCCAGCCATCACATATGCCTGTGTCATATGGGGAGTAGCAGCCAATACCCACATAGACCGTCTGGAAGTTCTTCAGTCCCGATTCCTCAGAATAGCCACAGCTTCACCTTGGTACATACCCAATAACGCCATTCGCAATGACCTCAACATTTCATCCCTCAAAGACTGCATCCACTCTCTGGCACGCACCTTCTACCAGAACCTCCCTAACAACTTTAATGCCATGATACGCGGTCTAGGCGAGTATGACCTAGACCCAGGAGAAAAATACAAACGACCGAGGCTAGTCCTAGGACAATAGCCTAAAACATATACAGCCCTGAAATGATTAGAATAAAAAAAAATTTAAAAAAAACCTACCACCTATTCTACCGTCATTACCCTTCCTAGCTAAAATCCTTCACGGTCAGTAGAGGAAATAGCCCTGAGCTGGCATAAGACTGAGGGTGGCAAAGCTAACCCTCTGATGTCAAGTCGTTGCCTGCGTCAATTCGGGGGGACAGAGAGTGAGTGAGTGCGTGTGGTTCATGTCGGTTCATTCAGAAGTTTAGCAGGAGCGCGATTCTCGTGAAAGGCCGGTCAGTGCCGCCGCGAGTGCCGAGAAATCTGGGCAACAGCGCCGCGCACGCTGGAAAGTGTACTCTCCGTGTAACCCGGATGGGAGTATCATATTGCAACTGCCGCAATTTAGTGCAAGTGTAAATATTTTCCCCAATCTTTCCCCCAGTCCGTGTATACCCGGACGGATATTTTCCCCTTGTTTTGTCCGTGTACACTCGGGCGGATATTTTGTGCAAAGTGAAATAACGAACGAGTGGTGAAAATGAGTGTATATAATACTCCCTACTTGTGTAAATAATTCCACGTTTATAGGTCTACAAGTTAGAAAAGAACCTCGGAAGGTGTTGGTACTCACGTGACTGAACTGGGAGGGGTAAGCAGCAGGCAGCAGCAGTCCGCTAGGCCGAGTTACACTAGTCCGCTTCCATTTCCGATTCTGAATCTAATTCAGAAGCTATGTCGGTAACAGATTCTTCTGAGCCTGAGTGGTCTCCGCCATTAATGATGAAACTGTTGATGACATCATTCATTAGTCCATCTGATTCCCAGTATGTTGCTTCCACTTTTCGTACATGATCAGAGCACTTTCTCCACTTATCTCTGGATTATTCACGGAAAAGCTCCTCACAGAGCGTTTGCTTTGCACTTAAAGTTGCATTGGACAAATCTTGTGCAGCTTCTCCCTTTATTTCTCCCCATACCAACTCTATTGGGTTTAGATCGGCGTGATATGGTGGAAGACTCAATACCTCGTGGCCACGTGCATTGAGGATCTGATCGATTACGTACGTCTCTTCTTTGGGCACTGACTTCACTAACTGGAATAACTCTGGTTTGTGCATATTGCTGCTGAACGACACATTGTTGTCCCTTAACCACTGCATTACATCCTTTTTCAGCGTCGTCATTGTTGGTCTTTTATTTTTCTGAACACTGTGATAGCTAGCATTGTCCGTTACGGCAACAGAGTTACTGGGCAAATTAGGAATAACTTGCGTTTCTAACCATTTTGTAAAATGTACAGCATTCATATCGTCGTGATAATCGCCCGTTTTTTGTTTAGATTTGAACATTAGCAGAGCATTGTGCACAAACTCGTTTTCTCCTCCCGCATGGGCAATTATTAGTCTGGGTCCTTTACCCATAGGTTTTATAACCCATAACTCATTTGGGGACTGCCAACAAGAACTGACGGTATAACAAGCATTTATATATGTTTCGTCTAAATACACAATATTCCTCTTCTGTTCACGCTACCTACGAATAGTTCGCAGGTAATTAGCACGCCAGGACACAATTTCAGGATTTTCGATTAGGAGCTGCCGTTTAAAAGCACATTTTTTTCAATTAAAGCCTAATCGCAAAATCAGTTTCCTCAGGTATTCCCTGCTGCACACCAAAATGCAAATCATGCTTGAGCTTCTGTATCGTTGGCACGGCTTTCTTCACTGTATAATATTCCTGTATTTTCCTTGGAACTATATCCTCAGTAAATGTATCGACTTCCACTATCTTTTTCCTTTCTCTAGCCTTCCCTTTCGGCGTTGAGAATTTGACCTGACCAGTGGTAGACAAAGATGTAGTCCCTTCCTTTATGATGCGTTTCACTAAACTAATGGAAACTCCTGTAGCTTCACTTGTCGATGCAACAAGGTTGTAACTCAATTTCAGTTCACTCTTTTTATTTTTCAAGTAATTAGCAACATTGTAAACAATATTGCGAGCATCACTTTTCAACGACCGACCAGATACGCTTGCTTTACTAGTCATGTTAAACGCTTTCGCTATTAGCCACAAAAATACTTACAAAAACTAGTTATAAAGTTTTACATGGAACGCACTACAAAACTGCAAGTGTAACATTTGCTTGTAGGGAGCCGATCTGCACCGTGCGCTGCCGAAACAGAAGTGACCCCCACCACTAGCACCATGTGCAGCAAAGAAACATGGTTTCTGCGCAGGTTCTTTCCTAGCGTGTATACCTATAGTTATAGTGTAAATAGTGCTGGTGTAGTGATTGTGTGCAAAAAGCGCGGGAAACATAGCGTACCCACGTCAAGTGTAGCTCCCAGAAGCACTTGCGAGAAGGGGAATGGCGTCTGCCACCCTTGACCCGCCGGCCGCCGAGAGCGGAGCGAGAGGAGAGATAGCATCCAGCGCAGCCCATCTTGATCTGCCGGCTGCCAGAGAGGAACTGAGCGCCAACAGTTTTTTTAAGGGGATTTAAGGACTTACCCTGGGTTTATTTCACCTAGGGCAATTATTGTCCTAAGGCTGCTTCAGAGCAAATCGCTCTCTTCACCCGTGATGGGTTATTTTTATTTATTATAAAATAATGGATTAGGATGTGATCGGGGTGTGTTGTGACGTCGTGGTGGTGAAAGGTCTGCCTGTGTGTTGGCGTCTTTTGTGTACCTCGTGTATTTTTTGCTGGTATTCGTCGCGCGGGTGTGTCGTCACGGTGGTGAAAGGTCCGTCTGTGTGTTGGCGTCTTCGGAGTATCTTCTCTTGCCAGTGTTCGTCGCACGGGCGAGAACTGCTTCCCAGGTTGCAACTTGGCTTGTTAATATCTGGATTTCGGCATGTAGTTTTCATAGTGCTTCGGTGATGTCGTAGATTGAAGCTTGAAGATCACTTGTAGTCTTTTGTGGTTCAGCTCGTTGTCGGTTGTGTGGTCGGCGTTCGGTTGGGTTGGTCTTGGCGTTAGGGACTGCTTGATGTTCCGGTTGAGGTCGAACTGCGGTCGGCTGGTGGCAGCGTGGGTTCATGGGACACGTTGCGTGGCACGTGAAATGTCCAGTGCAGTTGCACGTTGCGCAATAGACGGGGCGACGCGACAGGTCGTGGCTGGTGCAAGTCATCGTGAATGTTCCTGCGCCGCTCAGGCAGCTATGTTTATAAACTCTACAGCCGCGACTGCCACCGCACTCGCCCCGCCCCCTGCAGCCCCATTGAATACAGCTGTCAACTACCGACGAACCAAGGACCAACGCACCAGGACAATCCAGATGACTGAGGAAGTGCTTAAGGCATTAGAAGTAGAGACACTACAAAAAGAAGTAGACGACCTTAAAGGACTCCGAGGACTGTGGGAGTGTTTACTCCAGCAGATCTTCCGTCGTCGCAATGGACGACGATTACAGCTCGTCAGGTCTCTCCTCTGGCGAGGAAGAAATTCTTCAACAGGGAGAAGACGGCTTTCGTGAGGTGGTCTCACGAAAAACCAAGAGACGGTTGGCCGACTTAGCCAAATTGGTACAAGAAGGCCTCCGTAACCTCGCCCAACCCCAAACACCTCTCCCACCAAAACGACACGTTCCACCGACTATCGTGGACGACTTCGCAGGGTCTATCGGCTTTCTTAAGCTGGTTATGCCTACCCTGTCGAGGAAGTGTACGGTGCGGCGGAGCAAGAGTCGCTTTATCTTTCAGGCCAAATCGGCCGAAGAATCATAGCATCCTCCGCCACCTTAAGGATAAAGGTATCCCTCACTTCACCTTCGGGTTGGAAAGAACCCGCGACATCCACAGAGTTATCCGCGGACGCCCGGTGGATACACCCATCGACGAGATCGTGGCAGACCTCAACCGCCAGGGTATCAGCCCTAAGCTGGTTAAACAGCTGACCAGAGCCGCTCCAGATGGGCAAGGACCCAGAACACCCCTCCCCCTATATCTCGCAGTGGTGGAGCGAGCCAACGACCCGGATGGTAAGAAAATCGATGCCGTAACAGGCCTCTGTTACCTCCGGGTACATATTGAACCTTCCAAAGGTTCTAGCGGTCCTCCTCAGTGCCATCGTTGTCTGGGGTTCAATCACTCCAGCCACTTTTACCACAGGAAACTACGCTGCCTGAGGTGCGGCGGTGAACACCTAAAAGAGGTCTGCCCGAAATCTGGGGAGGATGTGCCCAAGTGTGCCAGCTGTACCGGCGCGCACGTAGCTTGCTACGGAGGCTGTCCAACAAGGAAGGCCTTCTTAGCTGCTAAGAACCCACCACAGGTGGTCCAACCTCCCGCGGCGGACAGCCATCCCCGGGTAGGCCCTGCTCCGCCTGTCCGACCCAGGGTTTGGCGTACGCGGCAGTGGCCACCAGAGCTGCGCTTAGGACTGCGGCGTCGCAGAATAACACTCACACACATCCAAGAGCACAAACACAAGCTCCAGCAACCCAACCAACTCCCCTTCCACCTAGGTTGGGAAAACGCCGACACTATCGGAGGCCTGCTACCGTCTCCGAAATTCGCAGCGAGCCTGGGGCTCCCAAGCGCGCCCGCCAGCAGAGGGAGGTCGCGGTCGAAGAGGGTCCGGTGTTACCGAGCCCTCCCGTCCAACCACCTCCACAACAAGCCACTACCCCTCCCACACCACAGTTTTCGGACGTACTGGCATGGTTGCAGCAGTTGTTGCAAAACCATGGTCAGAAGATCTGCGAACTGCTGGTATGATTCCTCTCTGCCAGCGACCAAGCCAGCAAAATGGACATTGCCATGGAAGCGCTCGCTCTCCTGACCACCGTCATCCGCACGCCCCAGTATGGCGGATCAAACTAGGTCTCGTACCTCGTTTAGGTTCGCGTTCTGGAACGCGTGTGGCTTGGCCGATCAGGAGAATGAGCTCCGCCATTTTGCTGGAGCGCATGCCCTAGACCTCATTCTGGTGTCAGAAACACATCTCCATCAGAACGTCACATCCCGACTCCAGGGCTATCACTGTCTCAGAACGGACCGCGTCGGCCACCGTGGGTTCGATCCCAGGGACCCGCATGTGGTATTCGTGGTGGACGAAGCGGCGTCAGGGCGGGTTTTCTCCGGGTGCTCCGGTTTCCCCCGCCATCTCATTCCACCGGTGCTCCATCTGCATTCCATGTACCATCAGTGTCACCGCCTGCGGTGCCGTAGTAGTAAAAGTGGGCGTTAAACAATACAACAACAACAACCGTTCAGCTCCCTCCACTTCAAACCCTAGCGGCCACGGCTACTTGTGTCCACCTCGGAGGTACTGAAGTCCTGATGGTGTCTGCATATCACCCACCCCAGAGGCAGTTCGTTCCAAACGACTACCTGTCCATCCTCGCCCTACATCCTTATGCAATTATTGCCGGGGACTTAATTGCTAAGCATCAGCGCTGGCATAGCGGCCCCCGTGCAGACGCTAGAGGCAACGAAATCAAGTAAATGGTAGACGCGGACCCTCAACTTAGAGTAGAGTGTCCCTGGCCACCCACCCATTACCCCCAAGGTCTAGGTCGGCCATCCGTCATAGACTTCACAATCATCAAGCACTTTCCATATCATTTATCACTCACTTCGTTCAACGAACTTCATTCAGATCATAACCCCGTGTTGGCCATCATTAACACCCAGGTTGCCAGCCACGAGGTCCCGATTCAACATCGGAACGTCGACTGGGACTGCGTCAGAAGTTGCCTGAATGTTTCCATCCCCGCCAACCCCAACATCACAGATATCCCAACCCTAGAGGTTGCGGTCTCTTCCTTCACCTCCGTTGTGAAGCGAACGGTCCACAACCTCGCTGTCCACACCCCAGCTCCTCTTCACCAGATGTCCTGCCTTTAGAGTTTCTTTTGCGCATCCGCCGCTCTTGGGCGGCTCGCAGGCGCTACCAGAGGCACCGCACGCCCCATCACCTAGCGGTTCTAAGGCGTTTACGCCACGAGGTTCGTCTCCGCCTACGCGAGCACAGAGTGCGCGCGTGGGTGGATACGATGACTCGTTTGAACCTGGAGGATGGCGACGTGTGGAAGATCGCCAAGCGACTCAGGAACCGAGGAGGGTCACACACCTCACCTATCCAAGGCACCCAAGGCCTGGCCTATGAACCCCAAGCCAAAGCAAATGTGTTTGCTTACTACCTGGAGAGGACTATGCGTTCTAGAGATGATCCGTAGGACCTAGACTTCTCCGACCGTTTCCGCCAGGAGGTACGTCGATACCTTCGGCGTCCTCATGAGGAGGCGGATCGGCTTCCCATCATCAAGCCAAGTGAGCTCCAGGACGTACTCCGGCACCTCGACCGCAAAAAGGCTGCGGGGCCTGACGGGTTAACCCCTGCCATGCTCCGCCACCTTCCTTTCAAGGCCGTGCTCTTTCTCACTAAGATCTTCAATATGTGTCTCGCCCTTAGTCACTTTCCACGAGAGTGGGGAGAGGCCCGGGTGATCTGCCTATTGAAGCCAGGGAAAGACCCGGTTCATCCTGCAAACTACCGATCCATAAGTCTCCTGTCTGTACTCTCGAAAGTACTCGAGAGGCTTATTCTAGTCCGCTTGTCTCCCATTTTGGGGGACATTCAAGCCATCCCTCCCCATCAGTTGGGGTTCCGGCCTGGCCACTCAACGTCTCAGCAGTTGCTACGTATGGTGGAGGCTGCCGCCCTGGGTTTCCAGGACAAAGCCTCTACCGCTGCGGTCTCTCTAGATGTTGAGAAGGCCTTCTCTACGACCTGGCATGCTGGTCTCCTTAGGAAATTGATCCAGCTGGAGCTACCCTCACGCCTCATACACCTACTACACACGTTTCTCAAACATAGATCCTTTGTGGTCTCAGTTGCGGGAAACATATCTACACGAAGGCCAATCACAGGCGGAGTCCCTGAAGGTTCTGTGTTGTCCTCTACGCTGTTTAGCGTATATGTGGCCGAAATTCCATCCGAGCAGCACGTTAACATAGCCCAGTATGCTGACGACGTGCTGCTATACTGTACAAATAAACACCCTCGCAGAACCTTTCTCCCCATACAGCGACACCTCCGCCTCATCCAAGAGTGGTGTATGCGTTGGCGATTGTCCACCAACCTGGAGAAAACCCGTACCATACTTTTCACCAAACGCCGCTTTCCCGCCAACTTCCCCATATTTACTTACCTTCGCAGAAGGATAGAGTGGGTGGATACCATTACCTACCTGGGAGGGAAGCTTGATAAGGGCCTTACTTTTCGGGAACACATCGACGACCTATCAGCGTGGACCGGCGGGGCAGTTGCCTCACTGTACCCCATGTTGCGGTCGGGGATGCCAATTCCCTTAAAGCTACGCCTCTTTCGGGCTCTCATCATCCCTATCCTTCTGTACGCCTGCGAAATCTGGGGCATGGCTGCAGATACCCATCCCTGCGTCTACAACGTATACAGAATAGAGGTCTTCGGGTAATCTATTCAGAATGCCGTAGATTCCCTACAAGACTACTGCACGAAGCCTCGTCCCTCACGTATGTGGAGTACGAAATTAGGCGCCGGGCAACTAAATTTCACGACCAGTTTCGACAACATCGGAGCGCCCTGGTTAGGTCTCTTGGGGACTACATCCCTAGAGAACGCACGCTTGTGCGACACCGGGTTCCCCGCATGGCTTGTGGGTACCCCCGGTAACACAGGAGCTACCCCATCAACAGCGCAAGCTGAGCTCCTTACAGTCCTTCCAAGGGAAGCTTGGAATTCTAAATTGCTATATCCATATATGGACCACTCACTAGAAGTGCCCAACGTTAGTTGCACACTGAAATTAACATCCGACGAGGAGTATAAATCTATGCTACCTCCTTATAACCCACAATCCCCATTCTTCACCGGCCATCCTACAACATCCTAATTCCCGTCATATAGTGGTTAAGCCCTAAAAGGGAAGGTACACGAATGACACACCTCGGGCTGTTCTCAGCCTGCCATCTGGTAGTCAGTCAGTCAAAGGAGAGATCATCTATTACCAGAATGTGCTGGCGAATATGGATGGGGAGTCCCAGCACTTCGCAAAACTCGCGCAGGACCTCGGGTTCTGCTAAAAAGAACATGCCCTCAAAAAGCGGCGATTAGTCATCCTCAGTGAGGGGTGGCAAACCGTTACCATAAGAAACAAAAGAAACAGAGGAAGCGGCCGGGAAAGCCATTCCGACAGTGAACGTCCCGGCCAGCAGCGCCAAAAACGAGTGTCAAAACAGAAAACGCCACCACATCCCCTCACCACGAGGAATACCTACGCGCCGCTGAGGGCAGACAACGAGGCAGAATCCGACGACAAGACGACGTCAGAGGAACCAGAACCCGCAATAGCCTCCACCTCCAGAGACACCTTCCCTAAACTACCCCCCACCAAAGCTCCCACTCAAGCACAGGCACATCCAACAGCACAACAGACCACCAGAAACCACCTCGAATAATAGTCCCTGACGTACGACATACGGTAAAGACCCTCCGCATCCTGCGTGACTCCCTCCCTGCCGGCACATACAAACTGCAGACAACTAAAGATTGCCTTAAGCTCTTCCTCCAACGGAAGCAAGACTCAATACCGACTATGCAGCTCCTGAAAGACGCCGGGGTAGAAAACTACAGTTTTACTCCACGTGGGGACCAGCCTCTTCGCTACGTAGTCAAACGTCTACCAGCTGACCTAGAGGAAGACTACGTGAAAGAGGACCTGGTCCAAAAAGGCTACACCGGCGTCCATGTACGACAAATGACATCACGTGGCAGGCCTGTGCCAAACTTTCAGGTGAGTCTTGACAGGACCACCGCAAACCAAAAGCTACTACAGGAACGAGAGGTATGCCATATGATGGTCACCGGGGAGGTCCTGAAAACAAATCAAAATATAACCCAATGCTACAATTGTCAGCAGTTGGGGCACACTTTTAGGAACTGCAACATGACCTCCCGGTGTGTCCTTTGCGGTGGCCTCCACCGTCTGGCTGATTGTCCAAAAAAGGCCAAGCAGGGCGTTGTACCCCACTGTGCAAACTGTGGGGAAACGCATCCTGCCAGCTGCAGGGGGTGTGAGACGTTTCGTAACGAACGTCACCGCCGCCAACTGGCATCCATAGCCAGGAGATCTCCCAGTGCTCAGCCAGGTCCAAGACCCATCATACACCCGGCCCTGGTTCAAACAGGTATCTCCTTTGCGGGAGTTACCGGAGGGCAACAGGCACCAGTGCCACCGCAGAATGGTACCCCTCCACTACCCCAACATGCCGTGTGGGCGTTTCGTACGGGCTTCAAGTTTTCCGCTACCAAAACACAGTGTGTCCACTTCCATCGGCTTCGTGGCGTACACCCTCCGCCTGATCTTTATTTGCGTGGCACACGTCTACCGTTTGTTCCGCACCTGAAGTTCTTGGGCCTACACCTCGACAACAAACTTACATGGGAGCACCATATTCGACATCTTCGTGTTTCCTGCGATCGTTCGCTTCGGATACTCCGGGTTTTATCTGGGGCATCATGGGGCGGCGATCGCACGGTGATGTTGAGGTTGTACCGCTCATTGGTCCTGTCCAAACTAGACTACGGCTGTTTTATATATGGCGCGGCGTCCGCCTCTAAACTCCGCCTTTTAGACACTGTCCATCACACTGGTATCCGTCTGGCCACTGGGGCTTTCCGAACTAGTCGAATTGCGTGTCTATATGCTGATTCTGGCGAACCTCCACTGTCTGTCCGACGCTCGTTTTTACTCAGTTCCTACGTGGCACGGTTGGCCGCTCACCCCGGTCATCCCTCGTTCCAATGCGTCTTACGTCCCGACCTCGCCCACCGTTATATACGTAATACCACTATCTCACGTCCAAGTGGAATACGATTCCGTGAACTGCTCACTGCACATGATCTTCGCATGCCCCATGTAGCGCGATCGTCTATAGGCCGCTACCCTCCTTGGCAACTCCAGCGCGCGCGGTTTGACCTGGAGCTTTCGGGCTATGCGAAGGTGGCTACCCCTAACTCGGTGTTTCGCCAACTATTCACCGAGCTCCTGGGACGTTACCGGACTTTCACACCGGTTTTTACCGACGGGTCCCAGGTGGGGGGTGGTACAGGATGTAGTTTCATGTACAACGGTGAGGCTCATACGTACAGACTTCCAGACAGCACTTCCGTTTTTACTGCCGAGCTGTTTGCCATTTTTTATTTCTTACTCTTTGTTTCTAGTTCGGTTCCTGACAGCTTCATTATATGCTGCGACTCTATGAGCGCTGTTCAGGCGTTGCAACAGTTTCTCGGCACATCAGCATTGATAATTAAAATCCAGACACTCGTTTCACAGTTAGTCACTCGCGGATACCAGTTTATTTTTACATGGATCCCAGGCCATGTGGGTATTCCCGGCAACGAGAAGGCAGATGTGGCTGCTAAGGCTGCATGTCGTTTGCCGGTGTTTTCCACACATGCTCTTCCTTTTAGAGATGTGCAGCGATACTTCCGCTGCCATCTTTATTCCTATTGGCAGAAATCTTGGGAAGAGCTGACTGGCACACAACTACGGACAATTAAGGACTCAGTAAAACCCTGGCGGACTTCTTGCAGGGATTCCCGTCGGGCAGAGGTCATTTTAACGCGGTTACGCATAGGTCACACACGCGCCACACATGGTCACCATCTGTGTGGTGACCCGGCCCCTGTCTGTCACACGTGCGACGTCCAACTCTCCGTGTCGCACGTTTTAATTGATTGTCCGAGATACGCCCCGGTGCGCCAGTCGCTTGGCCTGGGTTTTAGTCTGCGGTCCATCCTAGGCGACGACCCAGTCTCCGTAGATACGGTGCTGCGGTTCGTTGCTGAAATTGGATTCGCCAAACAAGTATAACTTGTGCTTTTAGTATTAGACTTTTGAGTAAGATTTAAAAATCTGCAATTAGGTTTGTTTTGTTTTACTGTTTAGTATTTTAAACCTTTTTAGCGTTTTAATCTTTTTGGTGTTTTAACGGTTTTACCATTAACCTTTTTAGTATTTTAACCGTTTTAGCATTTTTTAGTTTTGTATTTTAGCTTAGTTCTTAACCAGAAGTTAGCGAGTGTTTTATCCTTTAAAATTGACTTGGGGCCCAAATGACCTAGCTGTCGACGGGCCCTTAAACACCACTCACTCACTCACTCACTCACTACCCCAACAGAGGCCCACTGGTGACTTCAGTGGGATAAAAGACACATCAAACCTGTTCAAGGATCAAAATTTACCATCATTATTGATGAAGGCGCAGCCTTTCTTGGCCAAATTCAAGAGCTGCAGCAGCACTTGGGAGAAAATAGAGACCATCATATGTCTCCTCTCAACCCTTTTAGAATAAATGGCCCAAGTAAGGGGAGGCACAACTTTAACTCGCGCACTCCTGTGGAATGCAGATGGACTCCACAGGAAGCAACACGAACTTGAAAACTACCTACGGTGTAACAAAATTGACGTCGCATTCATCTGCGAAACGAAATTAAAACACGAGCACACTTTTAAGCTTCAGGGGTATCAAATCTTTCGAAACGACAGAATTGGCAGACAAGGGTGGGGGACTGCTATTTTGCTTAGAAATACTTGTGCTCATGCTTCTGTTACGCTACCTGCAATGGCAGGGTTAGAGTGCACAGCTCTCAAAACACGTATAAATAGTCAAACGGTGATGCCGGTAGCACTTTATCGGCCGCCCAACTCCCCAGACTTTATACGTGACCTCGAACGAATCCTCGCTTTAGAGGAGCATGTTATAATTGCAGGAGATTTCAATGCCCGACACCCTGGTGGTTTTCACGCCGGGCAAACGTGGCGGGAAATCTCCTGGTTGAACTTATAACTGATAATAGCGACATTGAGGTACATCTTCCCCCATAACCCATCTTTTGGCATCGATCAGGGCACTTTGACCCTGAGATTTTGGACATCGTACTAACAAAAACTGCGACACTGTTAAATAACTTTACTGTGTATCACAGCCTGGACTCTGACCATCTTCCTGTGCATTTCGACATACAGAGTGGTATTTCAGCAGGTGCCTCTGGCCCTCGAAGGAGGGCTGAGACCGACTGGAATAAGTTTACCTTGGAAATGCACGGGATGGCGCAACCCAGATTGTCATACTATAATGAGGCAGACATAGATGTCGCCATTGAAAACGTTATTGCCTCGCTACACACAGACAAGAGAAATGCTACCACAAGACCACCCGGCTTTTGCACGTACCCCGAGGTAGAGCAACTCATTGCGCGGAGACGACGCTTGACAAAACTGTGGCGATACACCCGTCAGCCTGAATATAAAGTGCTAGCAAAATGGCTACGCAACGTCATTCGGCAACAAATTAAAATCAACAAATCTGAACAGTGTGAAAACAAAATACTGAGTACCACCCATTCGGACTCTTCTTTGTGGAAATTACTTAAGGCTTTCAAAATTTCCACGAGTGTCAACTCCGCAACTGAGGCGCTGCACACTCAAAGCGGCTTGCACTTCTCCGAAGAGGAGAAAGCCGAGGTCTTCGCTGACTGTCTCCAAGACAGATTCACCGAAAACCCAGAGACCAACCGTGAAATAGAACGGGAGACCCAGACATGGGTACAAACCTGGGTGGCGCGGAAGCAAGAGCAACAACTACCCACCATAGCACCGCAAGAGGTTTTTAAACTCACTAGGAAATTGCCTAATGGGAAAACTGCCGGCCAAGACAAAGTGACTATTGAGGAACTTAAGCATCTCCCGAGAAAAGCTGTGGTGCAACTAACAAAGATATTTAACGCCTGTTTGCACCAAGGCTATTTCCCCTCTACTTGGAAACGAGCCAAGGTTATCATGCTCCCAAAGCTAGGGAAAAGCACCAGACAACCACAAATCTACCACCCCATTAGTCTTTTGTCTACTATTGGTAAATTGCTCCAAAAATGTATCCTTTCTGGACTACAAAAACAACTCTCGGCAACACATGAACTCTCAAATTCACAGTTTGGCTTTAGAAAAGGACATTCCACTGAACTACAGCTCCTCAGACTATCTGATGACGTAACAGAGCAATTTAACAATGGGGCTTCAACGTTGGCGCTATTTCTGGACGTAGAAGCCGCATTTGACCGGTGCTGGCACAATGACCTCATTTACAAATTGCACCACAATTTCCCGGCTCTTCAAAATTACCTATACTTGCTGCACAATTTCCTAGAAAAACGGCAGTTTCGCGACCAAGTGGGCCGCTCCTCCTCACGGGAGCGCGTGATGCGGGCTGGCGTCCCACAAGGGGCAATAATGTCCCCTTTTCTGTACATATTATTCACTAATGATTTCCCAGTGGTCGCCAGATGCAAGGTCGCCATGTATTCTGGTGACACTGCAATATACAACCTCCATAGAAATCCACGTTTCGGCCTTGCAGAAATGCAACGTTATGTAAACAACTTTCTCTCATGGCAGTATGACTGGAAAATCAAAATTAATCCCGACAAATGCCATCTGAGTCACTTCTCTAAGCGGCATCACACTTTGGCAAAGGACCTAACGGTCGGTGGTGAAATATTGCACTGCCGTCAGCAGGTTAAACGCTTAGGTATCACCATGGACCGCACAATGTGTTGGTCCACCCACATAAAAAAATAGCGCCAATAAAGGCAGACAGCGGCTAAAGTTGTGCGCCCCCATCTTCCGTAGTAAACAGTTGCGACTGAAGTCAAAACTGATACTATATAGGTCATTTATTCTCTCGGTGGTCCTGTATGCATGTGTGGCCTGGGCCAATGGCTCCAAAAGCGCCCTCAAACAACTCCAAACCCTCCAAAACCCCTCCCTCAGAAAAGTCCTCTCTGCTCCACTCCTCACCATTAACCAAACTCTTCACCTCGAAACCTGGATCCCGTTCGTCCCGGAGGCAATAGAAAAACGAGCAATGGCGGCATGGACGCGCATTAGAAACCACGAGAATGACGTGCTCGCCAACATCGGCAAAGGTGAGCCGAAGCACCGCAAGCATACTAGGATCAAAATGTTCTAGAAGCGGCTCGGCTCGCCGAATAATGCGCGTCCACGCAACCTCGTTCCTAGGCCACATACATGTTCCGGTAGAGGCCCTCGCCTCGGAAAATATTCAGGAGCTGCCACCGTGGGACAGTGTATATACGAAGTGTAAATAGTGCAGTGCGCTGGGACGCATATCTCTGGTGTGCCCAGTGAAGATGTGAGTGTATGTGTGTGTGAGTGTGTGCGTGGGTGAATGCGTGCGTGTATGTGTCTGTAAATAATTTGTAAATATGTACATATGTATATATAACACAAAGACGAAACAGAACTCAAAAAAGACAAAAGAAAACTATTCTCGGTGACCTACAGATGGTCACCGTATGGGTTTTTGTATATACCGAAAAAAGTGTAAATATGAACAAAGCCAACTGTAAAAAAAAATTTAAATATAGCCTGTAAGCCGGGCCCAATGTACCGTCACCAGGCCAATACTTCTCTAATAAATAACTTGAACTTGAATTCGGGGGGGGGGGGGTCCAGTCACAGCTGCCGCAGAGACAACATGGCAGGAAGAAGGAAGAAGAGAGTCACCGCAGCAGTTCAAGAACCCTCCGAAGAGTCTTTTGAGGCAAATGAAAACGCCAGCGCCGCCCCTGCCTCACAGCCAGCCACCTCACCAACTGCATCTCCGTCTACGCCGTCAGAGCGCGGTATCTCAGCCTGCGACACCATGCCGAAACCAACCACCTACCGCACACAGATGACACTGCCAGAGGTTGAATACCGCACGCCTACACAGAGTCATCCTAACCTCATGAGGCTTCAGAGCTACAGCGCAGTTGTGCGCGGAGTACATCGGCAGCTTCCGGATTCTCTCCTCCTTAGCGCAGCCTGATGTCGTTGGCCTTCTCTTATGAAAGGACGCGCATCGTCACAGCCAGAGGACCGGGACCACTTCACGGGCCAGCGGCATGCCCCAGGAATCCACGCCGTCAGCCGCCTGCAGCACACAAGCTGCCCTCACAACAACCAGTCTCCGACTCCCAGACCATCACCGTCACACACCAAGCGCACATCAATACCAACCGTCAGTGCGCCGACCAACAAGACGGCGTAGACAACCGACTTTACACCGTCGTACTCCACAACACCGCCGCACGGCAGAAACTACAGGAAACACTGCAGACTCTCACGGACCGGGCTTCAGCATGGGAGGCAGCCCTGACTCGTGCTCTCGACGACGTCCAGGACACAACCCATAACCTGCAAACATCGTTACCAGCGACAGTTCACCACGACAATAATAGCCTCCATGACCACTTCAACAAACAGCTGGAGAAAGTAGTCACCGACATAAATGACTCGTATAAAAACAAGGTCCATAAGACGTTAGAAGAGATTCTACAAGGACACACAACAGCACTGGAGACTAGACTCGACCATATTGAGGACATTTTGACACTCCCCAGAATTCCCCTTCCTCCTTCAGTTTCACACATGTTCTGCTCAAATTGCAGGTCAGTGTCAAGGCATCCGCCATGTTACTCGGCCTGCCCAAGCCAACGATCCATCTTAAAATGTACCCACAATCATCCGGTTTGCTTCGGCGGTACCGGACACCACACCGCCCCTGTTCAAATAAATTGTGTCATTCCAGAAAAACGTAGGTATACTAAAAAAATCAATTCAATGATTTTCGTTCTGGCCACTCCACGACCGAGCAACTACTGAGGGTAGCCGAAAAAGCTTCCCTGGCTTACCAGGAGAGGGCTAAAACGGTGGCAGTGTTGCTTGACGTGGAAAAGGCATTTTCTACCACTTGGCACGAAGAGCTTGTCTACATGCTCATACAGCATGATATCCCTCCTCCATACATTTACTTGGTGGCTAGTTACCTACAGGAACGTAGCTTCCGGATGAAGGTGGAGGGTTCATTTTCAAGAGAAAGGCTCATTGGCGCAGGAGTCCCCGAGGGCAGTGTACTGTCACAGGCACTCTTTGCCGCTTACATGGCGGATCTCCACACACACACACACACACACACACACACACACACACACACACACACACACACACACACACACATGTCAGTACGCGGACGATCTCATCATCTTCGCTACTAACAAAAACCCGCGCTAACGCTACCGTCAAGTGCAAGTCCATATCTGTGCCATCAATAGATGGTGCGAGAACTGGCGCATGTCTATTAACTCGGAGAAATGCTCTGCGATTCTCCTGGCTAATACGTTAGCGAACCGGCTCCCGCGGGACCTCGTGCTTCGGCGCCGTCGGATCCCCTGGGTCACTACGGCGAGGTATCTCGGGGTCACGCTGGACCGGCGGCTGACATATAGAGACCACGTCAGGGGCAAAGTACTACAAGGGCACGCAGCCCTCCGGCAGTTATATCCTATACTCAGCTCCTAAACCATGCCTATACGCCTAAAGCTCCAGCTATACTGTGCGATTATCCCACCTCTGATCCTGTACGGATGTAAGATCTGGGGAGTGGTGGAGAAGTCCACCTTCATCAGGCTCCAGACGTGTCAGAATCGGGCATTAAGGGCGATCTACGATACTGGCTGGACATTTCCTGCCCTCATCCTTCATGAACACTCCGGTATTCCGTACATTGTCGACGTGATAAGAACGCGCGCTGGAACAATGTACAACAAACTCCAGAACCACCCCAATCCGCTGGTAAACACTCTGGGAACATATGACCAGAAAAAGCCGCGCCGACTACCATCTCTCAAAGTGCCAAGGGACATCTTAGTTCCACCGGGTTAACTTGAAAGTTGGGCAAAGCGACAAGAAATCTATAGCCGAAACAGAGAAACACCTACTTTCAGTTCACCGCCAGCCAGAGGGCGGGCACTTTCCGCTCGCGGACCAATCCCTCCCAAGCAATCACTCTGTCCCTATAAATACCCCTGTCACCACAAAAATGTTCCCAGTTAACATTATATGCCTGTAGAAAAACCTCACACTCCTCATCACGCAGGTAAAGCTGTGTTACGGCTGGGTACTGCGGTAATGACACCCGAGCGGGGGACCAAGAACCCGCTCGACTCGAACTGCTTCTGGCAATTCAAATCCTCCAAAACCTCTCCCTTAGAAAAATCCTCTCTGTTCCACTGCGAACCACTAACCAAACCCTTCGCCTCGAAACCCAGATCCCATCCATCCCAGAGGCAATAACAAAAAGAACCAAGGCAACATGGACGTGCATTAGAAAGGACGATAATTACGTGATCGCCAACATTGGCAAAGGCGAGCCGAAGCACCGCAAGCACACAAGAATTAATATTTTCTAGAGGCGGCACGGTTCGCCGACTAATGCGCGCCCATGCAATTCAGGCCCCAGGCCGCACATACACTAAGGCAGAGGCCCGGCCTCGGAAACCACCCGGGAGCTGCAACCTGTCCTCGCAGGAAAAGGGCGGGAAACTGTAAATAGTGAAGTGCGTGAGCTGGGACGCATATTTTTGGTGCGCCCAGTAAAGGTATGTGTGTGCGTGTGTGGGTATATAAATGTGTATGTATATATGTACATATATAAAAACTAATGAAGCAAAGAAAGACAAATATAAAAGCAAAAGCTGTTCTCGGTGTCCTAAGTAGGGTCACCGTATGGGTTTTACTTGAAACCCATAATTATAAAACATGTAAATATCTGTAAAATGTAAATAAATGTAAATTTAAGGCTGTAAGCCTCTGTACCAGGTCAAAACTTGTTAATAAACAAAAACTGAAATATATATATATATATATATATATATATATATATATATATATATATATATATATATATATATATATATATATATTTATGAAAGGTGTTTACGCATCGACTGGACCACGGCCAATAAACCCGGGAACATCATTTTATTGGGTATCTACACCAGGTTTATAAAACCTTGAAAAGTCGTTGTGTAAAACCACAGTTACAAATTAAGTTTGCGAATCTATAACTACAATTTTGAAATCACAAGTACAAAACAAAGATGGTTTACTTTTATGTAGAGAACTTGACAACATTTCCGTCTCTCCGTTCATTTGCTGCGCATATTAGTGCGACGTGTGAGCCATTTTTTTCCCCCATATTTTTATCCCGCCTTTAACTGCAGAGGTCAAATCGGCGGCCTTGCCTATTGATAAATGGTGTTACACGTTTACGTTGGGTATTTCGATGTTTGGGGGTTTTATACTTTGAATTCACATACACATTCAGACTTTCATTCATAGGTCCAGACTCAGGGAAGGATGAGGAATAATCCTGGCTGGAGAAAAATTCCTACCCCCTGCCGGGAATCGAACCCGGAACCCCAAGCACAGCAGGCATGAGCTCTACCAACTGCGCCACAGGGCCAGTGAGCAACTTTGTTCTAAGCTGGATTGTAAAATATAAAAGCAGATCGCCATTGACAAATGAAACTTACGTGCCCTGTTGTACGTCAGTACTTATGAATTAACATTAGATGTATGCAAAACCGTAACGCTCCTGATGAACTAAAGACTACACTAATGGAAAAATAAATGTTAAAGCTCTCTCAGTCTGTGTATATGTATTAAGCATGTATAAAATCAAACGTGTGTTAGAGAAGTTCCTTTACACCGCCACTGCAACTTCTAAACCCCTCTCTCGAACCGTGCATCATGCGTTCCCTGACGTCACTATTCGTGCAAGAGTAAATGACCAATTTGCCGACTCCTGTTTTAATGCTTTGAAACTCCGTTCTCTTTGCAAGGCCAAGCGATAAAAAATGAATAACGAACTTTCATTTGAGAAACGTGTAAGTATTGTAAAACGCACACAAATAACAAGGAATATCTCCGAAATGGTTGACTCAACAAAAAATGCATTTAGACTTCAACTGTGTGTTTTAACGAGATCTACATTTTTGTATACTAAGATTTGGTCTATCTCTTACGGTTTGCCAGTTATGCAAAAGCCATCAAGAGTAAACAGGACTACGTGGGCTATAGAAAATTCAAAATATAGATTTCATTTGTCATAAAATGTCTTAAACATATAACATTTTAATCAAAATCATTAGAGCCGTTTTCCAGAAAATGAATATTTTTGAAAAATTTTCCATGTAAAGGTTAGTCCAGGGTGGTGGAATTTTCTTCAAAATCTTCGTGTCCCATCATTGAAAGATATTAAACTTAAATACCAACTTTGGTTTGCAACCGACTTTTCGTTTTTTAGTTGTGCTGTTCACAGACAGACACATGCCACACACACACACACACACACACACACACACACACACACACACACACACACAAACACACACAAACGCGCGCGCGTGGACGTTTTTCTAAAACTGCATTTTTGGATCAATGGGGCCTCAAAACATATATTTCCGGTAAGATCTTGACATGGAATTCTTGGGTCGAATACAATACTTCCCCTACTTGCTATACCAGGTGAGTCAGCCGCGCCTTATTTTTTTGGAAGGTAGGCCACCCATCTAACGGCATTTGCACCTTAGTCCAGTTTTGCGCTTAATAAAATGTATTGCTTGACGTTCTTAAAGAGAGGAATGCGCAAAATTGAGAGCAACATTGCTTTAAGGGACAAAACGTACTCCTCGCTAAAGTACACCTCAAAAACATACGACTCGTTTACTGAGAGTGAATTCCGGTTTCCAGCCGATTTTACAAACTTTTTATTAGAGTATACATAGCAACGTAATTCAGTAAACGCCTCGGAAAAAATGGACCTATCATATGAGCACACTAACAACGTCAGCTAAAAAGAAAATCGTGGATTCTTGTACTTAGAGAAGGGATTGACTGCCAAAAATTAGGAAAAATTTAGACACGCCTCATCCATCATGGACCCGTACAGTCAAAACGGACATATTATTAAACAACAGTTTATTTGCGTTTTTGCGTGAACTACGCCTCGTGCATCTCAATTAATATGCATAACAGCTTTTGCCATTTAGGTAATAATATTAAAACGCCCAGTAAATGATTAAAACTGTATTAAAAGGCTAAAGCAAGCACGAAAACGTGCGAGGTGGCAATAACGTAGCGTCAGGCATACAGGTCCTACCATTGCACGCGGCACGTCCTTTCAGTCAAGTCTCGAAATAGCTGAATAGAATTGTGACATGCTCTACGCTAATCCCCAATGGCACAGGTTCGAGTCTCAGCATTGTAATTTTTTTTTCATCAAAACTTGGAAACCGAATTCACAATAATATATTTATAAAGTCCCTGGGGGTTTAGGACATTATAATTTAAATCGTTTCTGGTTGTCTGCATTTTGTAATTGAACAGATATAATGACTTCTGCCCCATTGGACTGGCATGATGTAGTGTGTTGCGAATGCCGACCCCTGCGTTCTCCACACGTATGCTGTCGCGCGATATTTTTTGCCTGTCTTTCTTTACGTATTGGACAGACGAGTACGTAGATATGCTTTTGATCTACGGAGAAGCAAGAACAAATACACCAGCGGCTCAGCATCTATATCGGGAGAGATATTCGAACAGACGACAACCAACAGCAAACACCTTCCGGAATGTTGAAAGGCGCCTGCGTGTAACAGCGTCACTTGCAAGAATGCCTCCTCATAGACACGCACCAGCAACATCGGGTGTTAATGCAGAAGCAGTTTTGAACGCCACCCAGAACAATCCGCATACTAGTACACGGTCAATTGCTCAGGAGGTGAACATCAGCTAATCTTCTGTAGTGCGAATATTGAACACTAAGTTCCATCCTTATCGTTTGCACCTACACCAAGCACTTCACGGGAGAGATTTCGAAGCTCGATTAACCTTTTGTGAATGGTTGCTGGAGCGAGTAGCAAGTGATGTGGGATTCGCATCCAGAATATTGTTTTCTGACGAATCAAGATTCCACAACAATGGAACAGAAAGTCGTCACAATATACGCTATAGGAGTGTTGATAATCCTCATTGGTTAAGGAAGGCAGCATTCCAAGAGCAGTGGGGTGTAAATGTCTGGTGTGGAATCTTGGGAGACCACCTTGTTGGACCATTATTCTTCGAGGGGAATCTAACAGGAGCACGCTACCTGGAATTCCTCCGTAGCTCACCCTTATACTAGGGAATGTGCCACTGCAGGAGCGAATGACGATGTGGTTTCAACACAACGGCGCTCCTCCGTATTGGTCGAGGATCGTCTGCAATCATTTGAATGCTGCACATCCTGGTCATTAGATAGGAAGACAAGGACCAGTCTCCTGGCCTGCCAGATCACCTTATCTGACATCCCTTGACTTCTTTCTCTGAGATTATTTAAAAGAACGCATTTATGCAGAGGAGCTGGGCAATCCAGAAACCCTTCGTCAGTGTATTACAGTGGCTTGTAGACCGGTTCAACCCGCCATGCTACACCAAGTCAGGGCTCCAACAGCGTGCCCAGGCGTGCATTACCCAAGAAGGTCACCAGTTCGAGCACTTGCTTCGTTAGAGGAGTTGTGTTCCAAGAATAGAAAAAGGGTCATTCCAGCGCCGCCAAACATATCACTATGAAACCTTTTTAATAGCACAATAATTCACTGTCTGCAAAATTGAGTTTAACTTCCATGTTAAACACTGACAATGTAATTTCCTTGCTTTCTGTGTTCAGATGTGTATGTGTATGATCCTTATTTCAATGGCACCTACCTATAGGTATGTTTAAGCAACTACATAATTGTAGTTCACCAATAAAAAAAACATCAAACAATGCCATAAAACAATAAAAATTAATATAACAGTTTTCAGAATAATAATTTGTAAATTGTAAGGATTGCAGGGTAGAACGAATTAGTACATGCAGGTGATTCGAACCACCTTCACAGCAGACAGTTACCGTAGTCTTGCGGTCGTTCCAACTGAGCTACCTAGTAACGTTTGAGGTGTACATTCCGTTTAAGATGTAATATTTGCTGGTTCCAGTGAACATTTGCAGAAGTGCAAACGTGAGCTGTCTAATTACGAATATATTAAAAGGCGATGTGATAACATCTATATTAGTACTAATTTCATCGAGTGTTTAACATCCATGTTAAATACGCGGGTAGAACCTAGTAATGGGGTCGATGTTTTCATGTTGGAGTATAAAATGCGGATTGCATAAAACTCGAGAATAAGGGGCAGCTGACTCACCTGGTATATAGTATGGAAAGTAAAAATAATTTTCAGATACACAATTTAAGTTGGGATTGCGGCATTGTGCATAAGGGTGTTTAGATGGCCGAATTAACGTTTTAACCGCTGTGGAACAAACTCCTGATAAAGTGGACTTTCATACACAGGTTGACACCCACCTCCGTAGTATAATGAGTAACTTAGCCACATTGGGGGGGGGGGGGCGGGGGGGGGGACAAGTTTGAATCTCGGTTAAGGCGAGTAACCTTGATAAGGGTTTTTCTGGATGCTGAACGAAATGTAGATAAATCTGAGCTCTTTCATCACAGGCACATTTGAACACACATTACACATCTGTACAGAACTATGATGTTGCAAAAATTATATTGACAAGAAAAGAAAAAGTAGGGATAACTACGCTAGAGAAGTTCACTAAAGCATATTTGTTCGGCGACTACTTTGGCGGGCTGCTATACTCATTTGGTTACTTTCAAAAGTGGTAGTGGATAAATTCAAGACATGAGGCAAAATTAGTGAATCATCAGGCTAGGGGAAGAGCAATCAAATATTTACTCTCCCCACTTACACAAATTGAATGACCGATCGGTTCTCTGAGGTGGACAGACAACAGCGGGAGGCGTGGCCTGGTAGCTAACCACTGTGAGGCAGTGGAAGGGGTTGAAACCACGATGTAGTGGAAGTGACACAATGTGTCGGTTTTCCCCATCTATGGTGAATCATAATGTCTCCACGAAGTACCGTCTCCACCTCAAAACATTCCAGCAGCCAAGTTAACCAAGAGAAAATTCCAATTCTTGATTTTTAGAAAGAGTAAACATATTACCAGGGCCCGGATGTTTATGGCCTAAAAATGTTAGAAATAGGCAAGCACTTATAACCGAAAAAAATAGAAAATATGACGATAAATATGACCTGAAAACCTTTTTGGGTGCAGAATAACGTTATATTGAAAATCTACTTTAAAAGTCTAGTACACTCAGTAATAAATAAATAATATTAATTTTATTGTTGCATTATGAAGTTATTTAATTGCTCAATCCAGAGCTAACCCTCAGCTCTGCACAGAATGAAATAAACGTGACCTTTTGAGGGGCAATCAGACAGAAGAATTACAATAACAAATTACATACAGCTTAACCTCCAAATTCACGAAAACATACATTTCTGAGAAAGATAAGTTTAAGAAATATAGACAAGAAGTAGGAGATATGAAAAATCCTCTTTGGGACGATTGCAAGCACATACGCGTAACTAGAATAGAAACATAAAAATATGACAAAGAATACGAAAATTTAAAAGAAAATTACTATAACCTGAAAAATGATAAAAAATGACAAAACACGTTAAAAAGTCAAAATATGAGTTTATATGACCCATCAGAATTGCATAATTTTAATCACCATTGATAAAACCCTGCTTTGATTATATTTTCCATGGAAAAGAAATCCACAAGCAAAAACTATGACATGCCATAAACATTTGGGCCCTGCATATTACAGTCTTAATATTATGGCGCCTTTTCAGATTTTTATTTTAAATGTTGTAGCAGTTTTTTGAGAATGGCCCCAATTTCAACTTTACGTATGTTTAGTATAGCACCTGAAATTGCGATGAAAATAGATTTTGATCTGACGGTGGAAAAATGTCAAAGGGTGGAAAAGAATGCTTTCTGGAATCACTGCATAATTCAAAAGGAGAGATATAAACACAGAGTCTGAAAAATTTGATGTAAAATGGAGGTTAACCTTCATGAAGCCCATGCGCGTTGTAGCGGACATTTACTTGAAAACAGGCTTGCAGCAAACGAATACATTTGTAAAAAACCTTTAACTTTCGATAATTCTCTCTCTTTATTGTTATTTTTGCGATGTTTAGTTTGAATTTATTAATATTAGCTTGGGTTAAAATAGGTAAATAAAGGATTAAAATTAAAGAAACTGTAGCGTCCTTTTATACTTCAAATAAACGGCAAGTGTTTCATCACAGTGCTAACGAAGTCCCACCGAACAATCACTGTTGTTTTACATTAGCCCGTCCTTTACCCTGGACTTCGCAGTACTGCAACGGACATTCGAATCCAGATAACCCACGAGAGTGCAAATTGTAACTAGTGATTGATGTTCAGTGCCTTAGGTAACACTGGTCAACAGGAAAATTGCGACATAAATAGTGTATACAATTTTTATTAATTGAGCACTCCTTATAACGAAAATGTTGCTGAAAGTTGCCAGTTACTTCTTATTACTTTCTCTACTACGTAAAGTAGAGGAAGTGTTGTATTCCACCCAAAAATTCGATTCGAGATTTCAACGGAAATATGTTTTGAGACCTCATGAATAAAAAAGGCATTTTTAGAAAAAGGTCCATGTGTGTGTGTGTGTGTGTGTGTGTGTGTGTGTGTGTGTGTGAGTGTGTGTGTGTCTGTGTGTCTGTGTGTCTGTGTGTCTGTGTGTCTGTGTGTCTGTGTGTCTGTGTGTCTGTGTGTCTGTCAGTCTGTTAGGCTGTCAACTTAAAATGAAAAGTCGGTTAAAACCAAAGTTGGTATTTAAGGTCTTTCAAGGATGCGACACGAAAATTCTGAAGAAAATTGCTCCACCGTAAACTATCCTTTACATGGAAAATTTTGGAAAATTTTGATGTTCTTCAAAATGGCTCTAACGATTTTGATTAGAATGCCATATTTTAAAATTATTTTCATAACAACTGAAATGTATATATTGAATTTCCTGGCTATAGCCCATGAAGTCCTATTTACTCTGGATGACTTTTGCATAACTGGTAAACCGTAAGAGATATACCAAATCTTACTATACAAAAATGTAAATCTTGCTAAAACACAATTTACGTTCAAATAAATTTTTTTGTAGAGTGAACCATTTCGGAGATATTCCTCGTTAATTGTGTAAGTTTTAGAGAACTTACACTTCTGTCAAATCGAACATTGCCATTCATTTTTTATATGTTAACCGTGCAAAGAGAATGGAGTTTGAAAGCTTTAAAAGGCTTGACTATCGCTCAAAGCCTACCGTATTCCCATATTCCCGTTGCACGTGCAAGAAACCGAGCAATAAGGTCATATCTGCAAATATTTATCTCAACTAACACGAAGAATATATAGGGATAAGAGTTTTTAGGAATGGTTAGTACATAGTAGAGAAAGTCGTCTTGAGTGCAGCACATCAGAATTTTTTAAAAGTATGGCAATTACTGATGACAGGAAGTTGTAACTAGATAGAATATATTGGGATATAGGGGATGGAGAAACACACTTAAAAGGATGACCTGGTCCTATCCTAGGTTTTCTGTTGTGAGGAAGAAACTAACTGATATGCCTGTTAATAGATAAGAATTAATTTACAGTCGATCTCTTCAGTGCCTCGGAAGTGTTTCGGAGTGTACGTGATTTAGTAAGAGTATTAAACAACAATGTTTGTGATGTACTGTAATAGTATATTGCGTACTCAGAACTGTAAGTGATACTTATCAGGTCGAGAATGCATTTTGGGAATCCGCAGGGCCGACTTTTCCCAAACATTCGAGATCTGATAAGTATCTTACAGTTCGTGGTTAGCCAATTGCTTTTTGCAATACTTGAAATAACCGTGGAAAGCAATAAATCAAAATTGCTTTTAAATATTTTATTGGAGATTAAGAAAAAATGAATTCTCAATGTGAACAAATGACAAGTTACATTTAAATTATATGGGAAAAGCCTTCTTATCCACTCTTTTGTTTTGGGTGTCGTCATTTCCTACTAGTACCGTAAGTATTAATGACCAGTCCAACTGGAAGCGTAAGTATCAATGACCAGTTTTAGTCTTGTTGCCATGGGAATTTATAAAGAATTGTAAATTTAGCTTACACTACCAAATATGTGTTAACAGTGATAAACTTACATATCAAGTATTGCAAAAAATTCATATAATAATGTTTTGCTTGTTAACAATGCCACGCAAGCGCATAAATTATTCTAACAATTTGTTACATTTGTGGCGAAGTGGTGTTTTCTGTGCAGCGGAGAAATATCACTTCTGTAATAAACAGCCTACAATCTTTAGTTTGGTGAATTCTGCAGATTAGGAGACCAAGATAAGAGTTGCGCTCCACACGTCTATTGTAAGACTTGCTATACGAATCTTCTAGATTGGTTGCACCACAGGAGACATTCGATGTCTTTTGCCATTCGAGTTATCTGACTGGAGCCAACAAATCACACTGTCGCACTAACGACTGTCTATTTTGTGTGGTTCCACCACTCCGAGGTATGACGAATTATAAAAAGATCATTGTATAATTATCCCAGTATACATTCTACTCGCTCTATTCCCCATAGTGATGACCTACCTGTTCCAACACTCCCCGAATCATATTGGATAGACTCAGAAGACGAGCCTTGTGATCCACAACCATCCACACCTACAGTTCCTCACTAATTATTTAATCGGAGACCTAGAACTTTCTAAAGCCAAGGCAGAGCTGTTAGCCTCCAGATATCAACAATGGAACTATCTTGCCGAAAATGAGTGGCATTTATTCGTGATCGTCAGAAACATTGAGAAATGTTTTTTCTGAGGAAGGCGATTTAGTGTTTTGCAGTGATGTTAGTGGCTTATCGAGTGCTCTGAACATTAATCACATCTCTGGTAAGTGTCAGTTGTTTATAGATACTTCAAAATTAAGTCTCAAAGCCATATTACACCACAATGACAGTTGCCGTCAATTCCTATTGGTTATTCCATACATACAATGAAGGAATCATATGGCAGCCTGAAACTGCTTGATTCAATTTATTATAATACGGGCGGACGGGCGGGCGAAGTTTAAGGGCCCGTCAACAACTAGGTCATTTGGGCCCGAAGTTAAAATACAAAAACTAAAGCACTCAATTCGCTGGCTAAAATGGGAGGTTAAAAGAGTCAAAAGCGTAAACAGGTAAAAAGTTCCAAACGGCACATGAGTGCGCTAACTTTATAACCTGAAACATCCATGCGCTAAAATAGGTGAAAAGTGAAAGCTAAAACAGAATATTAAAACTAAACAATTAAAACAGTAAAAGGTAAAACATAACGTTTAAAATAGAAGTGAAAACTGAAAAGTTAAAAAGCTCAAACAACTAAAACACAAGTTATACTTGCTTAGCGAACCCAATTTGGGCAACGAACCGAAGCGCCTTACACACAGACACTGGGTGGTCACCCTAAATTGACGCAAGTGTACACCTTAAGTCAACCGACTGGCTCTCACAAGTGTATTGCGGACAGTCTATAAGGATATGGGCCACATAAATTTGAATGTTGCATGTAGACGCAGGAATGGAAAATATGTGCAGACTTTAAAGTAATTGCAATATTAACTGGAGTAAAACCTGGCTGCACTAAACACAGTTGTTTCATGTGTGAATGGGACAGTAGAGATAGAGTTTCTCATTTCATAAAAAAGGAATTTTACGTCAAGGTATGAAACTGTAAAAATGAATATTGAACATGAACCACTGGTGGAACCTGGGAACATTTAAATTCCTCCACTACATATAAAGCGTGGTCTCATAAAAAGATTTGCTAAAAGGTTGGACTGAAATGGACTGACACCTGGTTAAAAAATTTCGTTGAATTAGTGAAGCCAAGTTAAAGGAACGAGTTTTTTTTTTACCCACAGATTCATCAACTTCACCAAGATGGGGTATTTTAACACCTTTTAAATGTTTTTGAGAAAGAGGCATAGATTGCTTTCAGGAAATGCGTAAATAATTTTTTGGGAAACAAACGAGCTGGAAACTATGAAGACCTTGTTACAAATCTGCTGTCATGTTATCATAAAATGGGATGCAACATGTCCCTTAAATTACACCTTTTACAATGGAACATACGTGGAATTAGAACACAACAACCAGAGTAAGAGCTTTTGCTCTATAATAATGAGCATTTGGTTGCATGTTTGCAAGAGACTAAGTTGCGCCCACAAGACGCTTTCCATCTAAGACGATACACCCCAGTACGGTGTGATGTTACACCAGAAAATGCTGTTCCGGAACATGTCGGCACTATGATGCTTGTCAGATATGATGTATATATGGAATCTGTACCTTTACGGTTTGATATACAATGTCGCCGTAACGATTCTACTGCCAAACATCCAGTTCACCATTTGCAACTTATATTTGCCTCCGTCGCATGACCTCTCGCATATTGATTTAGAACATCTACTTTCCCATATTGATTTAGAACATCTACTTTCCCAGTTACCAACACCGTTTCTGTTGGTGAGATACTTCAATGCACACCACCCGCCTTGGGGTTGAAGTCGCACTTCTGCGAGAGGCAAGCTCATCGCTGATTTCCTGGATAGTTGCAACCTTGTTCTGCTAAACACTGGAGAGCCTACAGTTCTTTCTGATTCGTTCAATATTTTATCACAACTTGATGTTACAGATTGTTCATCTCCGCTGGCAGTCTCCTTGCAATGGAATGTCACCTCTGATTTACACCTTACTGACCACTTTCCATGTCTTATTAGTCTCCTAACGCAAGATACGCGTTCCACATGTGCGGCTAGACGGTGCTAGGACCATGCCAACTGGAACCTTTACACCCAGTTGGCTGTGTTTACATATAACGAGCATGACTCAGTGAATGATTTTGTACAGCATCTCACCGAGAGGATTCTTTCTGCTGCTGAGCAATCTATTCCGCGGTCGACTTCCCACCCCCGTCGATTTCCCGTCCCTTGGTAGACGGATGAACGTCGGAATGCCATTTGTACTCGAAGCCGTGCTAAGGGCTTTCCAACGACACCCTACGTTGGATAATCTAATCCAATACAAGAAAATACGCGTCAGGTCCGGACAAGTCATTAAGGATAACAAAAAGACATCATAGAGCAAATTTGTAGCTTCATTTAACCGACATACACCTTGCTCGGTTGTGTGGGATAGGTTAAGGCGTGTTGCAGCTAAATTGGCCCATATGTCAATTGCGGGTTTGAAAACAGTTACAGGAGTTTTTTGATTCATTTGATGTGCGCAACACGTTTTTGGCAGTGCTTTCACTCAAGTGTCTAGCTCGGATAACTTCTCCCCTGAGAGAGTCGGTCTAGGTGGCTCAGTTGGTTAGACGCTGGCCTACGGATCCCAAGGTCGCGGGTTCAAACCCGGCCCAGGCCGATGGTTTTTAAGTGTGCTTAAAAACGACAGCTCCATGTCAGTAGATTTATTGGCATTTAAAAGAACTCCTGCGGGACAAAATTCCGGCACACCGGCGACGCTGATGTGATCCTGGCAATTGACAGCGTCGTTAAACAAGAAAATAATTTAAGTTATTTTGCTCCCCTGAGTTCCTGCCAATTAAAACTCAGGTGGAATCGTAAGGCTTCACGTTTCGTTCTAGAAACGTAGATGATTAAAATCGCCTTTTCACCATGCCGGAGTTAGAACAGTCTCTTTCATCTTCGCGATTATCAGCGCCAGGAACGGACTGTATGCATGTACAATCGTTACAACAGCTCTCTCCTGAAGGTAAGATATTCCTGCTTGAGGTCTACAATTGTGGAACATGGGAACATTTAAATTCCTCCACTACATATAAAGCGTGGTCTCATAAAAAGATTTGCTGAAAGGTTGGACTGAAATGGACTGACACCTGGTTAAAAATTTTCGTTGAATTAGTGAAGCTAAGTTAAAGGAACGAGTTTTTGTTGGCCCACAGATTCATTAACTTCACGAAGATGGGGTATTTTAACACCTTTTAAATGTTTTTGAGAAAGAGGCATAGATTGCTTTCAGGAAATTCGTAAATCATTTTTTGGGAAACAAACGAGCTGGAAACCATGAAGACCTTGTTACAAATCTGCTGTCATGTTATCATAAAATGGGATGCAACATGTCCCTTAAATTACACCTTTTACACTGCCATCTGAATTGTTTTCCTGAAAGCTGTAGGGAAGTAAACAGGATCTTCTAGATACCGGACCTGACACTGGGATTCAAAATGGCGGCCTATGTGTGGGAACTACTTACAAACAACTCGTTTACGGCTACAATTTCAACGCAGTAAAATAAAAATGTTGTGTAATAACGCGCCTATTTTGTGAATATGGGCTGTGTTAAACACAAAAACACTGTCTTAAACATAACCTCAAGTAAACAAAAAAGAATGACATTAATATTAAACGATAACCCATGGGCAATGAAATATATAACCTTAAATAACATTCATGCAATCTACAGTTTTACATGCCATTATGTAACTGCATTACATACTCAAATTACAAAGAAGATAGACAAAACTGCAAGCAGCATGTAACTTAAATAAAACAGAAATGTTGACATTGAGTTGACTCAGAATTATTAATCATTGTTGACACTGTTTTTCACACTTACACCACGTACATAATTTTATATACCTACACAAAACAAATACTGGATGGCTGATATACAAATGCTGCTATTTAGAATAATTAGCTACCTACTGAATTCAAAAGCTTTAGGGTGAAATTTTGCTTTTACTTTTACTAAAAATATAGGATTACTGAGTTTGCAACAACATATTACTCAGCAGTTCATAACACTTCATTTTACAGGGGGAATCCACAAAAGCAGATGAAATATTAAAAATAATAAGCCTAAAACAGCACTGTAAATGAAATATATGAAATACGTAACCTTAAATCAGTATTTTACAGTAACTTTGCTATAATCTACAGTTTTACATGCAGCAACATAACACATTTCTTCTAAACTACAGCTACACATTTAAATTACAAAGACAAAAGATAATGTATAAATACAAGCAGCATACTACTTACATGAAACAAACTGTTGGTGTTGCAGCTGTCACTAATAAAATTGAGTTCACTCGAAATTATTGTCTTTCACTATTCACACTCATTTCTCATTTTTAATTTTCATTTGGGAATGCAACAGTTACGGGGCATTGTGATGTTTGTGGTTAAGGACTATATCAACAATAACATACACTACTGGAACTGTTTTTCTTCAACAACCTCACACCTCTGTAATCGTGACACAAATTGTACTTGCAAACAGATAAATTAACCACACTATACGGCTAATGTATCCATAGTCTTAGATGGAACACAAACATAAACACGTGGAGAGCACACGGCACAGTCAACACGTTATTATATTTATTCCCGTTCCCTCTACTGCCCAAATAAAAGTTTATAAACACTCGCTTTGCTAATGTGAAGACAAACTTACATAGGAATTATTATAACAAGCAATAACTCAAAGGCATAGAAAACAATACGAAGGATAGCGTGTGGAAACACCTCAGAAGTCATCACCAAGAGCCGGCGCCATTTTTGTACAACTGGAATGCCAGTGTCAGGTCCGTTATCCAGAGGGTCCTGGAAATAAACCATGAACATAGCAAACGTTTACACCAACAAATATCATTAATGGAAAAACGTTACCAGGGAAAGTGGAGTGCAAGAATACTTGCTGGCTTCTGCTGAACAGTCATCAGGGGAGTTCTTCAACTCAACTACAAAAGGGAAGCAAGGAGAAAGCATATTTAGTAAAGCTAAGCGACCATGAATATGTTTTACAAGACATCAGACCGATTTTCGTGGAAACAATTACTATATTATTTTACCTTAATATTATTCCCAAACCAGAACCAATCTAGCATTCTTGTTGCCATATTCGTGTTCAGCATTCCTTAAGAAAAGTGAGTTTTCATTCATGTCGCAAACAAAAAAGCCAAAATTTGTTGTACATTGTAATTGAGCTAAGAGCCGCATATCAGCTAGGGAGGTATTTTAAGGACACATGTTTCTCGTATATCCTCCTGATTCAAGGACTGGTTTGGTAAAGCGTAGCTTTCTTGAAGTTGTGAATATTCAGAACTTCAGGAAAGTAATTCAGTATACCTTTTAAATGCTGAGAGTTTTTCGAGAAGGTGTATTAGTTGTATTACTTGTTGCTGCTCAGTGTAGGTTTGATATGTTTTCGCAGATGTGATTGGTTTTTCTGATTAAGACGAATATTCACATTCACATCAGAAATAAAATAATCCCTTACATTTGTAACATTAAAGTTTACTTTTTCCAGCACACAGGACATGGATTGGGTGTGCTGCAAGTGGCTGCAGCATGTTAAAGGAATTAAAGGAATTTAGATAACAGAGTCTAAAAACAAACAGGTAAGTTAAAATTACATTTCTCAACTTTGCACCAGATCTTAATATTCCAGCGTATGGTTTGCGTGTGATAACACCGTTGCAGTTTAAGCGATGCTTTTCAATGATTGATGATTCTCGCAGTGAACAGGGTAATTAAGTTGGATTGATGTGAAAGGTGGAAATAGCTGGCACAGCAGGCGTCCACACTCCGGCACTACCTGTTGGTTCTCCACCTGTCACGATGCCCTTCTTCCACTTAACTGTGCAGCAATACAGGTGGCCACATAAATCGTTTACACTTTAAACCACAAAATGCCTTATATGCACATTATAGACTATTTAGTTCGTTTAATCGGTAGGTACTAGCTGATTTACCAGGCATTGCATTAGTACATTCTAGAATGTAAGGGATTGAAAACCAAGATGGGGTGATTTTTTAAATTTGTAAGTTAATCTATAATTTGAACACAAGGTACTATGACTAAGGGTAGCTTTATGAGTTGTCTGGTATTATATCATTTTCGCCGAGTCCTATAGTCCAAGTGCACACATTTGTGCCCTGGTTGACCAAACAGTATAGTTTACCCTACGAGGAGTTGAAAATAAAGTAGGTAAGGGTAGCTTACAAAACTTTCGAGTGCTGTTTAGTTCAAAATAAGATTTAGGTGGTTTTTGAAAGTTGTAACGCATGCTATGCTTTCTGCAAACTCCTATTGTATATTTGTGCAATATTTTGGGCATATGGTTTAAAGAGTATAGATTTCTACATAAGCAATTGAAAATATGATAGGGGTAGTTTTTCAAAAGTTGTGAGGTAGCTTAAATATTTCTTTCGGTCTTATACTATAGGTAAACGTAAAATTGTTCATCTAAACAGGCCAAATAATGTCGATTTGTATGTTAGTCATTGAAAATATCTGTCAGTTTCTAGAGTCTAAATGTACCTACTCGCCCCCCCCCTACAGGGCCCCACTACAGTAGGTACGGGTTTGGCGCACCCGCGGTCCCTAGCCAACTGACTCCCTTGGTGTGGGCTCGTCTTTGTGGTGAGGGAGTCAGTCAAAATGCCCACCACGTGTAAGCCGTGTGTACAGACCCGTGTCGGTGTAAAGGATTACCCTACTTGGTTGAGGGATGTGTACCTGAGCCTGGGACAGTTTCTTTCTGAATCCGGGGAGGGTGCGCATTTCCGACACATCGGTTTGGTTTCAGCTTCGCCTAAACGGGAGGCTAGGGGCAAACCCACCCCTAGACAATCGGCCCGGTCTAGGTATTGCACCGAACTCCAGGGTGAGTGGGACGGCGGGTCCACTATACCCCCTGTGTAGCCCGGTCATCCCGGTGGGATGATCACTTGTTGGACTCCGTGGTGGGTAGGGAGCACTGAGGGATGAAATTTTATAGTCGTTTTTAATGGCAAACAAAAATATTAATGGAAAACGACAAGTGAGCGATGAAATAGAGGTACACGTAGCGTCAACAGCTCGTTACCTAGTGGTCAGTAGAACGGAACAGGCTCAATCCTTTCTGAAGGTGAACCCCTTTGTGATACAGTTAGGTCTAGACAAAATAGCCGGTCCGGTCAAATCATGTACCCGTCTTAGAACTGGCTCTCTACTTGTTGAAACGTATACGTCCACCCAATTCGACAAGTTGCTGAAGGCGAAACTCCTCCATGGATATCATATCCATGTAGAGAAGCACCAGTGCCTCAGCTCCTACAAGGGCGTCATTACCATCCACATGTTGGGCGGTATGCCGGAGGGTAAATTGTCTGACCGGGGAGTAACATCTGTTTATCGTGTACGAAGAAAGCGTGACGGTGTGCACGTAAGCTTTTTCTTACATTTCATCGACTTGATCACCCTCCTAAGATATAGACTGGCTATGAGGTCATTAACGTGCGTATATCCCGCGCGGTGTTTCCAATGCCAACGTTATGGCCATACTCAGACATCCTGTAAGGCTTATGTTCCTGTTTGTGTCACCTGTGTAAATACCAGTATTATTTGTGTATTTATTTTGTATTTGAATTGGTAGCTTATTTCAGTTTATTTTATTTTTATTTCATTTTATTTTTTTAATTTGTTAAATATATTTTTATTTTATCTTAAAAAGACTTTTTATCTAAAAACTGTGTAGTAGATTTGTATTTTTATAGTTTATTAATAAATGTATGGAATTTGGAAGCTACGTCCCGGTGTAAGGAATTAGGTACCGGGATGGAATTCATATTTATTTTGTGGTAAGGATGCCCATGGCGAAGCATGTCTATCTGCTCCTAACTGTGTGAACTGTTGAGGTTCCCGTCCGGCGACTTCTCGCGACTTCCCGCGACTGGCCACGTTACCTGGGCGGGAAGGAAATTCAAGAGCTGCAGGTCAAAGAGCGCTTATCGTTCTCTGAGACCCGCAAAGGCCATCCTGCTCGCCAGCCTTCGTACTCTAATTTGGCACTTTCAGTTCAGTAGTGTCAACCCCTGTAGCCAGCACCGTCATCGCACCTACACGTATTCCAGCCACAGCTTCTACCTCAACCAGCACCAGCCCTAAGACTTTTCCTGCTAGTCCTGACATCCGGAAGTTTAGAGTTGAGCCGAATCGATGTGACATCCTCAAAGACCCTCAAACCTCTGCCGGGGGAAAGTGTGCCTTCCCAGCCATTTCACATTCCCCTCCCCGTTGGTCACGCTCTCAGTACACCAGAGAGTGTAGTCAGGTGTCACGGGTCTCTCCACCTCCCGTTACCACAGGTAACCCCTATATAGTTCTGTCTTCGGTTAGCGGTGAAGCAGAGCCTCTTCCGTCCGAAGAACCTACGGGGCATGAACCATCTGCTCGAAAAAAGCCTTAGCTCCACGTGCACTTAGAAGGGCAAATTGAAGCGACAACCACCGGTCAAGTGAACCTAGTCGGCATCGTACCCCCTTTGCTCCAGGATGTCCATTCTTCAGTGGAATACACGTGGCATCCACCCACATGGGACCGACTTTCAAGTACTTACTGACTCACTTTCTCCTAGTATTCTGTGTTTGCAGGAGACCAAGTTTCGCCAGGACTCCCTCGGTGGACCAACGACTGCTGAGCGCCACCCTACTCTTGACAACCTGATCACATTCAGGCAATCACGTACCATGGCTTTGTGTCATGCAGGCCAGTAAGAGAACATCGTGGCTCCGTTTTGCGGAATCATTTAATAAATTTACGTCTTCATCTGTCGTTTGGGATAAGCTTCGTCGTGTGGCGAGGAAAGCTTCGCCATTTACCGTACCCGGTCTCAGGATCAATAACACTACCCTTGTTTGCCCTAGAGCTGTTGCAACTCTGGGCAACGTTTTTGCTGATGTGCCAGGCTCATCGCATTGTCACTCGGATTTTCTACCCATCAAGCATAGCGTTAGACGCATAACCTTTCTTTCCATTCTTATAACCGGAAGTTTTATAACACCTTTTGCACCATGCCTAAGTTGAAGCGGGCCCTGGGCTCCTCCAAGCACTCCAACCCTGAGCCGGATAGTATCCACGTCTTAAAGTTACAGCACCTGTCTTCGGCTGGTAAACTCTTTCTCTTACAAGTGTATAACCGTATCTGGCGCACAGCATCATTGCTTTCAGCTTGGCGTGAGACCAGTATTGTTCCGATTTTAAAACCTGGGAAGGATCGCTGTCTACCTCCTAGTCCCCCCCAGGGAGACCTACTACGGTAGGTCCGGGTTTGGCCCAGCCGGGGCCCCAAGCGCTCACCATCATTTCACCCCCTTCATGTTCATTAAGTGTGCCACGTAATAGCTGCTTCTGTTGCTATTATTCAGCATCCTCTTCTTCTTCTTCCTCTTCTTCTAGGTTTATTCTGATTATTAGTTTGTAAAATCCTAGATTTATCACCGTGTCTCATCAGCAGGATCTTATCTCCGTGATCCTGTTCCACGGTTTCAGCGCTGCCCCCGGCTTGTGTGCTCTTCGGAGGTCTCAGGCGCGAAGGTTGGGTGGACCCTTCACACTGCCCCATGTGTAACCTTAGGTGCGGAGCCTGTCCACATCTCATGTACATCCACGTATCTCCTTGAGGGCACGGCCTGTGTTAATTCCCCGACGGCCGTGTGCCGTTCGGTTAGTATCACCGGCCGGACGTGGTACCGCTGAAGGAACCCCGGTGTAATCAACCCGAAGTTCCCTGAATCCACGCTGACTCTGTTGAGTGGGGAGCCACAGGCGGTTATTCCTGTGGTGAGGGAATAAAGCCGGGGTGTACATGGTGAATGATTTACGCATGTGGACAAGCAGTGGAGATTGGAGGGTGGTCCCTCTGAAGTACGCCTTGAGGTCGGTCATGGAGGAGTCTCCATGGTGCCACAGACCGTGGAAATTTTGATGTCATTCTTTTCTTTGACCCCCGGATGGCAGGCGGACGTGGATGGTTCCGGATGGGGGTCCAATTTCAATATGCATCCGCGCAAACCCTCTCATTTTGACGCTTTTCTTGTTATGACATTGGCTCGTGCAGGGAAGACGATTATGGATATTAGCCCTTCTTATATCAAACGTGAGGTAGATAGAATATGTGAACGCGAACGCGACAAGACTACGTGACGGTACGCTGTTAATCGAGACCAAAACATCAGATCAGTCAGAGAAACTCTTAACGGCATATTTGTTGGGATCCTACAATGGACGGATTTATGAAGAACTGTCGAACCGTAGGCTTTTTTTCGATCTCGAGAGGGCTTGTGAAGATTAGACACGGTCCATAATAGGGGCATCCGTATGGCAACCGGAGCCTTTTCAACTAGCTAGTCGTGAGCCTTTACGCCGAGGGCATAGAACCTCCTCTGCTATTTCGGCGTGAGATTCTCTTAACAAATTAAGGTTGTACGCTTAGCTCTATGTCTAACCGCTCGTCGTTCGCTTCTTTTTTCACCACCACGCTAAGAAAACTTACACTTTGTCCTAAGCCAGAGGGTTTTCGTTTCGAGAGGCCTCTAAGGAACCTTGCAGTTGAACTGCCTAGGATGTTTCCCAAAGGTGAGAAGCTCTACCTCCCTCCCCCCGCCCCTTGGTTATCTGGCACGCCCCATGTAAAGCTTGGGATGACTGTAAACCGGAAGAGCACGATGTCTATTTTAAGTATCCACACGTGCGTTTTAGAAGTTTTGTCAGGCTACACTGACTGACATAATTACACCGATGGATGTGCTTACATTTATGCAACCGAACCATATGCACTCGGTCTTCCTAATAGCACTTCCTTTTTTTCTGCAGCGCTGTATACAATTTACCCAGCCGTTTCATATGTGCAACGTTTTATATGTGCACCGTGGTAAATTAAGTGACTGCTTGATTTTGAGTGATTCCCTTAGTGCACTTCAGAGCCTTCGTGAGGTGCACAGCTCCCATCCTATTGTGCAACGTATCCAGGATGCCCTCCATATATTACACGCTTCTGCGGTTAGCGTGATGTGAGCATGGATTCCTGGCGGATTTGGCAGCAAAGGTGGCAACTACAGAACCCAATATTACAATCTTTCGAGTTACTTCGGAAGACTTTAGGCTTCAATTACGGAGAGAGGTGCTGTCGTGCTGGCACGAAGAGTGGTAAAGCTCTCCGCGATAATAAGCTTAGAGAAGTGAAAGCGCTTTCGATAAACTGGGTAACTTCCTCTCGCGTATCTCGTCACGAGGAGGTTAGCTTGGCTCGGTTGAGAATTTGCCACTGCAAATTTTCGCATGGTTACCTATTGGTTACCCAGTATTACCAACTCTCGTGTTACTTCGGAAGACTTTAGGCTTGAAGTGCAGAGAGTGGCGATGTCGTGCTGGCACGAAGAGTGGTCAGTTCTCCGCGGTAACAAGCATGGAGAAGTGAGAGCACATCCGGTAAACGGAGTAACTTCCTCTCGCATATCCCGTCGCGAGGAGGTTAGCTTGGCTCGGTTGAGAATTGGCCACTGCAAATTTTCGCATGGTTACCTATTGGTTACCCAGTATTACCAACTCTCGTGTTACTTCGGAAGACTTTAGGCTTGAAGTGCAGAGAGTGGCGATGTCGTGCTGGCACGAAGAGTGGTCAGTTCTCCGCGGTAACAAGCTTGGAGAAGTGAGAGCACATCCGGTAAGCTGGGCAACTTCCTCTCGCATATTTCGTCGCGAGGAGGTTAGCTTGGCTCGGTTGAGAATTAGCCACTGCAAATTTTCACATGGTTGCCTATTTAAACGGGGACCCTGTCCCTCTGTGTCCGCTGTGTGACAACCTTTTGTCAGCCCGTCACGTGCTAGTAGAGTGTCCCTCTCTAGCGCACCTTCGAGACTCTGTGAATCTGACTGCCAGACTTGTAGAGGCCTTGGCGGACCACAAAATAGCGGTCGAAAGAATTTTTAGGTTTTTAGCTTTAGCGTTATATACCTAATTTCTATACTCTTGACATATTTATACCTTTGTTTTAATTTTGGCTTTTGCCACTGCTTTGTATATTTATATAGTTTCCTTCTTTAGTGGTAATTTTATTTTTAATGAAGTTTATATCTGCCTATTGCCATGAACTGTTTTTAAGGGCACTGATGACTACGAAGTTGAGCGCCCTTAAACCTACAACACCCCCTCCTCCTGATCTTCATTTGCGTGGCACACATCTTTAGTTTGTTCCGCACTTGAAGTTCTTGGGCCTACAATCGACGCAAATTCTCATGGGAGCACCATATTTGTCATCTTCGTGCTTCCTGCGGTCGTACGCTTCGGATACTCAGGGTTTTACATGGGGCATCTTGGAGCAGCGATCGCATGGTCATGTTGAGGTTGTATCGCTCACAGGTCCGGTCCTAGTTACACCACGGCTGTTTTATCTATGGCGCCACGTCCGCCTCTAAACTCCGCCTTTTAGACAAGATACATCACACTGGTATCCGTCTCGCTAATGGGGCTTTCCGCACCAGTAGAGTCGATTGTCTGTTATTTATTTATGCCAACAAACTTACTGTTGGTGTTTTTAAACACACAAGGTGTGTCTGTGGTTCAAATCCCAGTTGTGGCATTGAATTTTTAAGTTCCAGTTCTACCTCTTAATCGATTGTCTGTATTCTTATTCTTGCGAACCTCCGCTGTCTGTTCGATGCTCGTTGTTACTTTGTTCCCATGTGGGAACAAAGCTCATCCAGGTCATCCTTCGTTTCCATCTGTATTGCGTCCAGACCTCGCGCACCGTTATATGAGGAATAAATCTCCCGTCCAAGTGGTATGAGGTTTCGAGAACTGCTTGTCGCACACGCCCTCCGACTTCCAGTTGTAGAGCGGCATTCACTGGGTCACTGTCCTCCCTGGCAACTCCAGCGTGCACGCTTTGACCTGGAGCTGTCGGGCTGTGCAAAGATAGCTACCCATCCTTCAGTGTTTCGTCAACTTTTCATCGCAGTTCTGGGCCGATACCAGACTTGGCAGGAATCTTGGGAAGCGTTAGCTCGCACTCAGTTATGGACAATCAAGAACACTGTACAACCCTGGCAGACCAGTTGCAGGGAAAGAGTGGTTTTAACCCTCCTGAGGATAGGCCACACCCGAGCCATTCATGGACACCTTTTGCGTGGTGATCCGGTGCCTGTCTTTGCGACGTGCAATGTTCCAGTCTCTGTCGCACATGTCCTTGACTGTCCGCGATAAGCTCGAGAGCGCCAGTTCCTTGGCCTGGGTCTTACACTGTGCTTAGTTTTAGGCAGCGACCCGGTAGCTGTAAATACAGTGCTGCGGTTTGTTGCTAATATTGATTTTTAAGGCAGTGCAAGGTTATTTTATTTCGGAAGTTTTATCATTTTAGGGTCTTTTACTTTTTGGTTTTTAACGTTTTAAATCTTCCGTTTTAAGTGTTTTAACTGTTAGCAATTTTAAGTTTCACATTTTTAGGTTTTTAAATGCCAAGTTTTAATAGTTCAGGTGAGCTGTTTTTATCTGTTTTAATTTTCGATTCTTTAGCCTTTTAAGTTTTAAACTGCAGTGATTTTATCTTTGGACTCCGGGTCCCATTGACCAAATTGTCGAAGGGCCCTTAAACACGACACACTCACTCACTCATCCACTCACTCACTCACTCACTCACTCACTCACTCACTCACTCACTCACTCGCTCACTCACTCACTCGTTTGATACGGTATGACCGGTTTTGAAGCACGTTTCAGGCAACCATGGATACTGTTTCTCTCAAAATTTCATTTTTATCTTAGAACTAATGCTCTTACGCGGCTCTTTCGAGGTTCATATTTTAAGATTTTGTGGCACGTAAAAGCTACGACCATAGTTTGTAACAAGGCTCTGCCTCTCTTGAGCCGGCCGTGGGCGTGCGAAAAGTGTGCAAGGCCTTGGAAATTAATGAATTAAATGCGCAGTCAGTTACTGACTGTTATATTACTGTTTTAATTTTGATGCAGAGAAACATTTTTCCTCAGGATACTCGTACAAAAGAGACACTCGATTGTTTCAAAGCGCCTGTGTTACAGAAGAGCTCGCCGGTGATATTATTCATATTTTAATGTAAATAAGGAATGCGTTATTTTCTATTACTAGCTACATATTTTTAATAAATTATCGTCCTCCTAGCCACAGTTGTAAATGTTTATTTTACTGTCGTCAACAGAGGTTCTGCGCCGTCAACGTTAGTTGTAAGATTTCTATTTTTACTTTCTCTTCTGGTAAGTAGGGGAAATATTGTATTCCACCCAAAAATTCGATGTCGAGATTTCACCGGAAATATATGTTTTGAGGCCCCCTGAATTAAAAAAATAGCATTTTTAGAAAAAGGCCCGTGTGTGTGTCTGTGTCAGTCTGTCAGTCTGTGGACAGCATAACTCAAAAACGAAAAGTCGGTTAAAAACCAAAGTTGGTATTTAAGTTTAGTGTCTTTCAAGGTTGCGACACGAAGATTTTGAAGAAAATAGCCCCACCCTAAACTACCCTTTATATTGAAAATTTTTCGAACATTTTGATTTTCTTGAAAATGGCTGTAACGATTTTCATTAAAATGTCATATGTTTGAGATATTTGTATGACAAATGAAATGTATATCTTGAATTTTCTGGCTATAGCCCCTGTAGTCGTATTTACTCTAGACGACTTTTGCATAACTGGTAAAGCGTTAGAGATAGACCAATTCGTACAGTACAAAAATGTAGATCTTGCTAAAATACACAATTTATGTCTCAATAAATTTTCTTGTACGGTGAACCATTTCGGAGATATTCCTTGTTATGTGTGTGAGTTTCGAAAAACTTGGAACTTTCGTGAAATGGATCATCGTTGTTCATTTTTTATATGTTAAGTGTGCAAAGACAACAGAATCTCAAAGCTTTAAAACATTTGACAATCGCACAAAGCCTACTGTATTCTAACACTCCCCTTGCACCTACAAGGAAATAAGCAATAAGATAACTTGTACAAATGTTTATCTCTACTAATACGAAGAACATAAAGGAATAAGAGTTTATAACAATGGTTAGTACAAGGGTAGAGAAAGTCATGTGAGAGCAACACATCAGATTTTTACTTTCTCTACTGGTAAGTAGGGGAAGTATTGCATTCCACCCAAAAATTCGATGTCCAGATTTCACCGGAAATATATGTTTTGAGACCCCCTGAATCCAAAAAAAGCATTTTTAGAAAAAGGTCTGTGTGTGTGCCTGTGGACAGCATAACTCAAAAACGAAAAGTCGGTTAAAAACCAAAGTTGGTATTTAAGTTTAATGTCATTCAAGGATGCGACACAAAGATTTTGAAGAAAATAGCCCCACCCTAAACTACCCTTTACATGGAAAATTTTATCGAAATTTTTTATTTTCTTGAAAATGGCTCCAACTATTTTGATTAAAATGTCATATGTTTGAGATATTTTGATGACAATTGAAATGTAAATCTTGAATTTTCTGGCTATAGCCCCTGTAGTCGTATTTACTCTGGACGACTTTTGCATAACTGGTAAACCGTTAGAGATAGACCAAGTTATACTCTACAAAAAATGTAGATCTTGCTAAAATACACAATTTATGTCTCAATAAATTTTCTTGTAGTGTGAACCATTTCGGAGATATTCCTTGTTATGTGTGTGAGTTTCGGAAAACTTAGAACTTTAGCAAAATGCAACAACGTTGTTCATTTTTTTATATGTTAATCGTGCAAAGAGAACGGAATCTTAAAGCTTAAAAAGATTTGACTGTCGCGCGAAGCCTGCCGTATTCTAATATCCCCCTTGTACCTACAAGGAAATAAGCAATAAGATAATTTGTACGAATGTTTATCGTAACTAACATGGAGATATAAGAATAAGAGTTTGTTAGAATGGTTAGTACAAGAGTAGAGAAAGCCATGTGAGTGCAACACATCAGATTTTTGTACAAATTTTTACAGTTGAAGTCCACGAAAATTCTTGCTGGCATAGATTGAAAACACAAAACTTTAATATAATTATGTAAGCAAATCAATAATTTATATTTAGCACAAATTGATATGGTTATCCGCAACAAATAATATAACTAATCTTTTACAGTTTTTGACGACGGAATAATAAACTAATGTTGTTTGTTCCCAAAGTCCCAACATGCGCCCCCCCCCCCTCCCTGATAAAAAGTCTGCCAACGTCCATGGAGTCGGCCCTGCATGTGCTAAGTTATATATAAAACCAGTTGAAGATCAAATGTATAACTCAAAGGACCTGCGAATTGTATTTTCACATTTTCCAAAAATTAAATGAAGATTGTGTTATGGACGTTATAAGAGCGGGTGTCTTACCGCAAGTACAGAAACCAGAGAAGTGGCACGAGAGTCACCGTACATCGCAAAACAGCTGTTCGTGTTTAGTTGGGACATTTCCTGGGAAACAGTACAGGCCATGAATGTCATTAACCATGTTCTAAACGTTTAATGTGCCTGAAAACTCCTCTCAGCGCTTTTTCCTCAACATACACGCAAAGTTTGTAACACGTAATCTCATCACGCATGCAGTGACATCCCTGCTAACACCGTGTTCCACCACAGAGCAAAGAAATCGAACTGTTAATGTTGTTTCGAGAAATTTTTAAAAATCACTGTGGAGCTGCGCAATATTACACGCGTCCTGGTCCTTCTCATGAACATGTGTTGTCGCTTCGTCTGGTGCTCATCATAGCTTTATTATTTACTTAACAGTTTAAAATAAAATGTGTTTGGTAATATTCTGTTTAATGTAGTCAGAACGTAAGCTCTGGGGTATGCGAAAAGGTAAACCGTCCATCATATCCACCGTGTGCTTCTCAAGATTAGCAGCTTCTATATAACTATTAATCAAGTAGTTACACCCATATTTACGATTACTTTCACCCGTATGCATAGATTAGTGTTGCATGATCTTTTACTTCCTCCACCGCCTACTTATGGGTGGTACGAGGAAAATTTCATTCCACCCAAAAGTTCAATGTCGAGATTTCACCACAAATATACGTTTTGGAATCTTCTGACCCCCACCCCCCCCCCCCCCCGCGCGTACAACAGCAAACCACAAGAAACAAAAAACAGGTTTATGTACCAGACCTGGTATTTAGGTTCGGTGTCTTGCAGGGATGCGATGCAAACATTCTCTAGAAAGTCTCACATCCCACACTACCTTTTACATGATAACAATGTCCTTCGTTTTCCATATACCCATGTGGACAAAAAAAAAATGAGTCATGTCTGGAACGCATACAAACATACATGCCTGCCGCACGCCAACCCCGACCCCCCTCCTCATCCAACCGGCACACCCGCCCCCCGGCACCCCCCGCCACCCAACCAACCCGTCCACCCGCCCCTCGGTCTATCTATCTATCTATCTATCTATCCATCCATCCATCCGTCCGTCCGTCCGTCCCTCCGTCCCTCCGTCCATCCATCCATCGATCCCGTCCCATCCCGTCCCATCCATCCATCGATCCCGTCCCATCCCGTCCCATCCCGTCCCATCCATCCATCGATCCCGTCCCATCCCATCCCGTCCCATCCCGTCCCATCCCGTCCCATCCCGTCCCATCCCGTCCCATCCCGTCCCATCCCGTCCCATCCCGTCCCATCCCGTCCCATCCCGTCCCATCCCGTCCCATCCCGTCCCATCCCGTCCCATCCCGTCCCATCCCGTCCCATCCCGTCCCATCCCGTCCCATCCCGTCCCATCCCGTCCCATCCCGTCCCATCCCGTCCCATCCCGTCCCATCCCGTCCCATCCCGTCCCATCCCGTCCCATCCCGTCCCATCCCGTCCCATCCCGTCCCATCCCGTCCCATCCCGTCCCATCCCGTCCCATCCCGTCCCATCCCGTCCCATCCCGTCCCATCCCGTCCCATCCCGTCCCATCCCGTCCCATCCCGTCCCATCCCGTCCCATCCCGTCCCATCCCGTCCCATCCCGTCCCATCCCGTCCCATCCCGTCCCATCCCGTCCCATCCCGTCCCATCCCGTCCCATCCCGTCCCATCCCGTCCCATCCCGTCCCATCCCGTCCCATCCCGTCCCATCCCGTCCCATCCACCCACCTACCTAGCTACCTCCCTACCTATCTGTCTGTCTGTGTCTGTCTGTGTCTGCCTGTCTGTCGTCCATCTGCCCATCCGTCCATCCGTCCATCCGTTTCTCCGTCTCTCCGTCCGTCCGTCGGTCCCTCTGTCCCTCTGTCCGTTTCGTTCGTTTCGTTCGTTTCGTTCGTTTCGTTCGTTTCGTTCGTTTCGTTCGTTTCGTTCGTTTCGTTCGTTTCGTTCGTTGCGTTCGTTGCGTTCGTTGCGTTCGTTGCGTTCGTTGCGTTCGTTGCGTTCGTTGCGTTCGTTTCGCTCGTTTCGCTCGTTTCGCTCGTTTCGCTCGGTTTGCTCGGTTTGCTCGTTTCACTCGTTTCGCTCGTTTCGCTCGTTTCGTTCGTTTCGTTCGTTCCGTTTGTTTACTCACTTACTCACTTACTCACTCACTGATTCAATTGTTTGTCTGATTGTTTGTTTTTGTGTTTGTGTTTTTTAGGTTCGTTCGTTGGATCGTTCGTTGGTTCGTTCGCTCGCTCTCTCACTTATTTGTACATAGCTCGTAGACGAGGTATTGCATTCCACCCAAAAATGCGATCCGGATATTTCACTGTAAATAAGCATTTTGAGATCTGGATCCGAAAAGAAAGCATTTTTAGAAAACAGATACTGTGTGTGCGTGCGTGCACGTGTGCTTACATGTGTGCGTGCGTGCGCGTTTGTGCACAATGTAACTTAACGAAAATCGGTTAAATACCATACTAAATATTTGAGTTCTGCATCTTCCAAGAATGCGATACGAAAATATTTAACGCCCCGCCACCTCGGACTACGCTTTACATGAAACATTTTTCGAAATTTTTTATTTTATAAAGAATGACTAACTATTTTTGATTAAAATTCCACATATTTAAGATATTTTTAGGACAAATGAAATGTATATATCGAATTTTCTGGAAATGTCCTCAGAAGTGGGCTTCATTCTGTATGACTATTGCATAAGTGGTAAGCCGCAAGAGATAGACAAAATCTTACTCAGAAAACGCGTAAATCTCGTTAAAACACAATTTACGTCGAATACATTTTTGTGCAGTGTATCCCCCCCCCCCCAAGGACCTACAACGGTAAGTGCGGTTTGGCGCACCCGGGGTCCAGAGTCATACTCTAGATTGGGTTCCTCTAAGGGGTGAGAGAACATCTGTTAATCGCCCAATCAACTTTGGTCCACTTTTATGTTTGACCTCCCAACTGATACCTCCCTTAACACAGTCTGATGGATAACCTACGCGTAGGTTGTAGGTGGATGTGGTGACACAAGGGGTGACTGGGTAACCGCGTAAATCCCAGCCCCATGTAGCATCTGTGTTCGTATCCGCTGATAAAGTTAAGTTCCTAGGAGGGGCCATTGCATGAGCTGATGCACTCCTGAAGGCGATTGGGTCCCTCTGTCTATACACCGGAAGGTGTGACCTTAGAGTGAGCAAGGTCCAAGCCAGGACTCTCACCTAAGCTGGGGTGGTGCCCAGGAAGTGAGTATGCCATCGGAGACATTGCAATGGTGGAGGGCATCATCGCCATGAGTTCCGAAACTCAAAACTAAACCAAACATAGCAAGGTCAGTGCAAAGGAAGTAGTCACGTATTGTGGTCCTTGATACTTAGTTGTTTCTAGAACCGAGGAAGGTAAAAAGTTTTTGTTGGTGAGTCCATTTATAATCCAGAATGGCCTGGATAAGATAGCTGGTCCAGTGAATTGATGCACTAGATCTCGCAATGACACTCCTGGTCGAAGCTCATTCAGCAGACCAGGCAGCAAAGATACAAAAAGCAAACATGTTAGTCAGCTATCCAGTATGTGTTGACCTACACAGAACATTGAACTCCTCACGTGGTGTGGTTAATACCCGCGCATTAGACGAATTAAGCAATGTGGAGATCAAGGAAAATCGAGAAGAGCAAGATGTTGTGTTTATCGGGTTCACCGCAAAGAAAGCGGTGAATTGAAGCCCACTGTTACCCTGTTCCCGACCTTTGATCGGATAGATCCTCAAAGGATTAAGGTAGAATATGAAGCGATCGAAGTAAGGCCATATATCCCGAACCCACTCAGGGGCTGTAAGCGTCACCATTTTGGACACACGAGGGAACTGCTGTGTGAGAAACAGAGAAACTAGCTGTGTGAACTGCGGAGGCGTCATGCACGACGATCCATGTTCATTGCCTCCCAGTTGTGTCAACTGAAGTGGTGAACATCCAGCTAGTTCGCGAGAATGCCCCCGTTTTATGGAGGAAAAGGAGATCCAGGAGATCCGAGTCAAAGAGAAGATTTCCTCAGAAGCCCGGAAAGTCCTGCGTATCCGACACCGCCCCCCCCCCCCACCCAAAGTCCGGTACCTATAGCTCAATTGCAGCTAGGTCGGTACTGCAAAGAGACATCGCTACGCAAACCAACAATCAAATAGGGGCCACAATTTCAGAAAGGATTATCGTAACAAGAACAGTTCCAAAGCCTTCAACATCTACAGTTAACTCTACGTCTCCTACCAAATCCATAAAAGCAAAGAACACCTCTACAAGGTCACCGTCAAAATTGCCCATCTACAACAATGGCACAAATAAGCCCGTTATTTATGACGCTTCGCCGAAAAAGTCCAAGAAACAGTATATAAAATCTGACTTCCTCAAAGAAGTGTCTGTTCCCAGTAAAACAAAGGGAACGAAGAGCCAGTGTTCATCTCCTCGAAGATCTTCTCCTGAGGAATCCTCTGGGATGGATACACATCGGTAACTTTCATCTTCGCCGGTATCCCTTAGCAATCGGTCCGAGGGTCTTGAACCGAAGTTCGCTGTGGGAAGACGCACCACCTCAGTACAGGAGATGCAATAATATCCTGCCCTCACTGGGAAGCTGCCAGTGAAAAAGATGTAGGATAAAACAGATAAATGTGTTATCCCAACACATACGAAAAGGGCTAAATTGAGTCTACTACCGCCTACTACAAAATAATGCAGAGCTACTTTCGAATACTTATCCCATACAAATATTAGGATGGCTATCCTACATTGGAACATACGTAGTATTAGAAAACAACGACCAAAATTTGAGCTTTTTCTCAATAAGAACGAACCTTGGTTTGCAAGAGACTAAGTTGCGTCCCAAGATGCTTTCCATCTAAGACGGTACACCCCAGTACGGTGTGACGTTACACCAGAGGAGAGTATTCCAGAAAATGGCGGACCTATGATATATATATGGAATCCGTACCCATACGATCTGATATAAGTTGGCGTAAGGATTATACTGCCAAACATCCAATTCACCATTTGTAACTTATATTTTTTTGCCTCCGTCCCATGACACACACTGATTTAGAAGATCTACTTTCCCAGTTACCAACACCGTTTCTGTTGGTGGGAAACTTCAATGCGCACCGCCCACTTTGGGGTTCAAGTCGCTCTTGTTTGAGAGGCAACCTGATCGCTGATTTCTTGGACAATTACAACTTAGTTCTCCTCAACACTGAAGAGCCTATATTTCTTTCTGAGTCCTTCCATAGTTTTTCATATCCTGATGTTGCTGTTTTTTCACCTCAGTTGATAGTCTCCTTGCAATGGAATGTCTTCTCTGATTTACACTCTAGTGACCACTTGCCATGTCTTATTAGTCTCTTAACGCAAGATACATGTTCCACACATATGCCTAGATGGCGCTTGGACCATGCCAACTGCAACCTTTGCATCCAGTTGACCGTGTTTACTTACGAGCATGACTCATTGAATGATTTAGCGCACCATCTCACCAAGAGCATTCTCTCTGCTGCTGAAAAATTTATTCCGTGGACGACTTCCCACCCCCGTCGATTTCCTGTCTCCTGGTGGACGAAAGAATGTCTAAATGTCATTTGTGCTCGAAGGTGTGCTCTAAAGACTTATCAGCGTCACTCTACATTGGATAACATAATCCACTACACGAAAATGCGCGCCAGGTTCGGACAAGTAATTAAGGATAGCAAAAAGACATCATGGAGCAAATTTGTAGCTTCATTTAACCGACATACACCTTCCTCGGTTGTATGGGATAAGTTAAGGCGCGTTACAGCTAAATCGACCCATATACCAATTGCGGGTTTGAAAACAGTTGCAGGAGCCGTTGTTTATCCATTTAATATGACCAACACTTTTGGCAGTGCTTTCACTCTAGTATCTAGCTCGGATAACTACTCCCCTGAGGTCCTTTTAATTAAAACTCAGGTGGAATCTCAAGGCTTCGCGTTTCGTTCTAGATACATTGAAGATTGTAATCGCCTTTTCATCATGGCGGAATTAGAACATTCACCAGGGCTAGGACCAGACGGTATTCTCGTACAAATGTTACAACAGCTCTCTCCTGAAGGAAAGGCATTCCTAGTCGAGGTCTATAATCATGTTTGGGTTGACAGTATAGTTCCAGAAACTTGGCGGGAGGCCACCGTTACTCCCAACTTGAAGGCTGGAAAGGACCGTCATCTTCCCTGCAGCTATCGTCCTATTTCCCTCACCAGTTGCGTTTGCAAGGTGATGGAACGCATGGTGAGTGAACGATTGGTATGGTGGTTAGGAAGTCATTACCTACTGAGTAACATCCAGTGTGGTTCTCGACGACGCCGTTCAACTGTAGACCATGTTGTGTCGATATCAAACAGATAATGATAGGATTTATGAAGAACTATGAAACCGTTGGCATATTTGAAAGGGTAGAGTCCTACACATGGCTGTTGTGTGAAGAAACGTTAATTACGTTGGCATATTTTTCGACCTCGAGAAGGCTTATGGTACGTACTGGCAAGCAGGAATTTTACGTTCCCTGTATACGTGGAACACACGCGGACGCCTACCGCTGTTCATTCAGGAGTTTATGAAAGACAGCTTTTTCCGAATAAGGGTCAACTCGATTTTTTCTAATTCTTTTATTCAGGAGGAGGGAGTACCTCAGGGTTCGGTACTGTCACGCTTTTTGCTTTAGCAATTAACTCTATCTGGAAATGTGTTCCACCTGGAGTTTCGTCATGCCTATTCGTGGACGACTTCACCGTCTATTGTACTCCTCAGCGTACAGCGTTCTTACAACGGCGCCTGTAGCAGTGTTTAGACTACCTTCGAGAACGGAGCTCTAAAAACGGCTTCCGTTTCTCAACTGAGAAGTCAATCTGCGTTAATTTCTAGCGCCGTACCAGACGAATACCACCTTCGCTCCGTTTCGGTCCAGATTTACTCTCCTTCGCAGATTTATACGCGTTTCCTGGGGTTGATCTTGGGTAGCAAGCTTAGTTGGTCATCGCATATAGCACAGCTAAGAGCTCGATGTGAACCACTGCTACCTCTTGGGAATCACTAGAGAAACGTAGAAAACGGGCAAGGCTATGTGCAATCTTTAGGGCATATAAGGGGGAATCTGCATGGAAATACATAACAAAATGGTTGTTAACTCCATCATATAGGGGGAGAAATGATCACCCGAAAAAAATAAGAAATAGGGAACAGAAAACCGATGTAGGTAAATTTTCCTTTGTAAATAGAACAATTGATGACTGGAACAATTTGACTGCAGAGTTACTGGAGACTTTACCTCAAAGTGTAAATAGTTTTAAACAGAGGCTAAAAAGAAATGCTATATTACACAAATCTTGTTGGCAGGAATAATTATATTGTATTTGTATTATACTCACATCAAATTACATTGCATTGTATTGACTGCGCTGCCAACGGGCCATGCCCTAAGCAGCGAAATAAAGTATCTATCTAACGTGCCTTCGTGAGCTGTACATCTCCCATCCTATTGTACAACGTATCCAGGATGCCTCCATGTTTTACGCTCTTCTGGCGTTAGCGTGGTGTGTACATGGATTCCTGGTCACGTAGGTTTGCCGGGGAATAAAATTGCGGATTTGGCAGCGAAGGCGACAACCACAGAACCCAGTATTACTATCTCACGTGTTACTTTGGAAGACTTTAGGCTTGAACTGCAGAGAGCGGTGCTGTCGTGCTGGCACGAAGAGTGGTCAGCTCTCCGCGGTAATAACCTTAAGGATAAACTTGGCAACTCCCTCTCGAATATCTCTTCTCGAGGAGGCTAACCTCGCTCGGTTGCGAATTGGCCACTACAATTTTTCACATGGGGACCCTGTTCCTCTTTGTCCGCTGTGCCACAACCTTTTGTCAGTCCTTCACGTGCTGCTAGAGTGTTCCTCTCCAACGCACCTCCGAGACTCACTGCAGCTGCCTGCCAGACGTGCAGAGGCCTTGGCGAACGACAAACAACGGGTCGAAAAGGTTTTTTAAGTTTTTAGCGGAGAGTAACATGAGTTTGAGAAACTGAAACTTTAGATCTCTAGTTACTTTCTCTACTGGTAAGTAAAGGAAGTACTGTACTCCACCCAAAAATTCTATGTCGAGATTTCACCGGAAATATATGTTTTGAGACCCCCTGAATAAAAAAAAAAAAAACTTTTTAGAAAAAGGTCCGTGCGTGCGCGTGCGTGCGTGCGTGGGCGTGTGTGTGTGTCAGCCCTTGAACAGCGTAACTCAAAAAGGAAAAGTCGATTAAAAACCGAAGTTGGTATTTGAGTTTAATGACTTTCAAGGATGCGGCACAAAGGTTTTGAAGAAAATAGCCCCACCCTAAACTACCCTTTACATGGAAAAAATTTCGAAAATTTTGATTCTCTTAAAAATGACTCTAACCATTTTGATTAAAATGACATGTTTAAGATATTTTTATGACAAATGAAATGTATATTTGAATTTTCTGGCTATAGCCTATGTAATCCTGTTTCTTCTGGATGAGGTTTGAATAACTCGTAAACCGTAAGAGATAGACGGAACCTTACTGTACAAAAAATGTAGATCTCTCTATAACACACAATTTATGTCGAAATAAATTTTTTGTAGAGTGAACCGTTTCGGAGATATTCCTTGTTATTTGTGGCAGTTTCGGAAAGCTTAAATTTTCGTGAAATGCTACATTGTTGTTCATTCTTTTATGTTAAGTGTCCAACGAGAACGGGATCTCAAAGCTTTAAAAGATTTGACTATCGCTCATAATCTAGTGCAGTGTTTTTGAGCCTCTGTAGGAGGGTCACGTGATGTCGAGAGAACTCAGTAAAAAAATCAACAAATCTTAGAAAGGTAGATATATTAAGAAAAAGTTAACAAAATGATACCCGTTATGTTATTTATACAAACACATTAACAAAAAATAAAATCTTCGAGTACTCGTTCATTTTAATGTGAAGGTTGCGCTTGAGTTTGTTCAATCAATTTCTCCCATCGTGGAACCGTTTTTGCAACATTAAGCTCGTATTAAATCAGTTTCCAAATTTAAGCGATTTCTTAGTTTACTTTTTATGTGGGCCATTAATGAAAATGCCAACTCGCACAAGTACGAGGTAGAAAATGGAATCAAACACTTCAAAGCCTCAGTTGTTAATTCCGGGTATTCTGTTTTTCTTTTTAACCAAAAGGTATCCAAATTTTCAGACTTGAATTCCAAGTGTAACATCCCATCGGCAGATAATTCCAGCAGATTCTCTTTGAGCTTAGTTGCTAAATTTGCCTCATTTATAGCTGTATTTAAAAACGGATTTAAGATCCATCTTTGCCCAGTGCTATCCGATATCTCTTGCACTGAGAAGTATCTTCAAATTATCTAACACCATTTTCATACCATATTGATGTTGATGTTTATTTCGCTTCCGACTTTTTCAATGAAAGACTGTGTCGACGAAAATGAATCTAAGTTGTTTTGATTTACAGATGATGACGACAATTGAATTTTTTTCATAAAGCCATGGTGTTTGCATGGGCGTCGCGAAGGGGGGGCAAGGGGGGGGGCCGCGGCCCCTCCCTGGAAGTTGGCCAACTTAACGTGCAATCAATTATTGACTATTAAACTACTATTTTAAAAGATCAATTTTTATTTAACACAAATTAACATGGTTATATGCAACGAATATTATACATTTTGACAATAAAATAGTGAATTAGTATTATCTGATTGCAAATTTCATACATGTGGCCCCCCCTGGAAAAATGTCTGCCGACGCTCATGGGTGTTTGTCTTTTGCTGTAATGACATTTTCATCCCGCCCTCCCGCCCTTGAAGACTGTTATTCAAGTTATTTAAATGCTCAAATAAGTTAGAAAGAAAAGCCAATTTCAAAAGGAATTCCGGGTCAGAAATGAATTCAGAGTAATACGACTTGGCTTGCTGTAAATATATCAGCACGAAGTTCCATAACTCTGGCCAGTACTTCGCTTTTTAATAACCACCTAATCTCTGTATGGTAAAGCAAATTGCGCTGTAGTGTCCCCATATCTTCACAAATGATTCCAAACAATCGGGTCTGCAACGCTTTTCCTTTAATAGAATTTACAACAACAACAACAACAATAATAATAATAATAATAATAATAATAATAATAATAATAATAATAATAATAATAATAATAATAATAATAATAATAATAATAATAATAATAATAATAATAATAATAATAATAATAATAATAATAATAATAATAATAATAATAATAATAATAATAATAATAATAATAATAATAATAATAATAATAATAATAATAATAGTAATAATAATATAACAACAATAATGATAGCGGTGATAGTGATGATGATCATCATATTTACATAGAACTTAACTGTATTCTTGTGGCAAGGTTTTGGCTACAAGAGCTTGGCGGTGGAGAAAGCAATGCATCCAACAAGCGTTTGGCATTTGCTCTTTCAGTCTAGCAATAAATCCACTCCTAGCACCAGTCATGGCTTTTGCTCCGTCACTACAAATAGCAGTTCATTTTTGTGCCCAATAGGTATTCACATCTTGCGTAGCTTCAAAGAATATGTCATGCAAGCACTGACATCACATAACACCTGACATGTAGTATTCATGGGAAGTGCCTTGCAAAATAATAGGCCAGCGCATTCTAGCGAGAAGCATCTCGAAGCGTAACGAAACGTCTCGAAACTTGTGGACCTTTCGCGGAACCTGTACTAGTTCCGGGTGTTACCAACAGATGGCGCTGGGAGTCTCGACCCTAACAATATGTTTGTATTTGTTTGTTAGTTATCAATTGTCCACATATTCGATTTAAAATTATATGTTTGACGTACGTGTATTTATATCCGAATCCTAATTACGCAATTACGCAAAAACCTAACATTTTTGTCTGGATTATATATTTTAACACACATGAAAAAAAGGGTCAGGGGGTTCGCAAAATATTTTTTGTTACTAGGGGGGTCGTGTCATGAAAAAGGTTGAACGACACAGGTGGCTTCTGAAATCAGAAGGTTAAAACCTGGCAAATCCCCTGGGCATGATGGCGTCACGGCGCCCATGCTCCAGCACCTTCCCCGAAAGGCCGTAGTCCACCTGACGAGGATTTATAATGCATGTCTGCAGCTTCGTCACTTTCCTACTTGTTGGAAGGAGGCGAGGGTGGTCTGCATTTTGAAGCCCGGCAAGGACCCGGTTTTCCCTTCCAATTACCGTTCCATAAGCCTGTTACCCATCGTTTCAAAAATCTTTGAACGATTATTCCTATCCCGCCTCACTCCTCTCTTCGAGGAAAGGCAACTTATCCCGGATCATCAGTTCGGTTTCCGTCATGGACATTCCACTACACTACAGCTGCTGCGGCTGATTGAGAAGGTTGCCCTGGGTTTCCAGGAAAACTTCAAAACAGTCGCGGTGCTTCTGGATGTAGAAAAAGCCTTTGCAACCACATGGCACCAGGGGTTACTGTACAAAATCAGAGAGGCAGAAATCCCTCCCCCCTACCTCACCCTGATTGGTAGCTTCCTTCGGGATCGCTCTTTTCGGGTGCGGGTGGAGGGGAAGTTGTCCTCGGTCAGACCCATAGCGGCTGGAGTTCCGGAGGGTAGCGTGCTATCGCCGTTGCTCTTTGCTGCCTACATGTCTGACCTACCCGTGGAACCGCATACTGTTACGTGTCAGTATGCAGACGATGTCCTCATACTGGCACAGAACAAAAATGTTCGGTACTGTTTCCCTCCACTACAGCGACAGCTCGACGCTATCGGCAGGTGGAGTGAACAGTGGAGAATGGCCATTAGCCCGCAGAAGAGCCAGGCTCTACTACTGGGCAAAGTTCGAAACTGGCGGCCGGGTGTATCCCTGGCAATGCGGCGGAGAAGAATCCCTTGGGTTAACTCTGCCAAATACCTGGGGGTACTACTTGACCGTGGTCTAACCTTCACTCCACATGTCAGAACAAAGGTCGGTCAGGGACATGGCGCCCTGAGACAGCTATATCCCATACTCCACTCAACCATGCCTACATACCTGAAACTACGCTTGTACCGTGCGATCGTCCCGCCCCTGATCCTGTACGGGTGCGAGGTCTGGGGTACGGTGGCTCGTTCCACCATCCGCAGGCTGCAGACCGTGCAGAACAGGGTGCTTAGGATGATCTACGGTACCGACCGTAGGTTTCCATCACACATCCTTCACACTCATTCCGGCATCCCATACATTGTGGACGTCGTGCGGGACAGGACTCGCACAATGTATGCCAAACTCACACCTCACCCAAACCAGCTGGTGAACACCCTGGGGCAATATGACCATCGCCTCCCTAGGCGGAGACAGAGCTACCGTCTACCCAAGGACGCCCTTGGCTGGTAGGTACCGCTTTGCCTTCATCATCCTCCACACCTATCACCTATTCCCCTCGGTTTCCTGTCACTGGCACTGCATTGCTCGACGGCCATGGCTGACGAAGTAATCAGTAGGGTAATGGTCGCTTGGATGGCTAGACATCCAAGATCTGACAGATCCCGCCGCCAGTGACAATATAGGAACCCACCCTGCACCATCAGACATTACAAAGACAAAAAGCCTGTAACATATGACTACCTATACCACCACACGGGTAAATCCGTATTTAAACGGATAGGTACCGTGGCCACCTTACCATCCGCCTGGGTTAACCCAGGCGACTAGTACTCACTCCTGGACTCCTGGAGGTTGAACGACACTGATCTAGTGTACTCTAATATTCCCCTTACACCTACAAGGAAATAAGCAATAAGATAATTTCAGTAAATGTTTATCTCAAGTAACTTCAAGAAGATATAGGAATAAGAGTTGTAAGAATGGTTAGTACAAGAGTAGGGAAAGTCATGTGAATTCAACACATCAGATTTTTAGAAAAAGGTCCGTGTGTGGGTTTGCGTGCGTGTGCGTGTGTCTTTCGGTTTGTGTGTGTGTGTGTCTGTCAGTCTGGGGACAGCATAGCTAAAAAATGAACCGTCGGTTAAAAACCTAAGTTGGTGTTTAAGTTTAGGGATACCCATCTGTGAAATTTTGAAAATCTACAGTTTTCATTGGATTGATTTGAAATTTTAACACAACAATCACTGTATAGTGAGAAGTAACTGTGCTAAATTTCATACATTTAGTCAGATTAGTTGCTAACATATTAATATTTTATTATATCTTTTTTAAATGTTTGTATAAATGGTTCCCCATGATGCAATTTTGATTTGAAAAACTTAATAATTTTCGGTTATTTCCTGTAATAGAATGTTAGCAAATTGATGAGATAATTTTTTGATCTTGTTATTAGTTTGGATAAAAATAAATTTTAAACTTTAAAATCATAATTTTTTTCATTTAAATTTCGAAATGTAAACTTTAATATTTCATTACTCAGCAGTTATTCACGTTATGAAAAAATGATCTCATCATTTCTTTTTAATGTTATTTCTAAGCAGATACACCCAATTTCATGCATAAGTACTGAAAATTGCATCGTGTGGAGCATTTTAAAGAGCAAACAGTGCTAAAAATAAAAACATGGAAAAACTAATTTTGAAGTCATAGCAAGGATAATGGAACTGTATGGATTTAAATGGACATGACCACTAACAAGCAATTAGTTAGGCGGCCACGTGACATAGTTAAAAAGGCCGTAAGGGTATAAAAAGCATATCAAAATAAAGCAGAAGATTTAAACTATTTGATAAAACAAAAATCCATTTTTGACAATTTTTTAAATTTTTAGCCTTTTTACACAGATGGGTATCCTTAATGAGTTTCAAGGATGCGACAGGAATATATTGAAGAAAATTGCTCCACCCTAAACTATCATTCACATGAAAAAATTTTCGAAAATTTTAATTTTCTTGAAAATGGCTCTAAGGATTTTGATTAAAATGCCAGATGCTTGAGATATTTTTATTACAAATGAAATGTATGTCTTGAATTTCCTGGCTATAGCCTATGTAGCCTTGTTTACTCTGGATGACTTTTGCATAACTGGTAAAGTGTTAGAGATAGACCAACTCTTACCATACAAAAATGTAGATCTTGCTAAAACACACAATTTATGTCGAATTAAATTGTTTGTAGAGTGAACCGTTTCGGAGATATTCCTTGTTATTTGTGTAAGCTTTACTTCTACTTCTATCGAATAGAGCATCGTTATTCTTTTTTTTATGTTAACCGTGCAAAGAGAACAGAATTTTGTTTTTCTTTTTCTTTTTCTTTCTCTTTTTGTACGTTAAGCGTGCAAAGAGAACGGAATATCAAAGCTTTAAAAGATTTGACTATCGCTCAAAGCCTACTGTATTCTAATATTCCCCATACACATACAGCGAAATAAGCAACAAGATAATTTGTACAAATGTTATCTCAACTAAGACGAAGAGGATATAGGAATAAGAATTTGTACAAATAGTTTGTACAAGAGTAGAGAAAGTTATGTGGGTGCAACACATCAGGGTTTTTTGTATTCTTTTGACTTCTTTATCAGTTTTTTTTTTAATTCTGCCTTTTGCCACTCTGTTTTGTATATTTATGTGTATTTATTTTACTTTTTACTTTCTCTACTGGTAAGTATGGGAAGTATTGTATTCCACCCAAAAATTCGATGTCGAGATTTCACTGGAAATATATGTTTTGAGACTCCATGAATCCAAAAAAAAAAAAAAGCATTTTTAGAAAAAGGTCCGTGTGTGTGTGTCTGTGTGTCAGTCTGTGTGTGTGTGTGTGTGTGTGTGTGTCAGTCTGTGTCAGTCTGTGTCAGTCTGTGAATCTGTATGTCAGTCTGTGGACAGCATAACTCAAAAACGAAAAGTTGGTTAAAAACCAAAGTTGGTATTTAAGTTTATTGTCTTTCAAGGAATCGACACGAACATTTTGAAGAAAATAGCCCCACCCTAAACTACCATTTACATGGAAAATTTTTCGAAAATTTTGATTTTCTTGAAAATGGCTGTAACGATTTTGATTAAAATGTCATATGTTTGAGATATTTTTATGGCAAATGAAATGCATATCTTGAATTTTCTGGCTATAGCCCCTGTAGTCGTATTTACTCTGGACGATTTTCGCATAACTGGTAAACCGTTAGACATAGACCAAGTCATACTATACAAAAAATGTAGATCTTGCTAAAATACATAACTTATGTCTCATTGAATTTTCTTGTAGGGTTAACCATTTCGGAGATATTCCTTGTTATGTGTGTGAGTTTCGGAAAACAAAACTTTCGTGAAATGCATCATCGTTGTTCGTTATTTTATATGGTAAGTGTGCAAAGAGAATAGAATCTCAAAGCTTCAAAAGATGTGACTATCGCTCAAATCCTTCTGTATTCTAACTTTCCCCTTGCACCTGCAAGGAAATAAGCAATAAGATAATTTGTACAAATGTTTATCTCAACTAAGACGAAGAAGATATGGGAGTAAGGATTTGTACAAATAGTTTGTACAAGAGTAGAGAAAGTCATGTGAGTGCAGCATATCAGATTTTTAGTAGTAATTTTATTTCTTTATTTTATACCTGGCTTTTGCCACGAATTGTTTGGGGACTGATGGCCATGTAGTTGAGCGCCCTTAAACCTACATTCTGTGTGTGTGTGTGTGTGTGTGTGCGCGCGTGCGTGCGTGCGTGTGTGTGTGCGTGTGTGTGTGTCATGTTATAACGCAAATAGAACAGAAATTATAACTATTTTGCCTGAGCTAGAGGAGAGCTATACGGAACAATTAGGTGTACATTTTCCGACATTTGCCGGTTTGCTTTTCTTTAACTAGTTTGTCAATGTTAGGGCGTAATATATGGCACATTTTTTACCGAAGACTGCATGTTAGATTGTGATCTGACAATATGCTTCTGGATTTTGACTTAGAAAGTTTCATAACAGAAAAGAATTGTTCCCACACATACGTAGAACCAAACATACTGTAACAAATGAAGAAAACACCAGTTACTGCTATTCACACTTTATTGCCTTTTAGTCAGTTAGCGTAGTGCTAACGTTACACTTAGATTACTTTTGCACAAGCTCAGAGCAACAGAACAACTGCCGAATCACAAATAAGAACTGTCAGGTCAGACTCGCACTGAACTGCTAGTCGGCACGATTCCTGAACGCTTCGTATACGTCTTTTTCCTGCTGCCCGGTGCTTGGCAGCGACTTATATAGGTCCTTAGACAGAGGGAAAGTTCTGGAGGTAGAATATTCGGGAGTGCCTGTGGCGGAACGGTCCAGAAACCGCACCGCCATGTAATAGCTATTGTCCCGTACGCTCCTATTGTGTTGTCGGCGGCAGGTCGTTAAGCCAGTTAGGCGACTGGCTGGGTCCCCTTTCCCTAGTGTAGGCAATTAGATGCGGCGGGCGCGGTGATAATACATAATATCCGTGCAACAAGGGCATATAACCTCAGAAATCTGGTTTGAGGAACATTCTTATAAAAATCAGCAAAGTCTTCCTTGTGTTTATACTTGTTCTTCAGCAAATCGTCGCACTGTAAATTTATCAATTCAATTTGCTACCTGCCAGAAACATTGTTAACATCCAATGAATACGGGGTCGCAAAGATCTGAAACGTAGTTGACAATGTTTCTACATCTTGAAGTCTAGTCTCAAACTGGTGTGAAACACGGGAAACTGAACACAAACACAAAACCACAACACACAACACTACACAACGTCAACAAAAACAAAATAAAAACAAAATTCGCACTAACGCTGTTAAGATCCCTCACACAACAAATAAAAATCCTCAGACTAGGCTGAAGAGGGTTCTCCCTAAGCAGCCCGGACATGATGTAAACATGCCCAAATAACATTTTTCATATTCATTCAGTTTCGTGCAAGTAGCGCCGCTGATCTAGGCAGCATAGCAGTACACCGCTCTCGCCTAACGTCACACGAACGTACAAGCTGGCTCAACGTTTAAATACGTCACACGGCCCGAAGTTGTCTTCCCTTGGTCTATATGCTGATTCTGGCGAACCCCCACTGTCTGTCCGACGCTCTTTGTTACTTTGTTCCTACGTGGCAAGGTTGGCCGCTCATCCAGGTCATCCTTCGTTTCCATCCGTATTGCGTCCAGACCTAGTGTAGCGTTATACGCGGAATACAACTATCTCCCGTCCAAGCGGCATCAGGTTTCGAGAACTGCTGACCGCACACGATCTACGACTGCCAGCTGTAGAGCAGCATTCACTTGGCCGATGCCCTCCCTGGCAACTCCAGCGTGCCTGCTTTGACCTGGAGCTGTCAAGCTGTGCGAAGTTACCTACCCCTCACTCGGTGTTTTACCACAGTTCTGAGCCGATACCGGATTTATACTCCGGTATTTACTGATGGCTCACAGATGTGAGCGACGGTCTCCGCTTTTGTATACAATGGCAACGTTCGCACTATCGCCTTCCAGACGCCAGTTCAGTATTTACCGCCGAGCTGTTTGCCATATTTTATTTCCTTCTTTTCATTTCCAGTTCAGGTCCTGGAAGTTTTATTACCTGTTCCGACTCTTTTAGCGCTCTCCAGGCCCTGCAACAGTTTATCGGTACCTCGGCATTAATTGTTAAAATCCAGACGTTGATCTTTTTTTTTAATTAACGTCCTCCAACATTGAGTCATATCGGATGAATGGGTAAAATGATGCTCAAATGAGCCCGAGGTCCATGGAGTTTTAAGTTACCCGACATTCGTCTCCTCAGGGTAGGGAAAACTTCGGAAAAAACCTTAATCGGATAACTTACCCTAAGCGAGATTCGAACTCGCGACCTCTTGAACGTGAGGCAGACACGCTAAGACGGTGATCTCACAACTACTGCCTCGCGTATACCAGTTTGTTTTTACGTGGATCCCAGGCCATGTGGGTATTCCGGGCAACGAGGCGCGGATGCGGCTGCGAAGTCTACATGTCGCCTTCCGGAGTATTCCACCCGTACGCTACCCTATATAGATGTGCAGAAGTACTTTCGCCGCCATCTATTTACTCACTGGCAGCAATCTTGGGAAGCGTTAACTGGCACTCAGTTACGGATAATGAAGGACACTGTACAACCCTGGCAGACCAGCTGCAGGGATTCCAGGCGGGAAGAAGTGGTTTTAACTCGCCTGAGGATAGGCCACACTCGAACCACGCATGGACATCTTTTGTGTGATGATCCTGAGCCTGTCTGTGTGACGTGCAATGTTCCACTCTCCATCACACATGTCCTTTTTGATTGTCCCTAACACGCTCGCTCGTGCTACTGGCAGGCTGAGGATTTTTCAGCCCGACGACTTTTGCTGCGTGCCTACCCCTGTTAGGGCTTAACCGCAGATAGGATATATTTGGGTAAGGGGTTATGTAGGGTGACTTGTTTTTGGTTTAGGTTGGTGTGGGTTAGAAGGGAGCACTAAAGCCCCTTGACAGCTGTCCTGCAGGATGCAACAATGTTGGCATTCTGACGATTTGAAAAAGGATTTTTAAAAATGTTTTAAAATTGTTTTAAAATTGGTGTTTTGAATTTTGAATTTTGAATTTTGATTGGGGAAGAAATTTTGAAGAGGATCAACTCTCTGTGGGGATCTTTGGAGATCAGCTTTAGCTACTGGTGGATGTTCTCCATGGTTATGGGGCGTGTCCGCAAGCCATGCGGGGTACCCTATACGCCCTGAAGCGGCGTGTTGATGGATCATAGTCCCCTAGAGACCTAACTAGGGCGCTTTGATGGTTTGGCAATTGGCGTATAATTTAGCAGCCCGGCGCCTAATTTCATCCTCCACGTATGGAAGAGATGAGGCTTCGTGAAGTAGTCTCACTGGGAAGGGTAAGGGGACAGAGAAGATGGACCGAAGTCCTCTGTTCTGAGCCCTCTGGAGCCATAGGAGCCAACTACCTGCAGCCATGCCCCACACTTCACAAGCGTAAAGCATGAGAGGGACTACAAGGGCCCGGAAGAGGTGTAGCTTTAGGCGGACTGGCATCTCGGACCTCAGCATGGGGTACAGGGAGGCAATAGCCCCCTGAGTCCTTGCCGAGAGGTCTCTGATGTGACCGCGGAAAGTCAGACCCCTATCCAGTTTGACTCCTAGGTATGTGATGGAGTTTGTCCACTCGATCCTTCGGCCTCGAAGGTGAAAGGTGGGGCAGTCTGCGGGGATGTGGCGCCTCGTGAAGAGGATGGCGTGGCTCTTGTCCGGATTAACGGACATTCGCCAGCGCCGACACCACTGTTGGGTTTGGCGGAGGTGTCGCTGTATGGGATTGAAGGCTCTGAGGAGGTGTCGGTTGGTGCAGTATAGCAATACGTCATCGGCGTACTGAGCTATACTGACCTGTGGTTCTGTGGGGAAGTCTGCCATGTAAACACTAAATAGGGTGGGGGACAGAACAGAGCCTTCGGGGACTCCGCCTCTGACTGGCCTGATTGTGGAGGTTCGCCCCGCGACTGTGACTTTAAAAGTCCGATGACGGAGGAAACAGTGTAGTATGTGGATGAGCTGTGTGGGTAGCCCCAGGTGGATTAGCTTGTAGAGGAGCCCTGCGTGCCAGGTCGTCGAGAAGGCTTTCTCCACGTCCAGTGTTACCGCAGCAGTGAAGGCACGTTCCTGGAAACCCAGGGCGGCCGCCTCCACCACCCGCAGCAGCTGCTGAGGCGTAGAGTGCCCAGGACGGAACCCGAACTGATGTTCGGGGATGGCTTGAATGTCCCCCAGCAAGGGGGACAAGCGGTTTAAAATCATCCTCTCGAAAACTTTCGAGAGGGTGGAAAGGAGGCTAATGGATCGGTAGTTGGATGGGTGTACCGGGTCTTTCCCGGGCTTCAAGATGCAGATCACCCGGGCCTCTCTCCACTCTCGTGGGAAGTGACCCAGGGCGAGGCACATGTTGAACACCCTGGTCAGAAAGAGCACGGCGTTGAAGGGAAGGTGGCGAAGCATGAGGGGTGTAAGCCCGTCAGGTCCCGCCGCCTTTTTGGGTTTGAGACGCTGGAGTGCGCCCTGGAGTTCGCTTGGGCGTATTACCGGGAGTCGGACCGCGTCCTCCGGGGGGCGTCGAAGAAATCGACGTACATCCCGGCGGACACGTTCCCAGTGGTGGTAGTCCTGGGGGTCTTCTCTAGGACACATGGTACGTTCCAGGTAGTCGGCGAAAACATTGGCTTTGGCACAGGGTTCATAGGCCAGGCCTCGGGTGCCTTGGAGAGGGGAGGTATATTGGCCTCGACGGTTGCGGAGGCTTTTTGCTATCCGCCACACGTCCCCCGACTCAGTGCCCAGGCTGGCCATCTTGTCCTCCCATGCTTGCACTCTGTGCTCGCGTAGGCGGGCGCTGACCAGTCGGCGCAAGCGCCGTAACAGGGCTCTGTTGTGGGGTGTGCGGTGCCTCTGGTATAGTCTCCGTGCCGCCCAGGAGCGTCGGATGAGAAGGATGATGTCCAGTGGAAGGACATCCGGGTGAAGGGGTGCTGGAGCTTGGACTGTTAGGTTGAGGGCAGTTCGTGTCACGATGGATGTGAAGGACGAGACTGCCGCCTCAAGGGTATGGGTGTCTGTGATTCTTGGGTTGGGTGGGATGGAGGTGCGAAGGCAATTGCGCACACCCTCCCAGTCCGTTTCTCGGGTTGATCTCGAGCAATCATGACTCGCAATCCTAGTGTTGATTTCAGTCAACACCGGATTGTGATCTGACTGGAGGGCGTTTAATGATGTGAGGGTGAGGTGAAATGGTAGGTGTTTGATGATCGCGAAGTCGATGACTGAAGGCAGTCCTCGACCTAGCGGGTGATGCCTGGGTTGCCACGGACCCTCAACACGAAGTTCGGGGTCCGCGTCAATGAGTCGGATGATCGCATTGCCTCGAGCATCTGCCCGTCGGCCACAGTGCCAGCGCTGGTGCTTGGCATTGAAGTCGCCGACCAGGATGGCGTTAGGATACAGGGCCAGGATGGAGAGGTAGTCGTTGGGCACGAACTGCCTGCGTGGAGGGTGATACACAGAGACTATCATGACTTCAGTACCGTCGAGTTCCATGGTGATAGCCGTGGCCTCTAGGGTTTGAAGAGGTGGGAGTTGGACTGGACGGTGGACCACGTTCTGCCTAACGAACACCGCCGTTCCGCCACCAGGACGGCCTTGACGATCTGTTCTATGGCAGACGTAGCCCGGAATGCGGAAACGGTCATTTGGACGGAGATGTGTTTCGCCGACTAGGATGGCGTCAAGGGCATAGGTACGGGCAAAGTGGGACAGCTCACCCGCCTGGTTACTCAGTCCACACGCGTTCCAGAACGCGAGCCGAAACGAGGCACAAGACCTAGTTTGACCCGCCATTTCGGGCGCGTGCGAGGAGAGATGTCAGGAGGGCAAGCCCCTCCATGGCGATCAGCGTCTTTCCTGCAATGTCGCTGGAGAAGAATCTGGCTAGGAGCTCGCAGATCTGTTGCCCGTGGGATTGCAGAACTTGCTGCACCCACTCGAGCAGGTCCGCGAGCTGGAAGCCAGGGGTTGAGGGTGTGGTGGTTGTGGATATGATGGTTGTGGGTGGGATTGGAGCTGGTGAAGACACCTCAGCCCTGATCTCCCCCTGAGGGCTTTGAGGAGTGGTCGGGCCACTCTCCTCGGCCGTTCGGGGTGCGGTTCTGGGCTCCCGGGTCCTCCGCCTCCTGGGGAGGGGGGTTGAATGGATGGGTTGGTTTGCCTGGGGCTGGTGTTGTGTATGTTGGGGCTGTTGTGCTAAATCTCGGGATGTCCTCTGAGCCACCGACGTGCGCTGGGAGTATGTCCCCCTAGAGGGGGCGGTCGGTGAAGGTGCCTGTTGCTGACCTTGGGCGCTAGAGGGGGCCGAAGTCCCCTGCGCAGGTTGGGGTCGCCTAGAGGCGATAACACGCTTCCGCGTGGGGCACCCACCGTAGCAAGCCACGTGCTTTCCCTTGCAATTTCCCTAACACGGTCGTGAGCGCCAGTCCGTTAGCCTGGGCGTTATACTGTGCTCTGTTTGAGGCAACGACCCAGTAGCTGTGAGTGCAGTACTGCGGTTTGTTGCCAAGATTGATTTTGGCAAGCAGGTGTGAGGTGCTTTTATCATGGCGGATTTAAAATTTTAAGACGTTTTAATTATGGTGTTTTTATCTTTTTAACTGTTACTGGCTAAAGTTTTTAGCAAATCACGTTTTACCTGTTTTAAGTTTTAGCCGTTTTTAGCTCACATTTTTGTGGTATTAACATTGATTTTTTAGTTATTTTATCTTCGACTTTTTAATGTTTAAAGGGGTGAGCTTTTAGAAGTACTTTGATTGTTTTTATTCTTGTACGGGCCCTTAAACACAACTCACTCACTCACTCACTCACTCACTCACTCACTCACTCACTCACTCACCTTCATTTTACAGGTATAAACCAATTAATATTCATTTCCAATTGAATAGCTGATTATAACCAAATGTAAGCAAAACATTGCTTTCACGTGTATCCTATGCTTCATATTATTTCTACTGGTGCAAGGTTAGAAACTTAAAATTGTTGCTATTAACCTGTTAGGCTGCTATATAATGCTAGAGTAGTATGATGAAAAAACTACTTCCATTACTACTGCTTTGAGTAAATGTTTTGTTCATAACATTTGTTTGTTAAAAGCTAAAAGCAAATATGACTACCCCTCCGAAGGAGTGTCGCCTTGCCGTGGCGGAGGGGCTCAGTACCCGATCCAGACGGCCTACTAAGTGTGTCTTTGTGACCACTGGTAGGCAAGAGGTGAGGGGAAGCTAAGAACATTCCAACGGGTAGATGAGGCTCGTTAGTCTTGGTCGACAACTCATCTAGGAGAAGAGGACTCCGAAATCAAACTCCCCCAGGGGAACTTACCACGGTAGGTCCGGGTTTTGCGCACCCGGGGCACCGAGCTGCTCACTATCACTTCACCCCCTCCACCTTCATTAACTGTGCCACGTGCAGCGTTTTATGTTCCTTTTTATATCACCCTCTTCCTCTTCTAGGCTTATTCTGATTATTAGTTTGTAAGTTCCTAGATTTATAACTCCTGTCTCACCAGCAGGGATCTTTCCTATCTCCGTGGTCCTGTCCCACGGTTTTCAGCGCGGCCCCCGACTTGTGTGCTCTTCGGAGGTCTCAGGCGCGAAGGTTGTGCGGACCCTTCACACTGCCCCCATGTGTAGCCTTAGGTGCGGAGCCCGTCCACACGTCATGTACACCCACGTAGCTCCTTGAGGGCACGGCCGGTGTTAATCTCCCGACGGCCGCGTGCCGTCGGGTTAGTATCACCGGCCGGACGTGTTACCGCTGACGGAGCCCCGGTGTAATCAACCCGAAGTCTCCTGAATCCACGCTGACTCCGTTGTGGCAGCGTGTGCTAAAGCGGGGAGCCACAGGCGGTTATTCCTGTGGTGGGGGCATAAAACCGGGGTGTCATGTGGTGAACGGTTTAGCCATGCGGACAAGCAGTGGAGATCGGAGGGTAGCCCCTCTGAAGTACGCCTTGAGGTCAGTCATGGAGGGGTCTCCATGGCGGCACAGACCGTGGAGATTTTGGTGTCTTTTATCCATTGACCCCCGGATGGCAGGCTGACGCCGACGGTTCCGGATGGGGGTCCAATTCATAATGCATCCGCGCAAAACCCCTTTCACTGACCCATTTCTTGTTGTGACCTTGGCATGTGACGGGAAAACGATTAAGGACCTGAACCCTTTTTACATTAAGCGCGAAGTGGACAGAATATGTGGACCCGTGAAGAATGCGAGCAGACTACGCGACGGCACGCTACTTTTAGAGACCAATAATGCAGAACAAAGCCAGAAAATTCTAAAGGCTGGTTTGTTGGGGTCCTACCCTATTCGGGTAGCCCCCCACAAAACTCTCAACACCTGCAGGGGAGTCGTCACCACTTCTAGTCTCGACAATCTCAGTAATGAGGAGATAGTCAGTTGCCTGTCTGATCAGCGAGTCTGTCAGGCGTATCGGCTTACGCGCAAGCAGGATGGCAAAGACGTACCATTGCGGACAGTATTCCTTACGTTCAAGGGCACTGTCTTGCCGGAATATATCTTTTGTGGCTACGAACGTGCCTCTGTCCGGCAGTATGTTCCGAACCCTATGCGCTGCTTCCAGTGTCAGAAGTTCGGACATACCAAAACATCATGTAACCATCCTGCTGTATGTGAGCGTTGTGGCCTACCGACACATGAGGGCACGGCGTGCACCCGTGACCCGAACTGTGTTAACTGTGGAGGGAGTCATCCATCGAGCTCTCGACAGTGTCCGAAGTTTCTGGATGAGAAGTGTATTCAGGAACTGCGTGTGAAAGAACACCTCACCTTTCCAGAAGCGCGTCGCCGCTTTGAGCAGCTCAAGCCCACGACCACCTTGGACTATGTCTCTGCTGCCCGACGGGCTGCTGTGAACACAGTCGCCATACAGCACGTTCCTGTTGCTGACGCTTGTACCCAGACCGAGCCACAGTTAAGTACACCTCCACTGAGTCGTGCCACACCTGCATCGGCGACAAGATCCTCAGCCGTGCAGACCAAAGCTCCTAAGCCGTCCACAAGCCGTAGCCAGCCTGTTGAAAAACATCGTTCCAGGCCAATTGTTCGCGCCGGTAGTCACTCTTCCTCTATAAAGTCCCGCTCTCGCTCCGCGAGCCGTAGAGGATCTTCTTCCTCACATACATCTGAGGAATCTCCAGAGGACGGCGACTTTCATATTGTAGGTCCAAAGTCAGCCAAAGTAAGAAAGAAAAAGATGAAGACAAACCACTGATCTCTTTCTTACTATGGAAATAATCCAGTGGAACGTTAATGGGTTTAGGACACGTGTTCCGGACATACAGCACCTCGTTTCTCAACGCTGTTCATCCATCGTCTGTCTACAAGAAACCCACTTGAAGCCTAATTACGCTCTCCATCTTCGTGGGTTTTCGGCATTTAGGCATGACTCTGCTGCTGATGGGCATGCTAGTGGCGGTGTTGCAATTCTGGTGGCACACAACATTTCGGCCACCAGTATACCACTGAACACGCCGCTGCAAGCCGTAGCGGTTCGTGTACAGCTGCAGAGCCTTTGTTTGTCTATTTGTAATGTCTACATGCCGCCCGTCAGTGTCGTACATGACAACGATATAACGGCTCTCTTGGCACAGATTCCGCCACCGCTCATCTTTCTTGGCGATCTGAATGCCAAGCACACTCACTGGGGCTCCGACACTGACGATGTTCGTGGATGCCTTGTAGCAGACGTTTGTGATATGTCCGGCTTAATGCTATTAAACACTGGTGCTCCTACCTTCTTATCCTCTGCCTATGGTACCCATTCCGCCCTAGATGTTACTTTCTGCAGCCCGTCGCTGGTACCTCTTCTCGATTGGTCGGTTCTTTCCGACCTATTTGGCAGTGATCACTATCCCATTAACGTTCACATATCCGTCCATCATTCTGTACCCACACGATATCCTCACTGGATTATTTCCAAGGCTGACTGGGGGAAATTCCGTTCCCTCATTCACTTGACCAACAATGTTTTTACCACCATTGACGACATGGTGGAGTATTTTATATGCTCTATCCTTCTCGCAGCAGAATCCAGTATTCCTCGGGGTTCATCCACACCACGTCACGTCCCTGTGCCTTGGTGGTCCGAGGAATGCCGTTTGGCTATTAAAGCACGTAAGCGTGCTCTGCGTGTTTTCCGCATACACCCTACGGAGGCGAATTTTATTGCTTTTAAACGTTCTCGTGCAAGGGCTCGCTTTGCATTGCGCAATGCAAAACGCACATCCTGGGAATCGTACGTGTCTTCCCTTTCACGTCGCAGTTCGGTCCAGAAGGTGTGGACTACCATCCGGCGTATGTACGGCAAATGTCGCCAGACGATCATCCCCGGTCTTGCCGTACAGGGCTCCATATACACCAGCGAGCAGGATATCGCCGACGCCCTTGCCGATTCTTTCGCCAGTGCTAGCCAAACTCAAAGCTACGACGGAGCCTTTTTACTGATTAAGGAATCTGCGGAGCGGATAAGCCTAAATTTTAACAGTGATTGTAGTGAATCCTACAATGCACCTTTTACTGAAGCGGAACTGGCGCATTCTTGTCCCTCGCTCACGACTCTTCTCCTGGTCCTGATGACATCCATCGCCAAATGCTGCTTCATCTTCCACCTCCGGCTCGTTCCTTCCTGTTGAGCATCTATAACCGCATCTGGCTTCAGCAGGTTTTTCCGTCTTCCTGGCGAGAGGGTGTTGTGATCCCTATCCCTCGACCAGGAAAAGATCGTACACTTCCCTCTAGCTACCGCCCTATATGCCTGACGAGTGTCGTCTGCAAGACCTTTGAACGGATGATCAACACTCGCTTAGTGTGGTGGCTAGAGACGAATAGCCTGCTGAGCAATGTTCAGTGCGGTTTTCGTCGCCATCGCTCCAGTGTCGACAATTTGACACGCATGGAAGCCTACATCCAAAATGCCTTTCTTTTGAAGCAGCATGTCGTGGGTGTCTTCTTCGATCTGGAGAAGGCCTACGATACCACATGGCGTCATGGTATTCTCCGTACTCTTCACGGGTATGGTTTGCGAGGTTTTTTAGCAATATTTCTTTTTAATTTTTTAGCTCTGCGCCGCTTTCGTGTCCGCATTGGTAATACGTTCTCACGAGAGAGGATTCAGGAAAATGGTGTGCCCCAGGGGTCGATTCTTAGTGTAACGCTCTTTGCAGTTGCCATTAACGGCATTGCTAATGTTGTTCGTAGGGGAATACCGATGCCACTGTACGTTGACGATTTTGCGATCTATTATCGATCTTATAGTCTTGAGCACATAGAACGTCAACTGCAGTTGACCATATCCTCTATCGCCAACTGGGCCCTTCACGCCGGTTTTAAGTTCTCCCCTACGAAAACACAATGTGTCCACTTTCATGGACTTCGTGGTGTACATCCTCCTCCAGAACTGTATTTGCGTGACACACCCCTGCCGTTTGTTTCGCACATCAAGTTCTTGGGCCTTCACCTCGACAGCAAACTCACATGGGAGCACCACATTCGTCAACTTCGTGCCTCTTGCGATCGTTCGCTTCGAATACTCCGGGTTTTATCTGGAGTATCTTGGGGCGGCGATCGCACTGTCATGTTGAGGCTGTATCGTTCATTGGTGAGGTCCAAACTAGATTACGGCAGTTTTATTTATGGCGCAGCGTCCGCCTCTAAACTTCGTTTTTTAAATACTGTACATAATGCTGGTATCCGTCTAGCTACTGGAGCTTTCCGCACTAGTCGTGTAGAGTGTCTGTATGCTGACTCTGGTGAACCTCCACTTTCTATTCGGCGCTCGTTTTTAATGTGTTCTTACGTGGCCCGTTTGGCGGCCCATCCTGGTCACCCGTCTTTTAATCCTGTATTGCGCCCGGAACTCGCTCACCGTTATCTCCGGAATAGCACGATCTCTCGCCCAAGCGGTATTCGGTTTCGCGAACTGCTTAGTGCACACGCGCTCCGCATGCCTGCTGTCGAACGGTATTCTCTTGGCCGCTGTCCTCCATGGCAATTACAGCGTGCCCAGTTCGACCTGGAGCTTTCGACGCATGCTAAGTTAGCTACCCCTCCATCGGTGTATCGTCAGCTTTTCACCGAGATCCTGGGACGTTACCGGAATTACATTCCTGTATTTACCGATGGTTCCCAGGTGGATGGGGCTACAGGGTGTAGCTTTGTGCATAACGGTGAGACTCACAAGTACCGTCTTCCAGACTTGAGTTCCGTTTTTACCGTCGAGCTGTTTGCAATCTTTTATTTCGTCCTTTTTATCTCCAGTTCCGATCCTGGAAGTTTTATCATCTGCTGCGACTCTCTGAGCGCACTGCAGGCATTGCAACAGTTTGTCGGCACGTCAGCATTAATTATGAAAATTCAGACACTCGTTTCGCAGTTACTCTCGCGTGGATACCAGATAGTTTTTACTTGGACCCCAGGCCACGTGGGCATTCCCGGCAACGAAGCGGCTGACGAGGCTGCTAAGTCTGCCTGCCGTTTGCCGGAGATTTTTACACGCAGTCTTCCTTACACGGATGTACAACGGTACTTCCGTCGCCATCTTTTATATGTCTGGCAACAATCATGGGAAGCGTTAGACATCACTGGCACGCAATTGCGGACAATCAAGGAAACGGTGCAGCCTTGGATAACATCATCAAGGGATACCAGGCGGGCAGAAGTCATCTTGGCCCGCCTGAGAATAGGTCACACGCGCATCACGCATGGACACCATCTGCGCGG